>KZ308160.1:1984156-2216197 GCA_000376725.2 Ladona fulva
ATATATAATATATCGTTGATAGATTTTGGCTCGAAATTATGAGAACTTCGATAATTTTCGTCTACGATACCCGTCCTATCAAACTATTCTAAGAGATTTTACAACATTTTTCAATACATATAGGATAGGATTAAACTTCCCTTTATATACTCTGTTGAGAATGGGAGGTTTAATTTAGCCATTCAGACAATTCTGGACACTTCAGCCAGTGTATTAATATAAGATGGCGCATACTTTCTCTTCATTATACGGCTGTCGTTGGGTACAAAATAATTGTTTTTTTGTTTTTTAACGAAAAGTCTTCCCCTGAAATAATCTCACTGTAAATTTCTGTTCAAGGTCTGATTTGGATTGAAAGATACGTATCGATTTTTAAGGACCTAGTAAAATAAAAACATCTAATTCTACTATTGTTTGGTCACCGTCCTTTCAAGAAGAGAGGACAAAGAATCACAATTGGGAAAACTATGTGATGGAGTCGTTGATGATATATTGTTGATTGGTGCCATTCCAGTTCATTGAACCGCAGGTCTTTTTAACCAGTTATAGTGTCTTGAGTTGGCTATTCTTCTCCACTGAGGGTGACGTAAGGAAAGATAGTTATAGATCGTACGTATTGATCCTTCCCTCGGATGGAAATGGCCCGTTAGTTTTGTTAAAGAACATTGATACTCTCCAATCGTCCTCGTGAAAGGTCTTTAAGGTCGGTATCACCACGCAAACTCGCCAGTTACGCATTTCTTCCATCAAAATGATAATTTTGAGGATCTCTTACCGAAAATCTTCGATGTTGGTGGTGACTTGGGATTCAAAGAACTCTCTGTGCTGCCGTTCACATCTCCGCTTCATGGGTACGGTTTTATGGTAAAGAGAAACATAAAAGTTCTCAAGGTCTCTCGGTTTATTAAGTTCTTTGCCTCTTTAGAATGTTTTTCTTAGTCCCCCGAGCTATTATGTGGAGGCCATCCTCCCTTTCCACGGAATAATTCTTTCAGGCGCTTGCATTCAGAAGTATTTCTTCGGCACCCTATTCCGTACCCCGTTGGCGTCCTACCAAGTTTTCGGAGGCGTGGCCATTGGGATGGCTCCACGTGTCGATCATTCCGGCTTCAAATGAGGGAAGTCAGTGTACTCTTACGGGAAAATTTCCGCTGTTGAGTACGTATTCGGCTGCCAGAAACATCGGGTATTTCTGTAGCCATCGGAGCATCTAAAGTGCAGAATTCTTCCGCAGTGATACCATGCGGAATGCGAGGGCATGCCATGGGAGCCGTTTGTATTTGCGCTGACTCTTGGAAACAATATTGCTCTGGAAACTCGTCGAAACTTGGGGTCATTTTCTCCCCGGTTGTAGCAGCAGGACCTTCCGGTCCCGGAGATGGCCGTCGTTAAACGAGGTCTTATTGCTTTATTGCTCAATTTCTCCTTCCCTCGTCCTCCGGAAGGCTCTGGAATGGGTTGCGGGTAATGAGTCCTCGAGCAGAAGTGATGCTCTCCCAGAAACCTTTTCGCCTTTTCCTTCTGTAGCAAGAAACCCGATGATTAAATGGCGGATCCAGGAAAAAGGAGGTCTTTATTAAAAGCTTGGTGCTTGTACTTCTTCGCAGGTGGTCGATGCATTCTTTGTGTCGCATTTCCAGCTGCGTAACTTTAGTGCGTCCAGAGAGAGCGAAGGAGTTTTAACATTCCGTCGTCATTTGCTGGCGAATTAATATCCCCCTCGCGTCTTCCAAGGGTGAAGGGGTGGACCTTCTCGGAAATACGGAATTCCTTCCCAAAGGTTCCTTCTTTTCGTCTGGGTATGCTCAATGTCTGACGTCAGCGAAAGTTTCGGTCGATGAATACACTATACATTTAAATAATTCAAGGTGGTTTTCATGCAGAAGGTCAAAATCGTCGAAACGCTGTCTCTTATTTGTGGTAATTTTCAATTTTTAGCTTCGGAAGGATGTCCTTCGAGGTTTGTCTTACAGAACACGAGAAATTTTAAGAAGTGGCCTTTACATCGCAGGAGATTTATTCGTGTGGAGAAAAACGTTTTGAGGAAACAGGAAGAAAAAGCGTTTGTATGATGAAGAAAACGGATGAAATCGGTTTAATTTCATGGGAAGATTTACCGATGAAACAGACTGTCCTTCATAAGGGTTAGAAATACGAAAAGCCCCAAAGCAGCTTTTGGAATCTATTATTCTTAGCAGGTTTTTTACGGGAAACAATAATTGGCTCGAATTTATTTATATTTTTTCAAATTGAGGAGATCGTTGAATTAATTCCGGAGTCTGTGGGGGAGAGAAACTTTTTGGTCACTTTTTTCGTCTCTTGTCTGAGATCCAATCTGAATAGTATGTTTTATAGATCACTGAAAAATATGGAGAATCGTACATTTGATGCAGTAAATTTAGAAAAAAAGAAATTTAAAAGAGTGGCCGATTGATTTGTGTCATGAATTCCTATTTTGGTAAATCCCGACAGCAGGTACATTTTTTTATCTGAAATACTTACTATCCACATTGTTTTCAAGGGAATTATTTTGTCACCGCCCAAAAGCAAAATACTCTTATGTTGCACGTCACGAATTAGGCTTTAAAATACCATTATGTGTTGCGGAAGATGTTCGTCTGGTACTAGCTGTTTAACTAAATATTTTTAGTTGCTGTAATCGGACATAGAGTTCCGTGATGTTTATTGTTCTCTATTCGGAATGTAGCCCTTTTTAACGCATTCTTTTGACCACGTGAGTGATGAGCGTAGTGTGTATCTCTTCCCTCAGCCTGTCACCACCCTTTTCCCCCTTCGCATTCCCTTCCCCCCTCCAAGGCCATTCCATTGAAGAGAGCTCGTGGGTGGGGTGCAGTGTGCTACACAAGGAGAGGGAAGAATCGCCGTAAATGTCCCTTCTGGAGGTGATTTTAATATTATTTCACTATAGGGCTCCCAGCAGACGAGGCGGTGTAGCAATTCCACTCCAACTCATTAGACGAAAATAAGAAATCCCAATTGCTGGCCACGTAGAAATATCGCCGTGATGTATTTGAGGGTGATCCAATCACGACTCACCCGGGTATTCCAGTCTATTTTCCGAGGATTACTGCAGATTTGAACTGCCGAGCGTGTCTCCATCGGTTCTCCGGCCGTGCTTCGGGTTCAGTTTTATCACACGTAAGCTGTTTCGGATTATCCGTGGTAATGAGCGGGGGCGGCGGTGCGGAAAATTGAAAATCATGGATTATCCTTTAAATGTAATGGGGGTTATTGTTGGGCATCCCCTTTCGACCTTGGAGTGTCATTTCAGGTAGACGTCGAAGAGACGATAAGGGAAAGCTGGATGCTAGCGCTTCTCGTCTATATTCGGTTCCTCCACGGACATATCCGTTTGTGAATAAGTGGAGTGCCGCTGTTGGCAAAATGTAACAAGGGGTCACATAATCCGAAAACCACCAAAAACAATGGTTTTTGGTGGTTTTCGGATTGTGTGACCCCTTGTTATATCCGTTTGTGCATTTCCATATTAAGATTAGTGGAAATTGAAAATTATTGTCACTTCATTGATTCGTCTACTGACTTATTTACAGGATTGGCGGGAAAGTTGGGAATGCGGGGCAGTTCCGATGGATTTTTCTAAAACGAAATAGAGAGTGCGGAGGTTTATAAAATTTGTTTTCACTTGAAAATTTTATAAACACATTTCTTTAATCTCTATCTTTCTTGCCTCACCAGGAATATCGTCTATGAAAGATGCGGATTTAGAATCTTGAATATGCTCAATATTTTCGATGTTTTTCTTCGGAAGATAGCCTTTAATTACAGGTAACTGTGTTCCTTCGGAGTAAACTATCGATTCTTGTAAAATTTTATTTTAATTTTGCTTCTTCGCACCAAATGGAAGTTAACTGCTCAGTTAAGGATTCAGACGCTTTCGTAAGAATTAGATGCTTTTGTTCTGCATTTGAAATCCAAATGCCTAACTGTAATACTTAAATATTCCGTTATGATTTCAGTTATACGTTATATGCAGCTTTTCAGTGTAACCGCAATCATTGCAATATTTTAGCGCCCATTAACCTTTTATTTAAATAAGAATTCGAAAGTATCTGTTATTTTCAAGATCGGTTTTGTTTGTGACCGGTAATGTACATTAGCTGGCTGCCTAACCGTTCTTTACTAGTCTGGAGGTTGTTATACAGCGAGTGGGTTATATAAGTGTTTATTTCCAGACCTACTTTCTCAAGCTGAGTTGGATGATTCTAATCTTCCATACTAGTGGCTTCGTGGCCAGAATCTTATTATAGACTGCCATTAAGCATTCTGGAAGTGTCATTTAGAAACTCATTTTTGGGAGCTATTTATGAGTCATTCGCATAATTACACTATTGGAAGGAAGTTGGGTATCATTTGAATGAAGCTCCTACCTGTGGTGGTTTGCTTTCTTTGAGGCAGAAGTGTTAGACTTTTTGAAACTGGGTAATTTGAGTAATCACGCATCAGCCTGCCAAAAAGAATAAACAATCAAACAGCTTGCTTACTGACTTAATTTTCAAGATGGGCATGAAATTTAAATAAACCTAATAATCAAGACTTGATATAAGGAATCAAGGTATTAATTACGATATTACCTGTTTTTTTCATATATATCAGCATTTTTGTTGTCAATCATTTACTGAGTTAATGTTCAGATTTAAATACTCAAAATACTAAGCTAGGTAGGTAGGTAGACCTCCGGATAGGCATATGGGTAACGCGCTCGACTTCGGTGAAAGGGGTCCCGGGTTTGATTCCCGGTGGGGGTCTCACGTGGGAAATGACCGTAGTTGTCGAAGCAGTTTTTAAATTACTACTACTTTTAAGTTATACATCTCAGTAAAATAGGCTAAACACCTCTCAGATCTCTCGTTTTATCAAATAAGTGATAAATATAAATACAACCGACGACCGAATTTTGTAAATCTAGAAGTCATATTTTCAGAGGTACCGTACAAAACGTATGGCACCATAGTTCACATTCATTTTTCCATGAATTATCCCTCTCTCTCCCGCATCATGTCACGTTTCGAATCCTTCCGCCTAACTGTATCACGCGACAGTCTTTTCAATCGGCGGCTTCCTTTGATGTCGGCAATATGGCGAGCATATATGCATGCGCATAGTGTTACGTAAGCAAGTATGGCGTGTCGATGCTTTTCTGATATACGACTGATGAAAATGCTTCGCACCATCCTCGCATGTGCATCATAACGCTTCGCCCATTTTAATTTCGCTGCAGCAGTTCTCACGATGACTTGAACACGTCCAATGGACTTATGGGATTTTTTCCAAGCATGGCTGTTCAGGAAGAGAACGTTTGAGCAGTGGGAGTGGCCGTGGGAAGGGAGATACACAAAAGAGAAAAAGCGGCGTAAATGAGGAACTCCGTACAGACAGAGCTTTACGAAACCCTGAGATTTGCATATTTTCCTTTTTTCATCCGCTCGTGCATTCCTTTGACCGTGTCTCAAAGTCTGCCTCCTCGAGTGCCAGTCTGTGCCGTATGGTAACAGCACGAACAGACGTTTTCTTTATTTAATTCCGTCACACGCCGCCGAAGAAAGACGAAATCTAGTTTTTTTTCGAATAAGTCCACAAACTTTCCTTCGTATTTTCCGTATTGTTATTTCGAAAGGAACGGTAGCCGGCGATTGATCGTACCATTCCGCTTCAGGCATCGGTTTTTCGAGCCGTATTTGTGCTTGGCTTTTGCATAGTTCGAAGGATAAAGCCGAATGGTAAACGATCCCCGTTTCGGCGAAAAAGAGCGAAATGAGAGCGGTTTTAGTCTCGCTGCGGAGCGATTAATCGATAGGTCGATGCGTTATTGTGGGCGTTTTTTCGGAGCGGTGCGGGAGCGCATTTGAGAAGGAAGTAGGTCATCCAGGAAATGGAAGGAATTGAAGTCAAGAGAGGAAACGGTGCACGCAATTAGGCGAGGTGAATGAGCGGCTAAGAGATACGGTCCCATTCATCGAAATCAGTTGCACGGCAGATTGCTGGGGAAGGGAAAGTTCTGTTCCACGGACATTTTGTTGTGCTCTCTCTCACAAAGTGAGGCTGAAAGCAGGTGCACCGAATGGGTCGCGGACGGCCTCTTTTAGCGTGTTTTCCCGGCGATTTTCAGAATTCGGATTTACCGCATCCCACGAACGGACTGGTGCTCGCCCCCCTCTCCTGCGCTCGTTCGACGCTTTGTCTTCTTTTTTCGATGGGAAATTAGATGGTGCAAAATTCCCTGGTTGACTTGCCTAGGTTCGCTCCCATTTTCGCTCGGATTCCGCACCGATTGCGATCTGTTATTCTCGGATCCGATTCCTGCGGATGAATCTACGGCTCGGGTCCCCCCACCAACGTCTGTTCTTGATTATACGGTTGAATTGTTTTCCAAGGCCTGCCGTTGTATTGTGACGTTCTCCCTTCCGGTGTAGTGTAGCGTCCATGTCTATGTCGATTTACTTTCGAAATTATCTCAGAGAAAGAACACGTTCGAACTCAAATCAGTGTTTATTTATGTTCTCCAATTCTTTCTTATTCCTGTGTTTTCTGTGAAACTTTGCTATCTGTCCAAAGTTTCTGGTGACAATCATTTGTTTTCCATTTGTCCGATCGCCCGTATGGTGAGGAACTTCCTCCAACCATGGCAGATAAACATAATATGCATCACTTCAAATAGCATAGTAAAAAATGCAACCTTGCCTTCTGAAATTAAACTATTTGAAATTCCAAGGGGCTTCGGCTCTTGCCGCTTAAGTTGTTAGAGCCGGTCATTTACCAAAGGGTAAATTTACCTTTCTTCGTTTCGTCCGCCTATGCGACGAATACTTTTCATTTCATAAAGCGTGACATGTGTTGTAATAAAATAACTTGCACGTATATAACTACATAATTACCCTGCGAGCCGCCCTTTGGCGTGTGGCAGAGGAGTTACTTGTTTATCCTCTACAAAAATACGGAGACATTTTTAGAAAATAACTCGGTTAAAAATGAGGCTTCCTCTTACTGGTGGCCTGGATGTTAGGTATTCACGGAACCAGAGCCGCGCCGTTTTATGGGTGCAAGAGGTGCATTGCACCCGGGTGGCGGCATGTTAAGGGTGGCATTAGAAGCTCAGCCAGCCATCATTATTATTACAACATCATTATTTGTCGTTTTCTGTGTGATACATTTCCCATTCATCCCACCAGGAACCAGATCCATTCATCAATGAGCCAAGACAAGTAAAGATAAATTTAGCTATCATCGGAATAGAGACGAGAATAGATAAAGACGAGATATGTCTGTTTTGATGATATTGTGCAAGAATTCCCAGTTATGAGATCTCGCCATGTACATTTTTTAATTAAAGTTTTACGTAGTATTTCTTATTTACCTCCATTCCATTAATATGTGATTATTTATGTTGCGACACGATTTTTATTAGAAACGTTCACATTTAGTTGCGAGAAATAGATTTCATGCATATCACTTTAAGTTATGCGCATTGCAATGATAATGAACGAATACTAATCGAAATTATTGTGAACGATTTATTTAACTTATGACGAAAATTTGTTCTCAGCATACTAAATATGAATGGTTAATTGTTACTGATGTTTGGTGACCAATGTAAAATGGGAAACGGAATCATAAAACACTGGTTTTCCATACTGTTAAGAAATAATTTTTAGCTGCAAATCAGAAAAGGAATGGAATCAGGTTTTGGCATTTAATTTAAGGGGCGGTAAATTATGTTTGCACCCGGGCGGCTGGGCGCGGCTCTGCGCGGAACCGTCCCATTTTGGGAGGTCATGGTCCATGGTCCTGGTACTCTTTTCCTTGATTTTGGCCGTCTATTGTTCATTTATTTTGCGAGGCACATTTGATCGAGCGGTGAACTATTTGAAGCATTTAAAAAGTAGTTCGGACTCTTTGGTTTTTATCCGCACCTGGAGTTCCTGGTTAATGGTCAGTTGCGGTTCGTTAGAATTTAAACCCAGTGGAATGTCTTTAATCGGTATCCAATCTCATTAAATCATGGTCATTAGTGGTTTTTCCGACCGCGAGTCCGTTTCATGTCAATTATTTACATTCCGACGGTTCATTAACTGTTGATGTAAACGCTACTGTAGCGCCCCCCCCCTTTATGCCTCATTTCCATGAGATCGAGCTTCTATTTATTTGATGAATTCGACGAAGGTTTTAAGTTAAAAGTGCCCAGAGGTTGGTGCTCATCTTTTAACGATAATTATTTTTGTGTAGCTTTTGCGATCTCTTAGGATATGTTAGGATATAAGGAAATTCTACCATTTTTAGTAAATGGTATTAGTTTTTCATGTGTATAAACCAATACAGTAACTTACTTTTATATATTTGTGAATTAATGCCTCCATTTGGGGAAATAGAGACGAAAGAAATAAACATTTTAGTGGTATTTTCTGGAAAATGACTTTAGTATTGCTCCGGTGAATTTTGAAATCACAATACCTGGTTTTTCCCTGGTAGTGATGGAATGTGAGGTAAATCAGGACCCATGCGAGGAGCAGAAAAGAGGCTTGGTTGTGTATTGTTTATTTATAATGCCGATCTCTTGGGAGACTGGGAACGCTCGCGAAACCTTCTCCGCCCCTGATTTAAATTGAACGTCCCTATTCCCGGGCGTCGACTCCTACGATTGTCGCATTTCCTCCTTAGCTGTCAACCCTTTCCCCAGTTCTCTAATTGGAGACGTCCAATTGGCTTAGCTGCGTTCCCCTGCACCTCTTGTCAATGCCTATCTGTTCTCTTGTTGTCAAATTACTCGGAAACTGGGGTGGAATAGTACTCCTTCAGTACCATTACAATTTTGCAAGGAAATCTTCCGTGGAAGTCATTTACGTTAAATACCTTCAATACGGATTCGAGAATTATATATCAGTTCTTCATTTTTTTCTTAATATTTTGCCATTAGTCTTTCAATGGAATGAAGATAGTGTAGGATTTCAATCGCCGATTAAAGTTAATTTAATTATTTTTCTTTCGTGAAAGAAAGCGAATCATGTGATTCTAATGATTACTTGCCATCATTTCCAGCATGGTCAATTTTCTCCTCAGCACTAGAAGAAGATTAAGAAAGGAGACTTCTAGAAATTCTAATCCTAAATCCCCCTAATCGAGAAAATTGACTCGGAGGTTCATTATCGTCATTAACTATGAATCCGAGGGATTAGTTCCTTACAGCTCTTCTAGTTATTCCGTCCACTATCCTATCGCGTCATTCCCTCATAATCCTTATGTGCTTAATGTTACCAGCCTCTTGAAATGCAACCTTGAACCATCTCTGTAATTTCTTTCCTCCAAAATTCCTTCCAGTACTAATTTCTGGGTGGAATAAAAAGAAACTTCGTACTTTTCCTCAGAGACTTTTAATTCGCGACCGGTTTCGTAAGCGTATTTACATCTTTTTATTCTGCAATGTCTTTCCACGATGTCACGTCTTTGAATATCGATATGATAATGTCTGTGTGCTCACTGATCGGCTCAATACTCGGCTTAAATCCAGGTAACTATTTTTGGATGTAGTAATGAGAAGTGTTTATGCTCTGATTTCTGTGACATCTCCGTTACCATCTTGCCTCTAATTTAAAGTGTACTGTATGTTCTACTAGTAGGAAAGATTCGATTCTCTCTGATTTTCTTAAGATTTTATGAGATTTATAAGCTTTTGTGTTAATTTTAAGTAGTTGCGTTTCGCACCCGGACCCAGTTTCTTTCATTAGAAGTCGAACACGGATTCGAAACGGATTAAACCAATTATACATTTTGAGCAGTTTTTCATCTTCAGATTCCGTTTCGAAAAAAAAAAAACAAATTAGAGTTGGAATGTGACAGCATTTCACTTAGTTCATTAGTTAATTACGGGAACTTGATCTTTCTGGAATGTCTTGCGAAAAGCACTTTCTCTCCTGCTACTTCGTTCTGCGCCATCATCCTAATTACTCCTTTTCCTTTACGTCAACCTCGATTTCCATGTTCTTCCCTCACGCCTTGGTTACCTCACGCTTCTCACTATTCATGTCACTCCATTCATTCAAAATCTTTGTTATCTCTGGACATGTATTCTTTCATATATGGCCTGAATAGACGCAACGCCTAACTCGTCTTCGGCTTTCTTAGAGATATGCTTAGTGATTTACTAAGGATCTGAGGAGAGGATTGATGGAACTTAACTATAAAACATTATCCAACGATATGTGGTAAACTGTGGTGTAGTAATAATTAAATGTTTTCGTTAGTGGTACCATGTCTTACCTTAAATAAAGAGGTTTTATTTTTATTATGCCTGTCACGGGCTCCTAGATAGCCAAGTCGGTAGGGTGTTTGCCTTTAGTGAAAGCTGTCACGGGTTCGAATCTTGGTGAGGTCGTTTCGCACCCTTATGTGCGAAATTACCTCAGCTGTCGAAGCACTATCAATAATGATTTTCTGTTTTTAAAGTTATCTGCCCGAATTCTGGATCGATCCTTAAAACCTCCACCGTAAGCTACGAAAAGGTTTTCAGTGGGAATAAGGTTTACTAGGCAAAATTGGAAGTAATAATAATAATAAAGGACTTTATTCAGGGCGAGATTGAGACTAACAAGTCTCTTCTTACTTCTAACCCTTGTGAGATTCCACTGGAAGTGAGGTAGTTCGCCCTTACTTTCCTCATAGCACCTCATTTTTTATAAGTTTTTATAAATCTTTGTAAATTGTATTATTTATGTATGGGAAATAAATAAATACAAAAAAAAATTCCTATATGCTGTATGCAGAGATAGTTTACCTGAGTCCAGCAGTATGCCTCTTTGAGTAACGGAAGGGAAAGACCAAAATGAATGCCATTATTCAGGTTCGGTCTTACCTATCGTCATATTGTCACAGTTATGAACTAGACCTAAATAGAAGTAACTGAAAGGTACATTTGCATGCAACGATAAATGAAAAATATTCCATTCTTCAAGATATTATCGCGGGAACAAGTGGTTTCATGTAAACTGTCAAAGCTGCGAAATCACGAGTCATACTTCCAGGAATGGTATTGCTAAGTGTCCACATCCGTAAGTTAGGCAAGATTCTGAAAAGCTCTCATTCAATTTCGTAGTAGCGCGTTACGCAACTGTGCAGGCTTGATACCGTCGTTATTTCAAGGAAATAAAATTTAGCTGTAAAATTATGGAGGCACTCGGTTAGATCTGTTGTTGGTAACGACCTGGACGCCGAATCATCGGCAGGTACACGAGAGAAAGATGTCGGAGTAACGATCCTCGTATCGTTAATTCTTAAGGCATCACACGCGCCTCTCGAATAACTCCTTAGGTAAATACCGCCGTTGAAAAATCTTCCTTTGAGGTGGAGACGTGACTGCATTCTCTCCTCTTCTTATTGCATCCCGCCCACTCTCTCCTTCACGAATGCTGCACCGTCACCCTCCCCTCGTGACACTGACGAGTCCCCTACCCACACAACCCAATCCCACTCGACCGTCACATTCTGTCGTTTTTTTACTATCTGGTTCGTTTACCTCATTTCCTTTTTCTGATGTTTTATTCCCAGGGCGGGAAGGAAGTGGAGGGAGGAAGTGTGGGTACGGAGGAGGGCAGATAAAAGAGTTATGAATTTTTGTGGCCAGGCGCTCGACTTGAATTTTTTTTTTCCTTTTCTCAGCCTCTGAGGAAAGATTCCGGTGAGTCATCCGGTCTCTCTCCTTCTGTCTGTATTGCCCTCTCACCTTCCTTCGCTGGTCGTTGTCTACCGTGGCTCTCCGAGTAGTGCCTTCACTCAAGTAGGCCGTTCTCCGACTGGTCCCTTGAATTTTGAAGTCGATTTGCTTCTCGTCTCGATTATGTGTTGATAAATAGTTTACTTTGAGGGAATGTGCAGAACAATATGTGTAAAGGACTACTGTCGTTATTAGACGAAGCATGAAATTAAAAGCGAGAGATGTAAATTTTAGAATAGAAGATGAATTCTGAGTTGGCAAACTGATTATTCTTTTCCAACGTAACTTTTATGAACGGTTAAGTATAGCTTTCGACATCAACCTCAACAAGTAAGATGTTAAAGTAATACGTTGTTACGTTAAGCCGCCAAGCTCCTAAACTAATCATCAATATTGAATATTCTCTAATGTGCGTTGGGAAATAGAGGTGATTGATTTCATGGACGAATTACGATAAAAATATAGAAAACAAATATGTGCGTTTGTTTTTATTCGCTGCGATTATGATTGGATAAGTCAGTAAATTTTTGAACTAGTCGTGAATGATGCGGTGGTAAATATTGCTTCATCGAAAGAATGCGAAAGACTTTGAAATGCATCTGTTCATATTGCGGCGATAATTCTTGCTTGCTACGAGTACCATTTTGCTAATCATTCTAGGAATGCCAATCGTACTAGGAAACTTAATTGTTTGGTAAAGATTATCGTATCAACCGCTTTTGGAATACTTGTGGCTGTCTCCATTCTTCGGTGGTTTATGCTAGTCTTCCGTCCTACCAGCTTTATACCATAGTTTTGTGGCAATTCTTCTAGTACCTATCCAGGAAATAAGGTTGAGTTAGATCAAAATTTCATGAAAAATATTTTGGGATTATTCGTATTGCATTTCCGCTCTCCATCTTCATATCATATGAAACTTACTCGATAAATGTGTGGAACGTATTTTATTTTGCGTTTATGTTTGGCAGTACTCATTAAGATTTGGTTTTCTTCTGCGTCACGATGCGTGTGTTCGTATCGTATGCCCGGATATCGTTGAAACTTCATTGTATGGAAGCTCATTAAAAGTGGTATCATGCATGGAGCCGTGGCTCTGAATCGGATGTCGTGACGTCGGTGTTGTTAATCACTCATGCCTCACTTCGTTATTCTTTATAATGCGATGCATTGAAAAGAACGACAATCGATCAATCGCAAAATTCGCCCTTCTCGCTCCATCTTTCATCCGTGCGTGACTCGTTTTTTGCCGTCGATAGAAGAGCACCGCGTGGGACCAAATGCGAATTCACCCCTCAGTCACGATCTCGCACTCCCCCATCCCTCATCCGTCCGTTTATTTTCCATACCAAGATCACCTCGGATCCCAAATCTTCATCCGTCTCGTTTCCGTCACGTTTCTGGCGGCAAATAAGCTGTAGAGATTACCTACCAGCGGAACTGTGGCAACTACGAGTTCTGTTTGAAGGGCTTTCGTTCCAAAGTGTGTGGAAAATCGGGCCTAAAATTCGAAATTGTCATAAAGGGCTCAACTCTGAATACTGCTGTTTTTAATCATCCTCAGTTATGCCATCTGCTCTGTTACTTTCAAGGTTTGATGGATGTCGAAAATATTTTCGTCGCTGCGGAATATTGCTGCACCGGGGGAAACGAAAGAACCGACTATTTTCTAGCTATGAATAGTTATTTATTTCCTTAGTAAGGAGTTCTATTTTCATCGGAGAATATCTTTAATGTAATTAATTTTGAGAAATGAAGGTTTAACTCTACTTCAATGTAACCAATGCATTTAATTTATTACTTACTATTATATTTTAGTAATGTTAGTCAACTCATTTCCTCTTTCAGTTAAACGTGACATCGTGGTTATATTCGTTCGCCATTAAAAACTTTCTTGAGTTCAAAAGAGTCACAAATTAGTGTTATACACTCCTTTCCTATTTTACGTTAGATTTTATTAAGCATAAAAAAGGCTGAAATTCGAAGCTTTTGAATTCCTTACACTTGAGGAGATTCACTCAAATCTTTCCCAATACTTTCTATTTGGTAGGTAAGTCGTCCTTTGGCGTGAAATTAAATATGATTTCATAATGCTTAGATAACGAGGATATTTCGGCAGCGAAGGACACCAGTTATTCATTGGTTACGAAACCAACCTGATGACCTCGCGCTAAGCAAGGGCTCACAATTTGTTATCGTGCTGTAACTTCCGTCCAAAATGAATCGGTACTACAACTGAGAATGGCGGTCACTTCGTGAGGGGCTGGGTGTTGTGTACTTTCCCTGGACGCTCTCAAGGACGTTTGATTCCGACGGAACTTGTATTCTCCTTTTCTCTCCCCTTCATCGTCTTCTTTTTTTACGCAAATTGCTAATTATTTCGGTTCGGTCGTTAAGAAGACGTAGCATTACGTCCCACGCGCCTTTCAATTAAGGGCTGTGATGAAACTCTCTCCGACTACGTGTATTGTGGACTAATATAAGGCGTTCTTTCGCAGTTAGTGACGAGAATGGAACAATACCAATTGCATACAAGGGATCTCGATGGCGAAATAGTGAATGCACTCACGCAAAAGGACAGAGCGAGATATAACTTTAATATTTCTTATCTAACAATAGTCACATTCGAAGTAGTTAGTTTTTATCTAAATAATATAGTTTTTCTTATTTCGGTTGGAAAAAGCCTTTCTATAAACAAGAGCCTTAGGAAAACTATTTCCAGGTAGCTATCTCATTGTTGGTTTATCCTTCTCGGAAGCTATTCTGAATGGTATGTTCAATTATTGCTGAGATTCTTGTCGAAATTCTCTATCTTATGAATACATTTACCCTCGGAGCCATTAAGTATTTTATGCTTAATTTTGCTTAAAGCTGCACTGCATTCATTTTGGTATGCGTAAGAGCCTGGTACTATGAGAATGTAAGGAATTATATAAGATCATACTACTACTCATTGCTTGGCTTAAGCGCCAGTTATGTGAAAACTAAGGTTGCTGATGTCAACTTAGGTGTTGTGTTGTTAGCAAAGCATAAAAACAGAATTATTTATGAAGTCCATTTACTGGTTACGGTATTACCATTACCTTTAGAGAGAAACAGTTATACATATATACTACTAACTAAAGGTAGCTGTATAAAATTTATTTGATGAATTGGTGCTTTCTCTTTCAAATGTATATCATTGTAATAAAATTTACCATGTATTTGTAGTAGTAGCATTGTTTAAAGTGCTTCGACTGCTGAGGTCATTTCGCACGCGGGATCCCACCACGTAAAGACACCGGGACCGCTTAAACAACCGCTTCCTGCAAAATTACCTCAGGGGTGGTCGGAATTCTGAAGTGGATTATTCCAAGTAATTGTCTTTATCATAAGAGTCAGGTCTCTACTATGCCAGCGAATTCTACTTTTGTCATCCGATTTCGGCATTCCTCATCTGGCCCTTACGCTGGTTTCAGGTATACTTAAAATGAGAAAAGGCCTTCCCTTCTGGTGGAGAGATCCCTCCTATCGACCCGATGGACTTCTGCTAGGGATATTCCCGGGCGCAAAAGAATAGAGCAAGTTTTTGCGCGTGGGAGTATAAGAGAGCGGAAAGAAAAAAGGGTGCTGTAGCACAAGGCATTTTAGCGCTCAGGGGGTCTCTGGAAAGATGTGGAGGGTTCGAGCCTTTTCTGGGAAGAAGGGCGGGGTTTTAAGGGCCTGGAATATTTAGCTCGCCGGGTAAAGGAATCCTTGGTCGCATGCGCAGATAATTCCCCCTCTGCTTTCATCCCATCAGTTTTTTACTCGTTCATCTCATGTCGTTGCCCTTCTAAATCCCCTTACTTGATGCTCAAATGCTCTGGTATCTTCTAATTTCACTTTCCTTTTAACTCTCCGGACCCCTTTCCCCATCCGTGTGGCAATCGTCAGAGCTGGTTAGTGGAGATCCTGCGGCTTTTGAGAGCTGAAATCGGTTAATTTAAATATAATTTCTTGTAGAGTATTATGTACGGATTCCAACATATTTGTGTTTATAACTATTCATCTACATTTAAAGAAACAGTTGTCTACCGATTGATCGTTGAGATCAAGATTCTCCGTCTCGCTTATGGTAGGCTATGAAAATGGCGTTATGCACGTTTACTGTGTATTAACGCTTTGATTTAGAAAAGGATATGTTTGACTGTTGAAAATTGATTATCCTATTTGTAATTGTATTTATTGGCGATTAGGTGACCAGTTAATATCTGAAATTGATGAAAGTCGAGGTCGTTTTACATATAAATCTGCATAAATACCCTGCAAGTCGGCGTGTGGCAGGGAGTGTAAACACCAGCCACCAGTTTTGATCTCCGATTGCCGTATTTCATAGTATTTTTATGTCTTTGAAGTGAATGTGTGAATTACTTGATAATGATGTTGATCATTCTAGAAGAGTAGTACTCGCTAAAAAGTATATAAAAATGCAGCTAGCAATGACTGCTGTGCATTCATTTTCTGATTATTGATAAGAGTACTTCATCCCCTTCAATTCATATATGTATTAATATTTATTACTGATAGTGAATAACAGTTATTTTTATTGAGTACTTACTTGACTTTCAAATACCTTTAACAATCTAATCCTCATTTGCGATCTGTGAATGAGACTGTTGTAACAATTTCCCTTTGCATTTAAGATATTTCGATCTACTACTGTGCTATCCATTTAATCATTATTTACTCAATTCTCAAACTTCCCTTATTTCGTAATTATAGTGTTCTTCAATTTCCTGAAGCTTTGTTACTTATGTGCTTCTTCCTTCTTTGCAGGTACTACAATTCGGATTGTCACCCCAAGTTGCAGTCATCCGATCGCCCACCCCACATTATAGAGAGGTACACTCCCTTATCCATCAGCCCCATATTTACTTGATAACCCCGTTATCTGCCCTTATGATTGTGATTTAAATGGTTTGTGATACTGCCGAAAACACTCATTGTACTTCATTTAAATGTGCCTCAAAATGAAGGATGCAGAATTCTCCTCGCTTCGGCGTTGTTAGCATGATAATTTGGCAATATTTTAATTTCTGTTTTGTTAGTGTCTTATATGTCCGTTAGTGTATATATATGTCCGTAGTAGAAACCGAAGTTTGAAAGTATAAACTTAACTCAAACTTATAATTCTTTCCACTCATTTTAATAGGCCTACTTAAATAGTATCTTACAATTTTTCTTCGTTCACTCATATCTGGATTAATTAAGAGTATAGCACATGCTTGTTAAGATTCCTTATCATTTTGACCTCTGCCTTCCAGTTACTTAAACGCAATTTGTTCAGTTTTTTTTTTAATGGAAGGCATGAGGCTGGGATTACAGAATCTTCATAATCTGGCTCACCCTTAAATATGGAATTTAAGTAGAATTTTAGTCTTCAAACAATTATTTCCCCAGCTAAGAAAAGTATGAATTTTTATTTACTGAATTTTCTACGTTAGTTAGCAAATCTATTGTTGTTTTGGAATTTACTTTCTTGATTGTTGAATTCTTGTCCAGCAGTCATGACTGTTTAGATGGACATTTTTCTTTGGTACCCTTCATCTACTTCTTTAATCTGGGTGGCTAAACATAACAGCTACTTGAAATTATACTCGACTTTTTTCACTTTAGTCAATTTCCTCTACTACTACTTTGTGAAGGTAATTTAGCTTGGAAGTGTCAACATCGTTAGTTTATTGCCAAAATAGAGGTATAGGATGATACACAATTGTATATGAAGCATTTGAACAATTCAGATACAAGTTCCCGTTAGCGCCAGCTAGAAGAGAGGCGCTACGCTGCTCAAATTCCAGAGTCGATAGACCGTTAGGTACCCAAATCCTGGGCCGTAGGATGTTTAATTTAATAGAGCCGAGTCTGCAAGAACAGATGACCTAGACGTCCGTGATCGTTCGGTTTCTCTCGAGAGAGAACGGTTCCCTCCCGTTTTCGGAGTCGGTCCTTCCCAAACCTATTTCCCGTGAGAATTACAGAAGATATTCGGGAGCATGGGCCTCGTTCGACGCTGACGTAATACGTGCGTTCCCCTCGGACTCCTCTAAATATAGTCGTCTTTGTCGCTAATCACATCAACAGAATCGTCCTCGCGAGCACGCACCTCTTAGCGCCATCAATAATGAGCGCGGGGGAAGGAAATGCCGCCTGACCTCTCTCCCCATTGAGCTCATAGTTTCCCGAACATTGCCAGTCTGAATCATTCCCCCCCCCCCTCTTCTCCGTCCCTTTCACTTTTCCAGGACCTCCTCCTTCCGCCCCATCAAGGTGAGCCTTCCCTTTCTACGTCTATCCACGCATCCGCCCGAACACGTGGTGCCGTCGAGTGCGTGAGCGATTTGCAGAGCGTAATACGGGAGGGCGCTTTTTTAAACCTATTATCAGGATCCTCTCTCTGAATGGTTACCTTCGGAAGCAATGTGCACCGTCCGAACGTTTGGAATGCCGAGGGAATTTAATGCGGAATGTGGAATTTGATGTTGAATATTGCGCTTTTAAGTTGCGCGGCGATTGTTCATTGTTTACATTTACGAATTTATCCTGCGAGCCACCTGCACCGTTTTATTACTGCCGGTTTGGCAGATACTATAATATGAAAAAGAAAGAATTAAATTAAGCAACGATTTTTAATGATATTTTATGAACGTATTTAATCATCAGAAAATATTATAAAAGGTACTAAGGCCTAACAGTTTTCAATCAAAACATCTGTAACTCAATTCATTCTAAGGAAAAAATGCACAAATGCGCATCGATCATCCTGATAATTCACGGAGTAAGCACGCTTATGGTCTCTTCTACTTACAGCATTCCTTCATAGTTCTCCATCCTAGTTGACATTATTGATACAAGCAATATGTTTCATATAAGAATTATTATTTAACGAGAATTTATTACACAATGCGAAGGCATATTCATCGATAAATATACAGTTATAATCTGCCCAAGTTTAAAATACTTTTTCAAGTCAAAAATAAACGAAAAATACTATTCAGAGAAACTTAGACTTCTTCATAATATTCCTGAACATAAATATTCATCTTTTCCTGGCAAAATTCAGATTCTTCATTTACTATATCGTTACAGGTATTTATGTTGATCTCACGCGTCACCTAATTTACTTAAACCTTCTGATAGTTAGCAGGTACGTAATAACGGAACTTAATCGAGACAAATTAATAAAAAGTGAAATACAAGCGTAAACTTAACAATGCAATAACTGATCGTTAAGATTTTAGTAGCATTACTTGCACGTGGAGTGAATTTGAAGCCATTGAACATACTTCCATGGCTAGTAAAATGTATTGAAGTTGTTTTGATCAGCTGGCTTTTGGAATCAGCCTAAGTAATTAACACCATTTGCTGTCTATTTGCGCATCCCCAATAATTACAACATAGCAAACAACAGCATCCGCCTATGAAATTTACTGATCGAGATGGAGGATGAGGATAAAGGAGAACGCCAGAAAGAAGCTAAAGACTTCTCATTCTTCATTAACAATAACACTCTACGCTACAAAAGTTTTCACAAAACAGTTTGCTTTTCGATTGCAAACAGGACATTTACCTGAGTTGGACCAAACCTTCCTTGCGCATTGGTAACAGCAACATAAATGTCCAATAGTTCTATGTACAAAAACAGCATTTTTCGGTCTCTCCATACACGTTATACACTTGTCATTGTTTAGTGCCGAGACGACATTCGTTATTTGGGAATCATCTTCGCATTCTTTTGACCATTCACTGTTAAACATGGAACTCACACTCTCACTCTTTGGATTTACACTATATTCCATGCTATCCATACTTGATAAACACTCCGAGTCACTGTCCACACGGACCTTACTTCCGGCAGCATCAAACTTTTTCCATTTTCTCTGTGAGCCATTACTCTTCTTCCTGGGTTTATGAGGCCTAGGTCTAGGAGGGAACCAAGTTTTCCTTATCAGGAAGCATTTACTGCAGTATCTAGGAATAGGTATATTGACGCATTTACATCGAAGACAGGTCCAATAATCACGTCCAGTTATCTCTTGGTCCGAAGAAGATGTATTGGAGTCCGCATTCGAATCATCTCCCCAGTATGCCTTGTCTTCTTTCACCTCCGTCACTATTCTTGGCAATTTGATATTGTCATCGTTGTCAGTGGACGAATCGCTGCTGCTACATCTAATCCTGCCAAATGGGTTTTCTGCCTCTGATGGAAGACTTGCTACATCAAATTCCAATGCTGGATCATCTCTCTCAGGATCAGAGTCTACTGATGAATCAGATGACGTATCCGGTGTATCTTGACAAAATTCAGTTTCCCATCCTTGGAAGCTGTAAACACTTTCATCCTCCGACGATACTGGCTGGTTTTCGGGGACGAAGATATACCATTTGGAGAGACGCTGGCTTTTTGAGTAATCGTCCAAGTCACGACCGTCCTCTCTTTGTCTCTTAAGTGAGGAAGATGAACAGCAGCTTTCCTCTTCTCTTAGCTTCTGCGAGTCCCATGAGCATCCTAATGTAATTGCTCCCGGTCCGTAGTTGTTTAAACTCATGTTTGTAAATACGGAAACATGAGAAATGACACCTTAAAAAGGCCAAGAATAAGCGTAGATTTAAAGCAGTGCGTATTTTTCTCTGCCGACCAGGAACGAAACTCAGGATGGACTGATTCAACTGCGACGGCGAGCTACCTTTTAACCAGTACAATAGACTATGCTGAACTTGTCTCTTCTTGTCCATGACACATGTTCAGGACTCATGAGCGGAAATTCTCCGAAATCTTTCCCAAGGGAGAAAGATATCTGCTTAACTTCCCTCTCCGCCTGAAGCTCCACCTACCCCTTTCTTATCCCTTCTTATCGTATTTCATTAATCCGAATGTAATATGGTCGTTCTTTTCGAATAGCATCAGAGAATCTATTGGGGTAGATTAGGTAAGCTATTAATACACCCCCTGCCATACGCCACTGGCGGCCAGCAGGGTACAAATCGAAATCTAAAATTAACTCGGAGTGCACGATGATAGAAAATCATTTGCGTGCAGATGGTTAAAATGATACTCAGTTCAGAATAAAAGAAACAGTAATGTTAATTTTTATCTGCTGGAATATTAGGTGGGTATTATTTGGCGGGTATTGGTTTGCATTTCGCCTTGTTAAGCGTTAGATTAATTCAGACGGTTATTTCGCAAGTTATATTAACACATCTTCCTGTGTGAATGTGGGAGACGTAGGTTCGACTCCCAGTCAGGTCGCTATTTTTCACACCTGTAATTCCTTGGTTTCATCCTCACGGCTCTTTCGTGCTATGTTATTCACCTTTCCCTAAACATCTTTAGTTGTTTAATCATGGATTCGTAATACTTTTTTCGTCAAAAATGTGATCGAGAAATTAAAATTTCATTTGATTTTCTATCTACTGCTATCATATTTTGAAGACCTCCAGATTTTGTTTCCGTCGATGGTGAAGTTGCGGAGTTGAAGCATCATATTTTTTACTCATTCATTCCTTGATTTGTTCGATGTTTTTACTGTTTACTTTACGATTTTATGCCGTAAAAGTGATGAAGTCGGTGCTTACCAGCCTTTTGACTCCCTTAGCACACTTAAGCTTTCATTGGAATTTTGCGATGTATAAAACTACTTGTTTGTTAGCTTCTGTCTTTACTAAAAGAACGATGTATCAAGTGCGAAATAAAAAGCTTTACTATTCTCATATAGTATCCACGTTATGTTTCGCAGAACAAGCCGCATGAGTAATGCAAAATTGCAGTATGTTATTTTAGGATGTTGCGAGGCACCTAGACGCCACTGGCCCGTACTCGCTCATCTCTAGCCCGTCTGAACTTGTCCGGCAAAACTCGTCCGTAGCGCTCGCAGCGGCGCTGGAAGTGGGGAATTTGGCGTGGTCGAGGGTGCGAGTATGCTCTCAAGGTCCTTCGGAGAGGTGTTCAAGAATGCGGGCGATTTTAGCTGGAATTTGAATTCCGCATTCCTCTCTCCTCCCACGCATCACATGTGACTGCCTTTGCCCCAATGGCCCTACCCTAGTGCGCCCGTTATTTTAAAATTAAATTCAAGAAGGAAATTCTTTAAGTGGAGGATCGTCATTCCGGTGAACAGCGAGCGCGATCTTCGAGAGGCGACGACCAAGCGTTACAAGGAAATAATCCCTAAAACAGATAGTTACTTCTGGTCGTTCTTTCCGAAAACCATGAGAGAATCTAATAGAGTAGATTAGGTAAGGTGTTAATACACGCCTAGCCATACGCCACAGGCGGCTTGAAAGGTACAAATCTCAGTCGTCGCAAAAGGTATACTCTTACCAATTACTCCAGTCCGGGGCATTAATGGATGCATCTGAAGAATGTTGCGAATGTCTGCGAATTCGAATCTTTTCTACGGGGATTAGATTCGCAATTCGCTCGATTTCCGAGTCTCATCTCGTATTTCTCAGGTTCTCTCCACGCGTGATTACGGCAGGATTTTTGTTTTCGAATCAGGCGTGCTATTTGGGTCGTTGACTTCATGCCAAGGACAGTCATTGTTCCCTAACGATCTGCCGAAGAAAACACGAAAGTTTTGCCTTCGCGAGAGGAAAATAAATACTCCGCGATATTTATGAGCTAATCTCCGAGAAAGAGACCGTGAGGTGGATTGCGTTTGTATAAGCTTGGGATGTCTTTTTGTTTCTTTGCCTTCTACGTGACTACTCATGCTAGTAGTATTATTATTATTAAAAGTGCATCGGCAGCTGAGGTCATTTCGCACATATGGGCAGCCACTGGGAATCGAACCCGGGACCATAGGCAAATTCGTTGCCCACTTGGCTATCCGTGAGCCTTAGCTATAGTTGGATGTTTTATTTATTGCGAACAGTTATGCGGCAATACTTCTCGTTGTATTATTTATTGAGTATCTATATTATAAACACTTATTTTGCACGTACACTTCGACTTTTAAATATAAAATCCCATTGAAAATGTAAAATCGACCTTCATACAGAGATATATCTTACGATTAGGTAAACAACTCTATTACTTCTAATTGACTGCGTAACGTGTTATTTAGTGTGTAACAGATCGTCGGGAAGCCTAAAATATACCAATTATTTTGGAGTAATTAATCGAATCTGAGACTTTCTAGTAGTGTGGCTATCTCTTGCGAATCAAAGTCTTATGCTTCAAACGTTACATTATATCTCTTTCATCCCCGACTCGTTTGGAACATGCATTTCCAGAAAGTCCACAAATGACAATGAAGTTAAAGTCATTAAAGTTAGCTTAGGAGGATTTACTAATCACGGAAAAGTCGTGGATGATTTTTGCACAAGATGCATAAATTAGGAAAAGTTAATTGTTAAGCATTGTACGACCTTTACTTATTTAGCAAGAGGGTGCATGCATCTGTTATATCAACGAGTAATTCAACTAACTAATGATGTTCTGTTGATTACGAATGTAATTTTTCGTACTGCATTTTTTGGGCCAAAGGCATTCTCGTCTCTTACTTCGTGGGCCGTATGAGCGAAGAACATTCGTTTGAAAACCAATGATAGTTCAAATTGGATGATTATTTTCCTTTGGTATTTTAAATTTTTCTTTCCCATTTCGGAGACAGCAGACTGTCATTATGTATTACAAAACAGATATTCACTCATTTCCTTATTTTTGATCATTAAATACGTTGCGTAATCTGATTTAAATTTAGCTGATGAACGACCCAAATGGCAGAGTTGGGTTATTGCCTTAACTCGGTGTCGCTTAGGATTCTCTTAGGCATTAAAATTAACCAAAATCAATTGTATTTTAAATTTGACCATTGATTTAAGTGACTATTGGAGATCTTGTCGAAACTGCCTTACAAATTATTCTTCGCCTCCAGATTCGTATTTAAAGACGGCGCCATTGGTATAAAGCCCGTGATTTTAGAATTTTCCGTAGGAAATGAATCTTCCTGTAAAACTCGAAAAGTTTCACGTTAATCTGGAGGCGATTGAGATTCGAGACGTTCTTCGGAGGATAAAGTCTCTCCATCGATGTTCTTCCAAGCGCCAGGTGAAGTAGATAAGTGTTCCAGGTGATCGCAAAAAAATTCGACTAGTCAGCGAGAGAGAAATCTTGGCGATTCGCCGAACGGAATACAATTCGATGGCTGGACCAGGCTCTTTTATTCGGCGCAGTGAGTACTAAAACACGAATAGTAGACGTAATTTTAATCTCGTCCGGTGGAGTCATAAAATTTCCCTCGTTCGTCATTACCCACTCCTGTCTTATTGGGTACTAGAACCGGAGTCTAACTCTATAGATATACTTAGTGGATTCTAAGATCAATAAAGAAAATTTTGAATCGAAATTTTCCTTTTCTATACCATTTAAGTTCGTTAGGTGTTATCACTGTTCTCCGTTTGAAATTTGGCTGATCTTTTTGTCAACTATTTTTTGTATTCTAGGATAACGGAAGGGAAAAAATAGTAGAAGAGATGAACTAAGTACGGCGGCTTGTGGGTTAAACATGTAAAATCCATGAAGTACTTTGCGATCTAAGTAATCCTAGCCAACGATAGAAATTAAATTTTCTTCGTCTAACTATTACAATGATACAATCATGCAATGCAGTCATTTTGAAAATCATGAATGCGACGTTAATTTTCGTTTATTCATAGCTGCCTTTGTCTAAAAAAAGAGAAAGGTCAATGCCATTAGATGAAGTATAGCATATTACTTGATTGATTGAGGAAATTAAACGCATTATTTCCTTTCCCCTCTAATGTGCTCCCACTTCCTCTGTATAAAGGTTTGTTATGTCTCAATTCTTTTTTAATTGGTTACGTATTGAGAAATATTTTATAAGGAATACAATACTTTTCAATTTGTTGTTAGATCTACAGTATCGCTCACTGGACGTCCATGCCTTGTAACTTACAAGTTTTTTCGTATTTAATTCAAAAAGATAGGCTTGATAAATCCCTGTTCAGGAATTAATTAGCTATTGTCTAACGTTCTAACTTTACTACAAGGTTCTAACTTTGTTAAAGAAGCCTAGATTAGATTATCCTGTCGGTTCCGCGGTTTACATTCGTCCTATACTTTTGCTGGCTTTTGTCTGTTGTTACAAGGCTGGAAGTTGAGTTCGGTAGCCGATCGAAATTTCCTCATCAAATTTAATAAAGCTGTTACTTATCTTCCGCCGAGCGCTTGCGTACGTGACTGCCGGAAATTAAAAGAGTTGCTTGCCCACCCACGAGTATATTTTGGCGAGATAGGACCCTTTTACAATAGGTGCACAGTCACTGTCCTTGTTTCATGCGAAGTGGGAGAGCGGTGTGGGGAACCGGAGATGGGATGGGCGGAGAAAAAGATTATACGCATTTAACGAAGCGATTCCCACCGAAAGGCGCCTCGGAATGGCCCACTTTCGAGCGTTCCACCTCCGAAGGGATTCGTTATGAAGTCGCCGTACTTAACGTGATTGGAGGTGGGAGACGGTAGTCGTTTCGTGGATCCTTTCAGTGGGATTTTTCGGTGGGAAAGTGGCGTGAGAGAAGCGATGCTCCTTAAAGAGAATTTCTGACGTCTCGATGCGCGATCTCATTCGTTCTGTTCCTCGAAGTGGACTCACAGTCGATTTCCAGAGAAAAATTGCTTCGAAAATGATTCGTTCGACGGGCACGATTTTTTTTCTACACTTCGCAAGAATTTGTTTCTACTCGTGGTCGTTTTCTATTTTCTTTGGTTCAGTTTTTCCTCGTCAGTCTTCCTTTTTCTTGCGTGTTTGACGGAAGCGTGCTGAAAAGATGAGCGCAGTAGTTTGGATTTGTACCCTGCAAGCCACCAGTGGCGTATGGCAGGGGGCAGGGGTTAGCTGTAACTCTTATATCATTTATCTGACGCCAGATTGGAGGTCCCTTCCGTGGTAGCTTTTACCTTCTTCTTTCCTGCTCTTTACCGTTTTGTAGGATTATTCAACGGTTGTCTGGCCAATTTCGGATATTCAGTCAAGTGGCGACTTTTTAAACAAAGAATTGCTGATTAAAATAATCCACAAATTAATTTTACTTTGTGGGTTGATTTTCCCGCACGGTAATATTGTGTGGAATGTCTCTGAGCATAAGATTAAACGCTACGCTGAGTCTTAAGTAATTGGATATATTAACTGCGCTAGTAGTATTCTTAAGCAATTAAACATCGACACAGGAAATGGGTGTGCCAGATTTTGAGAGGAGAGGGATTGCTAAAGAATGTATTTGAGGGTAAAGTACAAGGAAAAAGCAGAAGGGAAGACAAAGGCAAAAGTTGTTACATGACGAAAGACGTAGTAAATTTCCAAGAAGCAAAAGAAATGACGTTGAATAGGGAATATTACGGTTCAGGAAGCTACCGAATGGTAGCACATATTTAATTTAGTAGTATTGTTAAAAGTGCTTCGACGGCTGAGATTTCGCACAATGGGCCTCGGCCGGTAATCAAACTTGGGACTCCTTTCGCCAAAGGCGAGCGCTTCACGCTATATTTTCATCGATCACCAAATATTTCCTTCATATATTATCGTAAATATTTAAAGTCCATTATATCAGACAAGGATATTTAGTGCCAGTTTGGAATGATTTATAGTTCGATCTCTTTGCATTCTACCAATATTTTGTCAAAATTCATGAACAAGTTTTTTCATTTTAGTGTAAATACTTTTCATTTCTTTTAATGCGTATCACTCGCTAAGGAATCCCTTAATAAATGATCGATGAATATAGTCAAGTTCTAAAAGCAATTAACGTAAAATCCGAATTTGCAGGAAAAGTTTAATGTGTCGGAAAATACATTGATAATAATAGTTGAAATTTTTGTCTTTCTGTATCATTTTTCGGCAAATATCCATGAATTTCAAAGAAGTAAAATGTGCAACTCTGGTGCAACGCGAACGCCCCAAATTTTGGCTCCGCGCCAAATCCTCCGCGACACAGTTTGGAATTGTCGGTTTGCGCCAGTGAACACCAGTTATAAGGACGAGCGCCTCACTTTTATTTAGGAAATAAAGCGAAGCGAAATGATGGCGGGCATTACACGAGAAAAAATTCGAAGTTCCCCGGTCTGTGACGAGGGGCATTGGAGTGCGATAAGTATGTAGAGCAGATTTAAGCTCGCCGCATTCTTATCGCAGGGAACGTACTTTTAGCTAATGACGGCTAAGGACTCCTTTCCTGGTTGCTTTATCTTCCACCCTCTTTGCCTTAACCATCGCTGCACCTGCGTCTTTGGTTGAAAAGGGTCACGAACCTCGCTGCCAGCAGCACCTAATGCATGCGGGCCAAATCGATTGCCCTCTCTTCCTCCCCGCAGACAACACGCCATCGTCCCATAAATGACCTCAGTCCCCGCACTCAATCCGCGCTGCATCCTTCTCGTTTAATTCATTTTCATACTTAATTCCGTTATTTATGCTGCATGATGTTTTCACTCTTGAAGTTGGTATGTTCGTTGACTCAAGCTCTCTGGATGTCTAACCACTGAACTACTATGCCGCGTCTCTTCCACACTGTTATTGTTCAAGTGGGTTCGGGTTAAGATAAGACGGATGTAAAATTGTCAAAAGTGATAGATTGTTGTGTCTATGTGGATGAGTTCCTATTGAGCACATTGTAGTTGTCGCGTGCTGTCACAGCACAGGTTTGGAAAGTGTGTGAGATTTTATCTTGTGTTAATTAGGCCAAGAAATATACTGTAGATGAAGGTGGAAATTTCTCTTATTCAATTTCTTGAAGCTTTGGCAATATAGATAATATTTGTTCAGCTATTATGCTCTTAATCTAAGGCTGTTATTCTGGCAAAGAGACTGCTACGGTAACTTTAAAGTAACTTCATTAAAATGGAAAATTCGTTTTATATTTTCGTTTAGGGTTTGGTTAATGAAATTGATCCGTTTTCATTTGGAGCTTACCTAACGTAGTTAATTACATTTACATTTATCCTCTGGTTAGCGTATGTACTGGAACCAATGAGTGTAATCGTTAGAAAGATGAATGAATGAATATTACAAGCTTAGCTTAAGTTTTTGTTGTGGAGGTGTTCTTCCCTCATTTGTTGTTTCTGGCCCTCTTATGTTTGAATTAACGCTTCGTTTTGAGTGATTTTAGTTCCTAATGGGTAAACCGAAGAAAATTCCGAACCCTTTTTATTTTCAGTTTGCAATGTATAGTTGTGATGAATAGTGTTAAGATATTTCAGGCTTTAATTAGTGGTATATTTCATTCATGTCAGATGGCTAGATTATTTGAGTTGGCTCTGTCGAAGTTAAGGGTATAATAGCGAGTTAGGATGATTACCTGCACGGTGCACGTGAGCGCAGCTCCTCATGCACATTAATTCTGACAGCGCGTGGTCCCGACACTCGATATCTAAACCACGAACGCCTTTTCAGGGAGAGGAAATGTGCCCGCATGCGAAGCATCTCGCGGCAGCCAATTCTGCCTGTGATGTCGACCCGGCTTCCGCCCCCGCGAACCCCCATCTCACTCCCCCAAGCAATGTGCTTTGACGCGCCGAACGTCATTTCATTTGTCCTTGGATGTGCCACGAAGGTCATTCGTTGTGGCAGCCGTGTCTTGCACGCACGCGGACCCGTGAACTCCGAAGAGGCGGGTGACATTGTGCTCATCCAAGCACCGTGTCTTGGGCCTGTAGCGTCTCTGTTTTGCCCCGTTGCCCCTCAAATTAGCCGTGATCCAGGGAGGGTTGACCGAGCGCGCAGCAAAGACCCTCACCTCGGCATAACCCTTCTCTGAGTTGAATTCGGCCGCTATTACTTCCGATTGGTAATGATACTTTTTACATAATGGTGGTTAAGGTGATCTGTTTAAATGAATTTTTAGGAGTTTTATGGGGATGGAAATTGTGCTGGGGGAACTTGTGCTTTCTAGTCTTTTTACTCCATATACCTCCGCCGTACGTTTAGTCGTACTTTTGTCAGTCCATCCGAATTTAAATTCACGAAGAAAATACTTGTAAAATGAGTTACGGTTATATTGCATTGCCTAATCTCATGGGTGTTATGTTTTTTATTAATCATTTCCCAATGCACCCTGAAACTTCCATTTCCTGTAAAATTACAGTGGTGAGCTTAAACAATAACATCTGACAAACACACAGAACCATTACCAAGCAGAGAAATCCGACTAGCCGGGATTCGAACCCGGGACCTTGTGGTTGGATCGCTAGCACGCTAACCACTCCAAATCCTCCACCGCGGCCAAATTATATTATACAAATTTAGAGGAAAGCTGTGTTACAGACGTGTAAAAATCCCGAAAAATGTGGGATAGTCAAGAGATCACTACTGTTGAGTAGCCTTGGCTCTCGAGGATCACTAGGGAACAATTTGATGGAAATAGTGCGGAGGTACGGTTTCCAAGGTTAGCTAAGTAGCGTAGCTGTTTTACCAGAGTAGTCCAAATTTCTCGAAATGATATCCAGAATTCGCCTCTTTAAGTCATCATTGCGATTTAATTAGATTCCCAGGAAAAAATATTAGTCTTTCTCCATGAAATTTCTCTCTTCTAAAAAGATCAACCTTAATTGTTTTGGTTTGAAAGTAGGTATTGAGTGATCGCAACGTGGTAAAAACATGCTCAATTTTTCTAATTACTTCATAGATTTCTGTTTAAAATACAATGGTATTATAATAGTTAAATAAAATAAATAAAAATAGAAAAAAATATTTTAATGATTATTTACATTAAAACATAGGTATTGGCAGGTACCGATTTTAATCTAGTAGAGTAGAAGACAAGAGCGCTCTAAAAAAATTGGGACTTTCTTTTCAATGATTTCACCTTCTTCGAGGTTTACTTTGTAGTAATCCTCATAGTTTTCAAGAGTGCAATTCATGGAAAATAATTTAAACTTAGGTTTTAGTCCGCGGCGTTTGGTCTATCCCGAGCCACAGAATTTAAAATCTCAGAACATTCCTCCCATTTCCTATCATTAAAGCCAGGAATCGAAGTTCTGTCCATATCGTTCGCTCGAAGGTGGATGAAGGGAATTGGTAAGTCACGTTAAGGTGCATAAAACACGCGAAAAGGAGGATTATTGCGAGGATATGCGCTTTCGTTGGGTTATCGAAGGACGCAATTCGCCAATGCATGTGGCTAATCTCTCTCATCCTTCAAACAAGACCCAAATGTATCGAGGGAGACTTGGAAATGCGGGCTAAGGAGGAGGCATTATCCTTTGCCTCGTGCTCGCAACGAGATTAGCAAGCGAGGAAAATTTGCTGCCATTTAGGGAGGCGCCGAGTCATGTATTATTACGACGTTCAAATACACTTCTTGCATTTGCACTTTCCTCTCGAATTGCTCGATAAAAAAGTCAACGAGGGATGTGAAGCGGAGCGGTGATTCTTGGAATGCGGTTGCCAAGCCTCGATCCCGGTTACACTTGGACGGAAAGGATTTGACGACATTAGTTTATGGTTCATGTAAAAAGTCCATGCAATTCAGAATTTCTTCGGTTGATGCTCGGTAGGAGGTTTCTCGTGGAATGGCATCGTTTATTATAGGTGCTGGTAATACCGGTCTGCGAGACAAATATTGCATCAAGTCTCGTGATGGTTCTTTTTTTCAATTCTCTGCCGTTTTAGTATTAATTTATATCTGTTGAGTTGCTGTCATCTCGGAAAGATTTTCTTCTTTGCCTGAATTTCAAAATGCTTATAAGTGTAAATAATGGATGAAATAACTCTACATTAAAGGAAATAAATCTTCTCTTTCGACATTTGGCGGCATTCCATATTTTTGATGCAGAAATAAATGGCAATATCTTGTACGGTTCCCTAGAGAATACTTAGTTAGCGACCGTGAGCGAAGATGAAGCGAATGTTCGAAACCATGGTCGCTATCTATATATGGTGGGTGAAATTATACAAGTCATTGCCATTTATTTCTGCACCCATATTAAAGGCGACTTACTCCCTTAACATAACCAACTTTAAGACTTGGAATGAAGATTTCTTGATTTAACCCCTGTATCGATGTCATCATGTTGGACAGCTCGGTATGTATTCCTCCTTCACGGGGTCATCTCGTGCTTTGTCAAATTCTTTGGGAAATAAAGTCAGGTTCATCGTATACGTTCGTGGTTTTCGGTAGTTGTGTTATAGACTGCAAGGCTGAACCCATAATTTTATGTCCGCAATACTCTAATTTTCCGTAAATTTGTACTTTTTTATAAGCATGATGCAGAAGGTTGTTTTTCACAATTCAAAAATATTTCTCTTGATATAAACGCGGATACTGTAACTGTTGTAGTGTGTCACTCAGCTCTAAAGAACAGTAAATTGTCATAGTTGTAGAAGAGTTATTAGTATTATTAAAAGTGTTTCGACAGCTAAGGTCATTTCGCACATGAGCCCCCACCGGGGACCGCTTTCACCGAAGTGTAGAAGAGTGCTCGGTACAGGATTTCCATTATCACGCCATAGTTCCCACGCCACTTACACGGCTGGCATCGAAGTAGTATTATTGAAAGTGCTTCGACAGCTCAGGTTATTTCCCACGTAGGCCCCCACCGGAAATCGAACCCGGGACCACTTTCACCGAATTCGAAAGCGTTGCCCACTTGGCATATTCGGGAGCCCCGGCTGGTAGCATATCAGTTCGTTTCATTTTAATAATCTATTACGTATGTAACCTTTAATTGGCAGTTAAAACTTAGTTAAAGTTTTAAGGAAAGTTAACATTAGAATTATATTCCTTAACAACTACACGAATGCATTTTTTTCGCATGAATGCGGTAAGTGGGCTGAAATGCGCTCGACGTAGCAGCGCCCTGATTCAGCCATTCCTTAATCTCATACTTATCCTCAGTGCGATTTATTCAGTCGCAGTTGTGCGGAGCTTCCGTTCCCCACCCCACTCACTCTGCTCTGCTACGTCTGCCACTCCTATGTCTGCTGATGACTCACCCACGACCGTCACATGTTTTCTAGGTCCCGAGGTCACACGCCTTTACTTTTGTTTTCTTCGACAGAGGTCGTCGAGGGATGTCAATCCCGATAGCTTCATTTTTTCCGTCTGTTAGGTTTCTTGACAGTCTTGGAGTGGACAGCTGTAATGCAAGCAATTACCTGATCAAGGAGACTGTCATGATTTTCGTGAAGATCTAATGTTTGGCGCCTCTTTTGTTGTTTCTGAAAGCGTGGATTGATTGGTTGCTCAATTTGGTTGATTGATGCTCTGGGTTGCTGTAATAATTTTCTCTGACTCTTTATTGAGTAAATATGACGCGCAAGACGAAATAGGAATATCCTCTCTGTCATATCCTCAAACAAAGGAGTAATTCTCCAACAACAAATCAAATTCTCGACATTAATTTAAAGGTTAAATTCTACTGACCGGTTAACTTAACCATTTTCATTTTGTGTTGTCTTTCGAATTATTTTCTAGTATATGAGTACTCAGGGCGGACAGGTCAATTTTTAGTCATTTAAATTAATAATCATCCTCTCGAATTCGCCCCAGATATTCGATATTTTCCCTCGAAACAGTTTTGCGAGTTGGAGGTGAGATGTTTCAGTCATATTGAGCAGGTTGATCGATTACGATGTTGCGAAATCTTAAGTGGTGATTCATTGATGATAAATATTAACATAATAGGCATTAAGGTACATCGTAAGTTATTCTGAAAATTCCAGCTTAATCTAACTTATGTACAACTTATCAGTTTGATGATTCACTGGTGAATACTAGTTTTTGATGATCGTGTATGCAATGAATCGTATTTTGTAATAAAACATTAATTTATTAAGTACTTTTGTGGAAGCACGATTACATTTACGGAGGTGAAAGCATGGAAAGCCCACTGCGAGAGAAATTGCAGCGTTAGACGTTAGGAGCGAGTTCATCAAAGCTTTTCCCAGCTGAAAATTCCTTTGTTCGAATCGCCGAGTCTCAAAAACATTATTCGCGTAATAAATATACCGCTCGGTCCCGCCTCCGCATTCAGACTCGGATGTAAATGAAGCAGCCTTTGAAATTACCACGGAACTTGGGATTCGCTTCCCGACTCTCTTTGAACTTTCACGCGGGCGCACTGAACTTTCATTAGCCTCCGGCGTCCACTTCCGACTCATCATTCGCACTCCTCGATGGGAAAGGCTGCGTCTACCAACAGTCCTTTCTCCCGCGCCAGGAATCGAACCGGTGTCCCGCGATCGCAGGCCACCCTCATAGCGGCGAGGGAATGCCTTTTCATCTTAGCCCTCTCTCTACTTTCATTGTTCAAGTGTTTTAGGGAAGAAAGGACATCGTCGTGGCTAACAAGTGTGGAGATGCGGCGGTCCTAAAGGCTTCACAAAGGGATGCTAATGCCCTCTCTTTTCTATCCGTGCTTTCCCTTTGTTTCCGCTCTCTTCTTTCGACCCGCTTTGTATTCGCGTGTCTTCTTGTTCCCGCTTTGCCTTTCCTTCTTCAGGCTCGGCCTCTCAGCATTCCTTCTTTGTCCCGATTTCTCCCATTTCTGCTCTTCAGCAGAGCTCTCCGCAAAAAATTTGCATTTCGTTCGGCGCGTAGTGGTTTGAAGTCGAATGCCGCTTACCCGAGCGATTTTAGTTTCCTTTGATTCTTCGAACTCTTGAATTGCCCTGGAAATTTTGTTTAAGGACGACTCCGTCAATGGAGAACTTCCTAAGACCTATTTACATAACTGCATGCATCCATGTAAGGTTCTGGGGAAGCTATGGGGATTTCCACCTCAGTTTTCTCCTTAATTCCTACTTAAAGGGCTTCGGCAAACGAGCTGTCAGCGTTTGATTTAAATTCGACTAAGTATTATGGTTAGATGGTACAGTTGTATTGCATCTCCTTAAGAAGTAAAGCATGATTTACCTAGAGTGTGACTTATATACCCTTAACTGCTTGCTGGGAAAACGATTAGTTAGTTTTTTTCCTTTTAAAAGTAGATGACTCTATAACTTTAGTCATCAGATGCACAAGTAATTAATCTAAGAAGGAATCATATTCTACTATCCCTTTATCCAAGTTGTGAAAGCAAAATGAAAGCAGTATTCGGAACATCCCAAAGATGTAGTCATTTTTAAGCATTTTACTTATCATCCGACTAAGTAAAATTAATCTTCTCTAGCGAGATATGGTGGAATTCCATTATAAATGAAAAAATAAATATAACTTGTACTTTTCCACAAGTATATTTTTGGCTTTGCAACCAATGGTTTCGAACTTTCAGTTCATCGTTAAAGCCTGACGATAAAACAAGTATAAGTTATATTTATTTTTTCAACCAACTAAGGTTTCGATGAGAAAGGCTAACTTTTTTGTACAGAATATAAATTTTTCAATGCCCAGTGATTAGCAGAGTTTTACTCTGCTAATGACTGGAACAAGCATTTGTCTATAATATAGGTTATGTCTCGGATTTTTCGTTCTCGACATCTCGGTCTTTGGACACACTACATTTCCATGACCCCTTTGTTCGTCTCAATGAAGAGTCGATAGTATCACGTTATGAGAATTGTTTTCGATTTTGCCAAAATTTTACATGTAAATTAAAAAAAAATCCNGCGAATTAATCTAATGAACAAAATTTCCGATATTATATTGAATTCTGGGAAATAGGTTAGTTCCCTTGCTTATTTTATCGGCGAAATACTGGTTGTTGCGTCGACCTTTGCTTGGGGATCTTTCTAGACTGTAGTCTAGAAAGGTGCTATGTTCCACGAAGAGGTGGGCGTTTATTAACTTATGACAAGGATTGTTTTCGATTTTGCCAAAATTTTACATGTAAATTAAAAAAAAATCCTTCTGCAATCTTTACGTTGGGCAAAACAAAATAAATTTGTTTAATAAATAAATAAATGAGCTATTTGAATCGGGTGTTCGTAGCGATTAATTCATTGTTAAAGACGGTTTCTTTTTGCGATTGAATTCAAGTTCGACTATTGCTCTACGTTGCATGTATCCTAAGTGATTTTTTCGTATCTCTTCGCCACTTTTTCAAACTTTTTTCTCCTTGGGACGTTTTCTCTTCCGACTAAGATTTGTGAGAGGTTTTGTGGATGGGCTGTGGTAAAGGGATCCTTTGTTTTATGCCACAAAAGAGAGGAATAAAATATCCAAGAATTATTCTTTTTCCCTTTTGAAAATTATCACCGTTTCCATAAATGTTGGCCATTCACGCGATTCGCTCTTGGAACTATGGAATGTCTCAATTTTTAGTTGTTGTAAATTTTTCGTTATAGTATTCGGTAATATTAATTATTTGCTTAATGTAGATTGGCTATGAGTATTTATTTCACCAAATCAGAAATAACAGTTTATTGGTAATTACAGTTCGTACATACGTAGCTAATATTTTACCAAACCTTAATTGGAATTTTTACTAAATTAAGATTGTCAAGCAAGTAACTCTTTCGCATTTACTGTGATTAAAAATTGAAATAAGTTGAATAAATGCCATTAAGAATCATTGCACGTCATCGAAAAAATTCTTCCTTTAAGTTGGATGAACACAAATATTGGTCATACTTGCTAATATGTTTTCTCACAGTTTTTCGTTTGGATGGTTGCTCTCCTGAGGTGTAGTAGTTAGGAGCATGAATTCCTGTTAGAACTACTATAATTTTATCTCTTGTTGAAATTTGACGAAGGTAAAGGGAGAATAAAGATGTAACACAGTTTGATAGGCGACTTTTGTAGTAAATATTTGTGTTGTAGTAAGGAGACTATAATAAGCACTTAATAATGCTAGTGGCTTTAATTTTTCTTTGTTTACTGATGGGGTTCAAAACATACCGCCAGAATTGCACGCATGTATGATGATGATAGCTGAGAATCTGCAAACTCAGGAATTCCACTGTTCATTGTATATGTTCCCTGTAATGGTGTATTTCTGTTCGTCTTCCGAGAAACAATGTTTATAAATTCTATAGTCTATTGTAATACTTTGTTTGCTGTTCAGGATCCTGTTACGGTGGCGCAGTATACATTTCCCTTCACCGATTTGGCCATAGTGTTTTGTATCGACTCGTTGTAGAGTTCTTAGAATGAAATCACTGACATATTTGAATTTCGTAGTGAACTTAATGCCTGCTCTACGTAACTATAAATTTACTTCTAAAAGTTATGGGATGTGTATTTATAACGGTTATTCACATGTTTGTTAATTAGTTAAAACAATCTTTTTCTATTCCGTTTATAATCAACTTATTTAAATATTTATTTATATTGTAACATGTTATACAGTTTTGTTTATTCTGTGAGTTTCCCCCTGCCACACGCCGGAAGGCGGCTTGCAGGGTACTTATGTAGATGTAGATGAGTTTAGGAAACGTTTTGACGATCGAAAACGAAGTATCCGGACACGCCAAGGCCGCCATTTACGTAACTTATTGGGACAATCGGGAATAACCTTCACAAGGTTAGATTCATACTTGTTTGTTTTGTCTAATAGTACACATTTTGTTTGTTTTGGTAACCAAGAATAGTTACGAAGATTCGGCATTTGAAAAGTGTAGTGTGCGAAACCGATAGACGTTTTAAACGAAATTCTTGCAAACGTTTAGCTGTTGAAATGTTCGACCTTGTGAGGGTATGCCAAGGGGTTTGGTTGGAGTTCGAGGGAACGACCGTATTCCAGAAACAGTTTGTTGGGTTTGTCCGAGGGATATGAGTGTTTCAATAAGACCATGGTCGGTTTAGTTCGTTGCTCGATTGGTGAATGTGCATTTCCTCATGGTTCGCCCAACGTGGCGTGTGTCGTTACTTGGTGTTGAATCTTCAAGAAGGTGCGGTGCATCTCTAGGCGTGATTATGTTTTGGACGTCTTGTATTCAGTGCTACGACAAATGGGCAAGAAAAAGGCATATTTGATCGGACGAAGTAAGCGTATGAAAGAAATTTGGGATAAAAGAAGGTGAGTTGGAATTACAGTGTACCTTTCTGGTCGTAATTCATCGTTGGTTACAAACATGCACCGAACATAGTGGTTGTGATCGTTGTATTTAAGTCACAGCCGGCCTGAAAGATCAGTTTATAGTCATTTCCAATATATTTAAAGTACATTGTGGTAAAGATTCAACATTTTAACGAATAGAAACTGTGTGTGTAAGAAAGTTTGCCGTAGTTCATACTACATTGCGATTGAATTACAATTTGACATGCTTTTTACTACTCAATTTCCGCTCACGCACCTTGCACTCTTTTACTTCCTTCGCGGTAAATACCTTTAAAAATTTTATTTCTGTTTTATTATCGCTTGATTTGGTGAAATAAGCTCGTGTTTAATTTTTATACTGTGTAAAAATTGAGCAAACATATGTATATTGTAAAAGTTATTTTAATGGGGACGGCCATCGTAAACTTGAGTAACGGTGGCTTCCTCCCCATTTCCTACTGTAACTCGTTTGTTTTTCTGAATCTTTCTAACTCTTGGAGTACTTAAGTGTAAATAATGAGAAATATTTCGCAGGGGATTCGTTCCGCCCGAGGGGAAAGAATAAAAATAACCCGTCCTTGTTGGCACACACTTCCTTCCGCTTTGTTTTGGCAGATATAAAACTTGTTTTTCGCGTAGTAGATTTTGAATTGACGTAATCCGGACGAGCGGTTTTATTTCCCGTCAGCCTAATTTTCGTAGTCGATAACATTCGGTGGACATATCGTATTTTATGACCGCGAATTAATCTAATGAACAAAATTTCCGATATTATATTGAATTCTGGGAAAAAGGTTAGTTCCCTTGCTTATTTTATCGGCGAAATACTGGTTGTTGCGTCGACCTTTGCTTGGGGATCTTTCTAGACTGTAGTCTAGAAAGGTGCTATGTTCCACGAAGAGGTGGGCGTTTATTAACTTATGTCTAGGAAGTATGCGGAAGATTGGTTTAGGTGATGTTTATCGTTTGAATTAGTAACTTTTTCACGTGTTTGAGCACGTGTTGCATCTAGGATTTCAGACCTCGAGGTTAAATGAAACTCATATATCCGAAGATGCGAAAATTGATATTAAATCTTATCTAGGAATCTTCTAAACTAAGAGAGATTCTAGCCATTGGATATCGTATGTGTTTAGGATTGCTAAAACTGTTGATGTCAAATAAGAATATCCTCACCCACCACAGCTGTTGGAGTTCGTGGATTGCTTGCAATTCACTCACGCCGTGCTGTGTGGATATAGTCAAATTTTCCGAGAAAATGATAGCATTGCAAAGAATGCAATATTTCTCCCCGAGAGGCAGAGAGATTTTTTGCGTCGGGGTCTGAATGTTTACACAATAGCGTCGGTTACAAAATAAGAGCTCGGGAATGAGAAGGCTGGGAATGGGAAACAAGTTGAATGTCCTCCAGTACGCGAAAGCGGCCTAACTTTCCTTTTCTCTGGCTCCGACGGATGGATGGGATTTTTTTTATTCCCATTTCGCGGAAATTGTTTGGTGCCCTCGTCTCCTGGCGAATCTTGTCTCTTTTCGCCTTCCCCACCGCTTTTAAAATTCATCCCATCCTCACTCGAAGCAATTAGTGCGTGACTGGGAGAGTCGGAAGCGGATTTTCGGCGCTCTAACTCCTTTTCTCGCCACCAGCCGTGCGAGCGCTCTCGGCGTTTTCGCTTCGATGTTTATATTCTTCCCGCCCCCCTTAAACTCCTCCGGTTTTTGATTTTCCCTCTCGCTCTCTCTCTTTCTCCATATCTCACTCTCTGTCCGAATTGATTGCCATTCGTCGACCTTGACCCCGTAAATGTCTCAAAGTCTTTCCTCGTGGGTTGCGGACGATTAAAGCTCGCGTTTTTTCCCGTAGTCTTTTTTTCTTCTTCCGCGTGCAGACTTACGTGAAAGTTTAGATTCAGGTGTCCGCGTTTCTTGCTCACGAGGGTAATTGTTTCGGATCGCTGCCGTAATTTCGATCTCGGAGGAGTTAATTTTAGCTCGACAACATGCGACTTTCGGATTGTTGAGCTTCTCAGTAGTTTCTGTAATTCATTCGCTGGAATTCTGAGTGAAACTTGGTTGGTTAATAAAGTTATAAAATGAGGAGTTCAATGGTTATGTTCCAAGTGTCTGCCGGCATTATTTCGTCTCTTGAGGCAAAGGAGCTGATATTGATTGCTAATCTTTTATACAATTAGAATTTAGAAAAAGAGATTGCCTTGAATGTTTTGTATGACCTTGGATGTTTCCCTCGTTGTAGTTTTTTTTGAGAATTACGATATCAAATGAACATTTCCTCATTTCTTAATGATTAAAAAAATTATTTTTTAGAATATTTCTGGACTGGAGTGCTTCTGTATCATTTTTCGGGCCTTCTACTTGTAAATTCCTTATAAAATCCAACCGTGTTTATTCATAGTTACCTGAGAATCTTTCGGGTGCGTTATTTCAGGAGACGAGTTGAAAGTAATTGGAATCCTTTCATTGCTAAAATATTTTTCGTTTAATTTTCGAAATCCAAGCTTCACTCGATTTCCATTAATGTGTTTTTTTGTCTCGGTTTACTAAAATTTTCAATTTTCAGTACCCCCGGCTCTAAAAGACTAATGCTTTGAGAGCCCGAGCCATCTTCTCATCCAAAATGTTCCTATGTTATGTGAAAGATTTTTGCAGGAAAAATATTTTATGTTTCGGTTCAATACTTAGTCATTCTGTTATTTTTCTAAATAGAGAAGTGTGGATGTCTTAGATCTTCGCTTAACTTAGAAATCACATGGCTGTTTTTAGTCGAGGTCCACAATCTGTCAACCGAATATTTAAATATTTCATTTTCTGAGGTACTACATTCTACCGGAAGGAGAGGAAGAGAAGGTAAATTTTTAAACGCGATTTCTATGAAGTACTTTGGATTACCTTTGAATGTATTCGATGAAACATTTTGTTTTGTAATATTTCTAATTTTCGGGTCGTCCTACAGTTTCCTTAAATACTCTGTGAAGCCTATTTCTACGGATGTTTCAAATGATGAAGCTTCCTCTGAACAGATTTCCATCTGTGAATCGTACTACTCATGAGCAATTGTTTGCGGTATTGGCATTATCTACTTAATACATCCACCACTTTGTAAGTATCATAAGAAATTTTATTTCGAAAACTCACTTAGCTTCAACTCAAATACAGCCCTTCCGTCATTTGGAATGAGCAATTACTGAGAGAGAACGTAGCTGCTGCAGGAACGGGCAAATTATCAACTAAATGTCTTTATCCCATAAAATATGACCTCTAAACGTACGTGTCTGTGGGCATCCCCTTTGTAATAACATCCTCATGCATTAGCCATTGCTACTTCGCCGACCGAAGCATTGCGTTTGGAAATAATGTACGTTGCACTTCTTGCACAGGGCCTCCCATTGACGTCAATGTAGTTGTATATCTTGTATCGACGATGATAATCTCTTTTACGGTTTATGTTTATTCTGCTCTCCTCGTTTATAATTCGCCCATTCATTCCAGCGTGTAATTTACGTGCTTTTCAATGAATGAATTTTATTCTTCTCCTCTCTTCTAATGTTTCGCCTCTGACTTTTTATACTCAGAATCAGTCGGATGAAAAGCGAGCGACGTCAGTAACAGGATACATACTCTCAGTAACGGAAAAAGTCGCATAAAACGTGTATTCTACAGCAGTACTATTCTCATAGAAACGGAAAAGTGCCAGTGAAGCTCGCTGATTACTATGGGGTAGTACCACAGAGGTAGTTCAAATTTCAAAATTGTATGTACAAAATTTATTTCGGGACAAAAATTCTATGAAAGAGATGCAGACAATTCCTATGAAATATTATAATGCGATGTGTCATCCGTAAATCATCGGAACTGATTTTTTATGAGAAGTTATTTCCGTATTCGAATGAAAGAAAGTCGTATCTGAACTTATCTTATCCTTATTTCATAGACCTTAGTTTTCTCCTTTCCTAGCCATTTACCATTTGAGGAATTAGTCCCTATCATTTGGCACATGATACTGCAGCGTTCGAAGAAATTCATGGAAATATGATCGTAAATCAACGGCAAATTGACTCGATGTCGCAAAGCGCTTACATGAATCCTTCTGCTGCAATACGCTGGCGAGAGGTAATAAATGAATGGATGTTTTGGTGGTTATGTTATAAATTCGATGAATAAGGCAGCAATATTTGCGGATCGGTTTTGGAGTTATCGGAGCATGAGAGGTCGACAATTCGTACATTAATTTGCCTCAGCTATTATTATTTTTAACAGGCTAGTTGCAACTGTATTGGAGGGCTCCATTAAGTATGTATGAAGATAAGAATCTCTATCTAAATATCTAACTCAAAACTAATATCTGAACTACACTTAACGCTGCAATATATTTTGTTCCCCAAATCAATGGTAATTCCAAGTTAACGGTTATGAGCAACCTAATTTATACTAAGTGGAACCCCAACACCTATATGTGGTGCAATTTAGGAGCTGCTGGTAGCAGTGATTAGCGTAAAAAAATAAAAAAAGGTTTTACACGGAAATAGAAAGACATCCCTCCCTTTTTTATAATAGGTACATCTTGTTTTATAAACGCCGTTCATATTTGCGGAGCATTTTTGAAGCATACAACTTGAGAAGCCTTTTTACTTCAGATCCTACTTAGCATCAGCAGCAAAGGTTCGCTCGCTTCCCGTTCTCTCGGTTTGCTTTGCGTGTGCCCAAACATGAGCACATCTCGGCCGTGACTTCGTTAAATCCGCGATAATTAGCGCGTAAACTCGTATTCCGTGCTTGTGTGAGTGGGAGGCAGAGAGTGTGAGGGAAAGTTGTGCGGGGGCGGAGGTGTCCGCGAACCCTTCCCCCATTCTTCCGTTTCTTTTTTTAATATGCGGAGAGTCACTAACCCTTGGCGCCATTTTCCCCGCTGCATTTGCATCGGGGTGTGAAAATCGCGTGCGTGTGCTCACCGTGGAACGTGACATCACATGCCGAAAATAATGAGATGTGGTTTAGGGGCGGATGACGGGGCGATATTTCGTACGCTCGTTTTTGTGCGTCGCATCAGTCGATTGCGGTCGACTGCAACAGCGTCGGGTATTGTTTAACTCATCCATCAGTGCCGCATTTGCTTCGACGCCAAAATTTTGGGATTACAACGCTTCCCTTCTGTTAGCAGTGCATTACATGTTTGGAAATTCAGCTAAGCTGTGAAGCGTTTGAGCGTTGGGCTCATTGGCTCAAAACTTAGTTATGATTTATGTAATGTATCAATTTATTCTTATTAGTTGTAACCCGTAATATTCTCTCGTAATTAACCGTTTAAAACCTAGTAAATCTCTCGCACGTTAATTATCTAAATCTAATCACGGTAGCTCTGACTTAATACATTTGAATGGAATGAATGTGCAATGTATGCTTATTGATCGAGATATTGCCGAAATTGTCGTGAATCAACGACTTACTCTGCCTTCGCTCATCTAAAATTCCCTTTCATTCGATAAGGCACCGTTAACCTCAAATCGCTCAATTATTTTAAAATATCTAATATTCCTGTATTTTAAAATTGAAAAAGACTATTTTCTGTCATTTACGGTTCAAATTATTACTAATATTTCTGGTAATGTGTGTTGTTGTAATAAGACTCAGCAGCCATTGAAACGGGGCCCAAGTCTTTTCTTTGTCATATTCATAATTTTATCAGCATATCTACATTGGACTTGGTAATAAATTAAAAGAGTGAAAATTGTAAATTTCCGAATAAAATTTTCGTGAATCATTCGCAGTTCGTTTATCAGTTTACACATAGTTTATCCCATGAGAAATGTCATATGACCATGAGAATGTTGTGGTTGAGTGGGACCTAGCTTTATCGAGATTAGTGCTAAAATTTGAGTAACTTTTTGTTATTCTAGTTTTTTATTAAAGTCTATGTCAAATAGTACTGAAGGATTATAGAAAGTTGAATAACGTAGCACGGAAAACCCGTGCGGCTGAATCCCCGAGGAATAACAAGTGTGAAAAATAGAACTTATTTTTAAAAAGGCATCATCGCTGAATGTCATGATTGAAATCTCTTGGTAGTACTTCACTTTTAATTCACCGACAACGCTAGAATTTTATTCATGACGCAAGCGTTAAAGTTGGCCAAAATTAAAGCATCGCATTTCGGTTGATTTTCCTCTGTTGTTTTTTTTTTTAACTCTCGCTTTTATTCGCCTGTGGCAGTAGCTAGTGACTTATCGCTCCAATATTTCTCCGAATTCCCCTAGTTAGTAAAGTGAGTGAATCGGAACTAATTAGAGTAATCTCGTCTCTCAATTTTTTAAAATTCGCATCTCTACGATAATCTTATTTTGAAAGCCCTCGTATTTCCCAATGATAGGCCATTCGTGTCGGAAAAAAGTCTAAGCGTTTCGAGTAGGATGAAAATTCCGCTCCTCCAGTGCTGTAACATCCCGCTCATCGCGAACGAGGATCTGGAAATTGCGCTCACCGTTCTCGAATATCACCGTTGCATCTTTGGGCTCGTTTTTAAAGCCGATTTCTATCTGCTCATTCCGTTTTCACCCGACATCCATTATCCCCCATCTCAAGTATTGGAGAAGGGACGTAGATTCTTTACCTCGTTAAACTGCGATGAGTTAGATAGAGAAAATGATTATTGTATTTCGAACTTTTAATTAAAATTTTTATCGCTTTTTCAATGCATTCAACGAGTTTCTGGAGGCTTAGCTATTCTGAGACCTTTTTGCTCTGGTTATTTGCTAGGAGTTACTTTTACTCCAGCAACGAACCTTACTTAATGGTTAACTCAAGGATGAAACTCGTAAAATAAATATTCTTGACATTCTTAGTGTACTTTTTGTTCTATTTGGTACCGACCATTCATATTTAAAATTATTTTAGATTCTCGCAAAATTGCTCTGAAATATCGAATGTCACCTAGGTCGAAATTAATAGACCATCTTGACGAATTATTTCGTTATTCTTACTAGAGTTTGTATTAATACAGTTCATTTGAAACGCTGGTGATGACTCACCCGCTCCCTAACGCTTTTGATATAAACAGGATTAAATGACTTGTTTTTCGTTGTTCTCTATATGGAAGTGATTCACTGATTTACCCATTCAGTTGCTTTGGACATACTCATGAAAAGTAATCATAAACATTTTCCATGGCGATTCGGCATGTATCACTTTCGTTCCCCATAGAGTTTTCTGTGTTTTCATCTTCGGGTTACCGAGAAGACAACGATGCTATTCATTTGTAGTAGATTGGAATGCAGTGAGATCATCCTAATACTGTTGTTGTTTGGCTGCGAGTCGCCGACGTCGCAGAATCCGATGATCCTACTCTTGGACTATTTCTACGGACTTCTCTAAACCACTTGATCGATTATCTCGGTACTTATAAAGAGATAACAAGATCGATCGGATGTTGTGTAATCATGCGGAGATAAGGGGAAAGGTTCAACAGATATTTATATTCCCTCGATATTGAGCGATTTCGTCTCCGGATCCTATTATCCAACGGCTTCTCTTGCGTCGACTCCACCCCTTTCCATTCGATGCCGTGCCCGCCGCGACGTTTTCTAAATGGTCCGAAAGCCGTTGCCCATTTCCCGCGACATGGTGACTCACGTCCCCAATGAAGCAATAAATTTTCCATCCTCGAGACCACTATCCCATCTTTCCATCACCATCCTTTTCTAGGGTCGATTTTTAACCCTTTATCACTCGCAAAGCCACCCTCCCTCTCTGGATGGAATCTGTCTCCTTCACCGTTTATGCCATCACGTATCATTCCCTCCTCCATTCCGCGCATCCTCCTATCGGACGCCATTACGTCATCCCCGGTGGCTTTTTAACTCGCCCGTCTCTTTTGGCATTCATCCACCGATTGTTAATAACGATACGCTGACGAAGAGATTAACTCGCGGAGAGCTCATAAGAGGTTCGCCGATGTCGAGGCTTAATCTTCTCCGCTAGACTTGGGGTCTATGCGTGTGTTCTCCTAGCTCGACTGTAGCACTGGGGCGTATATGATACAAAGAGATGTGAATGCTCTCCTTATCCACCAGGAACATCAAAGCTTTCGATTGTCTCTTGCGCCCTAGCAGACTCTATGGGGATGATCCAGTAGAGGTCGTTGAAAGGGCTTCGTGGTTGATACTCATTAGGACGTTCTGGCTCGTTCTTCCCATCTTTTCATTAGAGGAGCTCATAGGTTCGGTGGGTAATGTCGGTCTAGTTACGGGGCTCTATGAGTTATTTTGTACGGGATCTCTCCTTCGTTAGGGTAAAAATTAGTGAGGGAGCATCCAATCTTGTTGTTTTATAAGCTTAAGACCTATGATGTTGCATTTAAATTACGGGGAAAAATTTAAGTCCGATTTTAATTTCAGTCGATCGCTGAATGGACTTACTGAGATATTCCTTATGACATTTCCATCGAAAGCAGTCCGCTCCGAATGATTAATTCCCTCTAGTGGAAATTTTAGAGGTATTTACCATCGTCTGAATTATTCGCGCACAATTTAACACTGTCTTTATTAGCGAGACTGTTACTTCAAGACCTTACTGAAAATAAGATCCAGGAACCGTTTTACCACTCTTTTGTCGCATCGTGGCATTTTTCTGAGATAAACTTGACGAAAGCGGCGATTTCCTTTGTCAATCGGTGTTCAGTTAAAAATATTTCTACGGGTAATGCCGTATTTTTTGTTAGAAGTGATTGTAAATGAGGGTTATTTTCGGTCAATTGCCCATTTTCTGTGGAATGTGCCCCAAAATAGACCACTTCCGATGAGAAGTTAACCGAATTAAATCGGTATTCCTGCATAACCTGTAAAGTGTTTCTAATGTCATATTTGTATGATCGAAGTTTGGTCAGAATTATGATTAAGAAGCATGTTAAAGAATCATATTTTTGCCACTATCTTATAGATGTTAATGTTCATTGGTCATCGATTTATAAGTCCTCTTTTCCTCAGTAGTGGTATTTGTCCTTGCAGGAGAAAAATCCATGCATTCCTTCCCGTTCCGCCGTGATTCATTGGTTATATTTTTGTCTCGAGACCATCTTCCTCTCGAGTATTACCTATGGATCTATTTGTATTCCATGGGCTTCTGCAGAGCGGATTTAAAGAGGTTCGTGGAAGGGGGCCGCCGCGTACGAGTGCATTTAAGTGACTTAGTGGCTAGAAAGTGACCTCGGTGCATCTGTGCGAAAACGGTAACTCATTCGCATAGACGGTCTCGAAAGGCACGGCCGTGTCTTTGCTTATCGCGCAACTGACCGACGCCGCCGATGGCGACCGTCTTCGGGAGGCCTAAGACGGCTGGGTGCGGAAAGTTGAAGCGGCACCTTCGGCAGTTCCTTTGTGCCGATGCCGCTCCCTAAGAAATGCGCTTAAAATTTCGAAGCGTAATGCGAGGTGTCATTATTCCTGGAGACGGAATAGGTCGCGGGTTCAGATCCTGGTCTAGAACGTGGATGTCATGTCGATTTGGCGCCCTCTGGCTCGATCTTATCGCCCAGCGCTGGGAGCTTTCTCGGTCTGCAAGAAGTAGGTTCGTCGCGAATGCGAATTGAAAACCTTATTCGTCCATTTTGCCTTGTATGTCCTCGAGTTCCGAGAATGAATACGTTATTCTCGTGTTCCGGGCTGGAAGGTGCTGGAAATGTGGGAAACTAACTTCGAGATTTTTCTGGCTTTCATGGTAAAGTCAGTCAGTCAGCTTTTCCTTTTTTTCAAACACGTCCTTACCAAGAAAAGTCTACATTGGAAGGTATGAAAACCATTGGTCTCCTTAAGTGTTCATTGCTAGTAGGTTTTATCTCATACGTTTGGAATTACTTTTTTTATGACATCGGAAAACCATTTGAATGCAGTTTTTCCGTATGCCTAAAATTTTATTGATATTTACATTTATATTAGTACCCCGGAAGCCGCCATATGACGTATGTCAGGGGGTTAATAAACGAATCACGTACGTATGACGTAGATTTATGCTATAGCGCTTTTGAGAGGAACATTTTACGATAATGTTAAGAAAATGTTTCCAAAATTTCTAGAAATGTTTTAGTTTTTGAACGCAATGCATTCTTTTCTTTCTTCGGCCTTCCGTTCAGCTGGATGTCCTGATGCCGTAGAAACAAAAATTAAAGACGATTTTAAGACTAAAACGTTGAACTAAACGTAGGTTGGATAGTATTTTGATGAATGACCATTGAATTCACAAGGTGAACAATTTGCTGTAGGTGTTTGACGAAGTATTGTCTTCCTTAAGAGTAGGGAAAGACCGGTATTTTGCTGCTCTGGAAGATAAGTTCCTGACGGTTTACCCGATGCACCCTTACCCTTGCAAGTCACCGCAGGGGAGCCGGTGCCCTATAGAAATGGTTCTTCCTGCCCTTCGGGTTTTTGGGAACTTTCCGATGGCCAAGGAGCGGTGAGAGCAAGGCTTTAAATGCGGTTCTGGGAAACGCCGGATGAGACACCATACAGAATAAGGGTAATTTATGGCAAGAGGAATTTCACTTTCTTTGGAAATGAGGGGTGGGATATCTAGGAAGGAAAAGGTTTAAACTCTATAGGACACGAGGAAATCATTCCTTGCGAAGCAAAGAGCATTCTATGTAAGGGTGCGATGTGATGAAGGTAGGATTCAATGGACGGATTAAATATTAGAGGATATCAGATGCAAGAATTATCAAATCGGTTTTCAAAGCGAAAGAATTAATTAAAATATCTAACATTACATTTACCTATGTAATGCTCAGTTTTTTAAGACTTTAACGGGGGTGTATGCATTTAGGACACGAGGAAATCATTCCTTGCGAAGCAAAGAGCATTATGTACTTACCTATGTAAGGGTGCGATGTGATGAAGGTAGGGGTTCGATATGTGTGCAAGAAGGGACCTACTAAGTTTACTTTCAAACTTAGGATTCAATGGACGGATTAAATATTAGAGGATATCAGATGCAAGAATTATCAAATCAATTTTCAAAGCGAAAGAATTGCAAATTAAAATATCTAACATTACATTTACCAATGTAATGTTCAGTTTTTTAAGACTTTAACGAGGGTGTATGCATTTTCTCGATGCCCCTCTGCATTCACTTAAAATGGAGTGAAACATCCTGTTCCATTCCCATTCAATTAAAACCGTCCAACTTTGTTTCCGTTTGCAGTGAAAGTACCTTCATGTCTGTTGCCGCAATCGCTCGTATTGCATTGTTCTCTTAAAAAAGGAAAAAATATCATTGAGTGATGTTTATCCGTACAAATGCTGACGGTGGTTATATTTCCAGCAGCCTTTCCAACGGCGTACTTCCTACGAAAATAATGGCATGCTTGTCATGTTTAGGTTTGTAATTGTTTCATGTTGTTTGTGGTGTCGTTGAATTTTCATTTATGTGTTATTCTAGTTCAAATTTCTTGGTGTAATTTTGTTTAGTGATTTTTTTTCTCGTCAGTTAACTCAAAAAAACGAGTTATTACCTTGAATATGTAGCTCCGTTCGTAATTCATGGAAAAAAATAATCGTGAAGCAGGAAAGACGATGTGATTGTTTTTATTTTGATTTCTTCAGTCTTTGTATTCTCAGGTGATTGAAAATTTCTTTAACTGCCATTGTTTAAAGCTTGATGATGTAATCCAATCAAAAAATTACGTTAGTTGTTTCTTCCCAAGACAGAGTATTTAGCTCATTAAATCCCGATCGATAAAACTGTGTGCTTAGGATTACAGAAATATAATTCATTCGTTTACAGAAGTTATTAAGCTCCGGTTACAGTATTGGAGGTCATGTCATCCTTCGTGTATAGTCCTTTGGCAGGAATTTAAAGATACTGTACTGTGATAGCTGCCACTTTGTCTCATAACTTAACATTCCTTGAGAAAATTACGGAAATGAAGACAAAATAAATTGTTTCAATGATCGCTCTGTTTCGAATATATTTTGAAGGTGCAACGGAAGGTCATAATTCATTTAATAGCTGTGGGTAACTTCAGGAATGGAAAATTCCGAGTAATTTGAAAACTTGAGGTTTTTTTTCTTTAAACCTCTTCTCTATTTCGTTGGAATGCGACCACGTGGTCCTTTAATTTAAGTGATCAAATCTACTGCTTCCGTTTGTTGATTTTTATATTTTCCTCCGGGATCATTGTTTTCATTACAAGGAATTACGGCTTCAGGAGGTTTTTTTGTTGCGGGTCAATTATCTTTGGTTTTAAGAAGCCTGTTATCCGAAAACGCTCCTTTTATTCTGTATTCGTTTCGTTTCGTCAACTTGCGTTATCACTCACAACTTATGCGAGCGTTGAAAGCTCCGTGTAGGTCTAATTGATCTATTACATCTCCGTGTACTGTAGAGAAATCCTCGAGTATTGGCGAGACGCTCCTCTAAAGGAACTTGCGGTGTACCTGGCGAAACGTGGCAACGTCGTCGAAGCGGCAGTCTTGGCGTAGGTATGCGAAAAGCATGTCTGCCAGTTCGGCAACCTGTGCCCTCCCAACCTTTTTCTTCCCCTTCTCACCCTCCCCTACTCTAGCCATTCTCCTTCGCACGCCTCACCTTACCCTCCACTCTCCGTTCCCCTCTCCTCGTGCCAAGTCATAGAAGGGGAACGAGGAGCCTAGTGCTTCTTCTATTAGTGTAGTGCTGCACCAAGTTTCTCTCCCACTCTGGCGTTCGTTGGTTCGTTTCCCGGCGAGGATAACTTGTTTTGGGGGAGGTGGACGTAGCAAGAGAGGCGAGTTTTACTCGGCTTTCTCCGCCGCTATCGGTCACGTGGTCCGACGAGGAAATACGACGGCTTTTGACTAGCGAAAAGGAATACAAAACCGGAAAGGTGAGATCCTCCTTGGATTGTATTTAAAATTTGTTTTGGTTTTCAGCGTTATTTTGCGAACATTCGCCTATGAGATCCAATTGCTGTTCTCTTACATAGGTGAAAATTCGGTCCACGCCGAACGGAACATGTGGTTCTTCTGGTTGTTTACCTTTTATGGGATATACGACTGGATCGCCGGGTTTCTGTTTTGTGGAATTCTTAAGGGAAAAAGCTATCGAGGAAACATTTCTGGATTCATTTAATCCTTAAGAATGTTTCCATGTGCTTCTCAATTTTGGCTTAATTGAACCAACCGCTGCCACACACCTACTGGTTGCTCGGAGGGTACATATGTAATTGTTGATGTAGGACATATAGTTACCCATCCGGCTTTCTCTCTTACCTTTTAGATAGCATGGTTTAAATGTACCTTGTTCGACTTCTGACTGTAATTGAGCCTTGTTTATCGTCGCTCTATTTCATCTACTCATTTCGTAGGTCTTTCGCTGCACCTGCGATTCAAAGATAACTGATCATACCTATTCTGACTACAAATGGTGATTAAGATCCTTCTCAGCACGGCCGATAATTTGAGTTGCGGAGTTTAAATCAATCTGGAGGATACTTTTGGCGGTGAAAGTTAAAATTGAAAAGTACATCGTAATTTCGCTTCCAAATCTTTAATTTGCCAAAGACGGTGGACAATTATTTCCAAAGTGTGGCCCAGAGCGCAGCCTTCGGATTCTGTGTTTGTTTAAAGTCTACATAATCCAATTTTTGGCGACGGGTGTGCCCTAACCTCCCACGGATATGTTTAAAAAACATTTCACCATTATTACTGCGTTGAAAGTGCCTGGAAGGATGTTCCGAAGTTGCCGTATTTCTTTTTTCGGTCGATAAGGAGGCATTTGGGACGTAAATGGATAATATTACGGTTTTTCATTCCGTGGCGAGGTGTCGCGAAAAATATATTTACTCCCCCTTCCCTTTGGGCACTTTTCGCGCCATGGCCCTCATCCCATCTCCACTCTCATTCTTGCATGGAGCATGTGCCAGTTGCGGCCGGGATGCTCCATGCGGAAGGGCGTGGGGTGGGAGGAGGACATTTGAAAATACGAGTGGAAATGTAGGGTATGGCGATGTTGGGAGCCCTTCCCCGTTCTCCCTTCCTTCAGACAACCTCGGGCGGGGTTGCCAGATGTCTGTGTGGACACCGACTTGTGGCCAAGGCCTTATTCCACGATGCGTGTGGTTTATGAATTTCCTCGTGATTTTCATATCGCAACCCGCGTCAGGCTCTTATCATTTATGCAGATTGTAATAAAGAGTTGGAAAAGGAACTTAATCGAATTCGTTTCCGTGTTTGTTGTAGCAAAGTAGGCGTCTGGAGATAAATCATGGTTTATCGTGTTTTACTATTAGATCTCGCCAAGCACTTTCCTGAGAGATTTCATGTGAGGAGTTATGTGACTTATCGAATACAGGACAAGTGAATAAAGGAATAAGTGTTTCTTTCACGGGGTTAATCATCCCTTTGTTAATCGTGTAATAGTTCTCTTCGGGAATTGCCCCAATGGGCAATATTCTGATATGGACCTGCCGGCATATTTTCATGGGCTTCATTATCGTGATATGATAAATTTCCTGCGATTATCGATTTCTATATTCAGACGAATATTGATACTCATCAAGAGCTAGTGGCTCGTCCTACGAGTAACATTGTAGTGCATGGTGATATCCGTATGCATTTCGTTTCTTCAGCTTATCTAGAAATGCGTTTAGCTTTTACCTCTAATGAATGGCCACTCGGCTTCATCTGGCCCAGCATAAATAAACAACAAGTCAATCTACCAGGCAGGTATTGGATAAACTATCTTCACCTTCCCCCCCCCCTCTCTGGTTTGTTCTTAAGCTGTTGTAACGAAGCCTCGGTACCTGATGATGGTGTAAATTTGCATCGAAACCATGGTCGCATAAATAAATTCTGTGGAAAGTATATCTATGAGTAGAAAGACTATTCACGTCAGTAAAATTAATTTGGTGCATTCCTGTGGAATTTATATTTTATAATTCTATATTTTTAAATTCTTCTGCAGTGTCATGCCTGTCTTTACATTTGAATATAGACTTAATCATTAGGAAGAACACATCCTTCACAGGAAACGTGTTTTTCCCATCAGTCTACAGCTAAATGGTGATGTGTCTTTCTTTATCCAGTGATATGCCATTTTATGGCATGAGTTAGCACAGGATTAACTTGCAAACATCTGAAAGCCAGCCTGCGTGCATTTCCCAGCTTGTTTACGAATACTGACGCCTTGAAATGAAGATGCGATGCTAGGGAATCGATTACTTGCTATTCATTTCTGTGGACTTCATCGTAGTGTATCCAATTTAAAAGACAGATGGAGATAGATGTTGATGGAACTACATCCTCTACCTCTATGTTCTTTTAATATTCATTTGCTGAATCCTGTATATGTTGTTTAAACCTTTCAAACGGACCACACGCCCGGTTGCATTGTCACGTTCAGATCCATTGATGTATATTTCATGATTTTGGAAAGAAGTGATAGTATAGTTTATTGTCCGTAGGCAGCAATTTGCATGGATTCGTCGGAAAGAGTCGTACATGTAACGTTACACATTACTCACAGGAGTATCTGAAAAACATTACATCACTTTTCATTACATAATGCAACATTATGGAATTCACACAAAAGATACAGTAATTAACAATATTATACCAATATACAATTTAATTGGTAAAAGAAGGGATATAATGAGGTAAATCAATTCTTATTACTATATTCATAATCTATATACCCATTTACTGAATAGAAGGACCCTTCCATTAAAAACTTTTAATTTATCTTTAAATACTTTTACATCTAATATATCTTTTATGGACTGCGACAGTTTCTTGTAAAATTTCGCGCCAGCATGTTATGCTCCTTTCTTATTCAATACTGATTTGTTTTTCCCTATATGAGTATCATTTTTTGATCCTGTTTAATGTTGATTTTCATTTTAATTGAGAGTCATCGACCCCATGTATTTTTTTAATGTTGAGACTAGTTTCGAATAAATAAATTGAGGGAAGTGGCATAATTTTCAGCACTTGAAATTGAGTTCTATGTGAATCCCAGGGTTTAAACTTTTGAATTGTTCTTATAGCATGTTTCTAAAATTTAAATACCTCATCAGAGGCTCTAGAAGCCCCCTAGAATATAATACCATAACTTATTACACTATGGAAATTTTCAAAGTACACACAAATACCTTTAATGTTAAAAACCTTAACTGATAAATAACGTTAGTAAGCCTACTCAATAAACTATTAAAATGAGTTGGCCATTTTAGGGACAATTCTACACTGACACCAAGAAATGTAACGTTATTTACAATATTTATGTCATTATTACTTATCTCAGGAATTACACGATTTGCTGAAATTAATACAAACAATTTTATCAGTATCAGTACAGGAGAATTTCCACATAGCCATTTCTGTCAACAACACGTTTCTCATCTAAAGCATTCTAAGTGGTGGTTATGAAGTCATAGAGGGCCAATCAGGTTGACTTTCCTTTTCTAAATACATACTGTTGAGGGATAATAATGGAATTGCTATCTAGATATTTAATTAAGTAATAATACATTACTGTCACAAGAAGTTTAGATATTTCTGAAAGAATACTTATTGGTCTGTAATTGGATAAAAACTTCCTGTCTTCTTTTTTCAAAAGAGGTATTAATTTACTTAATTTTAAGCACAAAAGAAATATACCTTCTTCAAGAGATACATTAAATAATTACATAAAGATTACCAATACAAGGTATAGTTATTTTTATACTTTGGTCTGTATTGTCATCAATTGCAGATGAACTGTTGTACTGTTTGAATGGTATGCAAAATGTCGCTCTTGTGGGGTTTCACATGTGGCTGTACACAGCCTTCTGATTATATAATATTCCCCACTTCTTAGCTAAAATGTACTAGTCGTTTTTAAGAATGATTTTTATGCTAAACCAATCAGGTAAGAGTATTTTAAACCTTTGGATTTGATTCTTAAGAGATTTTTAGATTAATTTCCTCTGTTGCATCTAATTAGATCAGTTTATTGTTTATCCTTGCCTTTACTTCGTCAGATGTTGAAGTAAATCTCATTAAACATTCTTTAATTATAATTATCATTAAATCCTTATTGCTGAAATGTTATGTGAGGAATAAAATTGAAATTTAAGGCATGTTTATCAAACGTAAATTTCACTCTTACATGTGGATTTAAAGTAGCCAAAGATCTATTGTAATAGGAAATATTTAAGTAGCTCTTATGATGTATGGCCAGTTCCAGAAAATATACTGTTCACTCTCTAACTAATTCATTCCTGGAAATATTTAAAAAGATTTCAGCCGCGTACTTCATTGAAAGCGATCCACTCAATAGTTTCGCTATTAAACAGTGGCATGGTAATTTTTGCAAAAGTGACTCGGGTATTCGAGAAATTAAACTGAATTTGTCCGCGTAACCAGGCTGTGTATGTTATGTAAACAGCTTCCAACATTTTGGGGTGGCCATCTTGGAAAGATTTCACCGGTGGTGCCTGGAATAACCGTTATAACGTCATCGAGACTCCAGGAAGACACTAATTACGAACATGACATCAGTGCACTTATTGGTGCTGCTTTTAGGCATGGTGCTGCTTTTAGGATTAGGTTACATGAATTGCATACTCCTTGTCAAGAGTTCCCACCTGACATACAGTGGCTCTTTTTTGGGACGCTTTTAAATAAGTACGTGTTTTTCCGACCAAATATTATAGGCAAACATTGTGCTATTCTTTGCTTTTCATCTTATTATCAAATTATGTAATTATAGTTCTCCAGTTTCTCATATCTAGGCTTCTGAAAGATCTGTTTCTGTTTTTTCTTCCTTCCATTGACTTTTCTGTACGAAACCAATCAATCAGCAATGTCGAAGGCAGAGATGTGTATTATTAAAGATCGAATTATGGCAGATGGGATAAATTTTGATGTGATACTGCATCGTAACCCCTATTTTGGTTTTTAATCTCTGAAAACTCTTAGTGATTGAGTTATTATAATGAGTTTACGTATAATTACTACTTTATTGTTAATATTTGATTCTTACATTTGGTTTGAATCTTCACTTTAGGTTGTTTGATTTATGTTTCAAAATGTAGATTTCCAGCTTTAGGAATTGGGACGTGATAAGAATAATAATGATACGTCTTTATTTAAGGGCGCTGTTGAGTGAGGCTGAATAGTTTTTATCACATCTCTCATGTCCTAAATATTAGCAGCCATACTCGAATTTAGTATAACTTGTGCCTCACAATGATATTACGAGGAAAAGAGAAAATTCTTTTCCGATATGAAGTTTATGTACCAAAGTTCCTTCAATTACTCGATTATCATGGTTTATTCTTATTATTTGAGATGTTCCTCCTTCGTTTGTTTGTACCTGTAACAGCGGCAGATACGTGAGTTTCCTTCGAATTGGTTATATTGGATCGGTTGCCGGTTATGTTTACTCGCTATATTTTCCATAACTTATTTCTAAGAACGTCAAAACGAAATATAATTTCATAAGGATTTGCTCGTTTCATGTAGGGATTAAGTTGATCTCTACAGTTGGAGGAAACTGGGAAGTTTTCTCGGTTTCCGCTCTTGGTCACCTCATTCAATTAGAAGGTGGCCGCCAAGAGACGAGTCAGCGGGCATAACTAATTTTAGATCCGTGTTTGGATATCGGATTCAGTTAGTGATCCAACGTCGTAACTCACTCTGGAATCAAAAGTTGCTCTCCGGGATTCCAGCGTCTCTGGAAAACGGATAGCCGATGACGACATTTCCTGTAATGTAACGTCCGTTAGCGGTCTTCGTCCTGTTATTATTTTCCTGCAGCTCTTTGCTGGTGGATGTGGACTATTTTCGGTGCATCCTGATTTTACTCTTCCGCAAAAATAGTTCGTTTTCCCGAAAGAAAATCGGTTCGACCTCTGAAAGGGATTGTAGAATTCTTAATGGCTTTCGAAATTCGTATGAGTTGAACTTTTGCGTTAATTGGCATAACTTTTTCCGAAGGTTGGTGACCCAGAGTAGCCTGTCGGTCGGGGTAGCTGTTATGATGATGGAAAACCTTCGCACGTATTGACTGTGAATTCGCAGTCTTAATTTACTCTATCTCCTAGGTGTTTAATGTTGTCAGTTGCTGTCCCAAATTTCGTAAAAATTTTAGTGGGAGTAAAAACTTGTTTGTGATTGTTAAACAAGGTTAAATTACGTATGATATACGTTACTTTAGTGGAAAACATAGGAAACTAATTTCTCTATCGAAAGAGTCGGATGCTTTCTGTAATATTTTACAACAGGATTCCTTTCTTCTTTAGTCTGCAATTAAAAGCTTTGGAATCTAATTAGCTTACATATTAGTTATTCTAAGGTCAGAGAATGTATGTACCTTTTGTACGTTTTGTTTCTGAGAGCCCTTTTTCTAGAGCGTTCTTAGGAATCAATAGTTGACGGTGAACCATGGTATATTCTCAAACCAAAGCTTATTCACGTTGCTTACGTAGTTTGCTAGTCGATGTGCATTAAGAGAGGGTTGTTATTGTTTATGAATATGATTTGGAAGTGTTCAACATTTGTGTTATGTTTCAAAAAGGTAGGTTACATTAATAGGTATACGTATGAGAATTTCTGACAATTCTGTTTCTACTTCTACTTGTTAGTATTATTTCAGTTACTTCCTAATAGTGGTATATTTGCGCTAGAAACTGATTCCGTGGCTTCAGCGGGCTGTTGTTGACTTGTTAACGTCACCTAATCATGGGAATATTTTTATTTTCTCAATAAAGGCAGTATTAGTTACTGCGGTGTTATTGTTTTAGTATAACGATTCTCATTTCTGTACGCAGAAGTATCAGTTTTTAAAATTGTTTGTCTTTTTTTTCATTATTGGGAAGTCATGATAGCTCACGTTTATTTCTTCTTGCTAAGATTCTAAAGTTCACCCTTATTAAACCTCTTTAAGAGGAAAAGGGAGTATTGTGGCCATTTTGTACCCATGTAGTACGTGACTGCGTTTTTCTATTTTCATTTTCCGAAATACTCGTGAAAGTATTTATAAATCCGCGTTATTTTTCAGAATGTTTCCGTTTATCCTAACAGTGAAGGTATTTTATCATTTGCTCCCTTTAATATCGCCATTCATCTGTTATTTATTTTTGATTACCACGCGGATCGTTGTTACTTTTGTTGCAAATATTTTCATCTTGTGGCAGGAATCAGGAAAGTGAGGCTGTTGTCATCCGTAGTGACGCTGGGTCGAGTGCGGGGGTGGAGCTGTAATAAAAAGAGCAACAATATAGTCTGACGGAAGTGAAATGACCTTGCTAATGTCGCGGGCTCGCTTTGGGTGTGAGAAGGGCGGTGTGTGGGGGAGGCCGTTGTATGACTGATTAGCTCGCTTCCTCGGCCGAACGCCCCTGTTTCGCCGACGTGTGATTTCTTGCGAAATTTTAGCGTAAAATTAAAAGGCGAATGCATTGCTGAATGCGGAGATGGTTCGTATTGCTAGGTCCTTTAGGTGGAACCATTTTTCAATTTTAACTTAGGTTAGAATGTGTAGAATTGCATTTTCCAGGATAATGTAACGTCTGTTCAGAAACGACAAGGAAATTATGACGGATTTTGATATTAGCCGTGGTTGTTTCTGTCCGGCGCCAAGATTGGCGAGGCATCTAAAATTGTAGTCCTTTGAGATAATCCAGTGGCCTTCCTTATTCTTCGATCATGCTTTTGTTTATTTTTAGAATCGTTTTCAACGAGGAATATTCTTTTATTCCCCGATGAATGGCCTGGGTGGTTGCCCAGTTCGCCAACGCCTAGCATCAGTTCTCTCGCTCCATAAATGTTGATAATATATGCTTGAAACATTACTATGGACAATTATGGTTCACTATCCCATTTGCATATGGGTTGAAAGGCTTGTGAGACACCTGGAGGGGTTTGAATTCTTCGAACAAAGAGGTGGAAGGAAAGTAAGGTAGCCACTAAGCATAGGTGGATTTTATATTCTAACAGTCTCACTTACAATTTGTGTAGGAGAACTGGTGACGAGGAAAGAATAATTTTGTCTTAGTTCAAATAACAGTTTATTGCACGACCGGTTTCGACTAAGTTCTATTCATCTTCAGGCACAATTTCTTTCGTTGGAGGACTAGTTATAAATGTAGAGCTGAGATTCATATTGATACCAATAGTGCGATATGATGAAAGTCGGAGAAATAGCGACAGCTTCATTGAAGATTATGGTACAAGATTAGACCACATAATATGTTTCGTTATTGCGTCAGCTGTAGATTTTCTGGGAGATTGACTACTATTAGCGAATTATATTATCATACACTTAATGGGCTTTGGTGATTAACAATCGAGACTTATGAGGTAATAAAGAGAGAATGAGGAGAAATGGACAATGGTTTAAGAGTTCTGGGAGTTACCGGAGCAGTTTATCGAATTTATCTTAAGTGGATGTTGATTTGTATCCTGGTCTATAATTATTGCAGGAATGTAGATTCCCATACCTCTCCTAAAACTTTCTGGTTTCACTGCTGTCATGCTTTCGCTGTAGGTTTGTTGAAGTATGTATTATGTAAATCATCTCCTGCTCCGTACGGAATTCTCGAGTTTCAAATACTCCCAGCTGTCTGCTACGCTCTCTGCATCTTATTTCGTTCTCATCCAGTGTCTCTATTCACTCATATTTAACCTCGACTAACTCTTCTCCCTGTGACCTTCTCGTAGAGCGTCGACCCAAACCTCGTATTTTTCTACTCCGAAGCCTTGTCGGTTGCGGCTAATTTACTCATCCCCCGGGACGCTTCCCCGCGTCGCGTCAAATTTTGCATGTTTTAGCCGTACGTTTCCTGAAGTGCGATGATCAAATACGCATTCGAAGGCGTCCCTGGAATAGTTTGTGAGAGTGACAGGGTGGTAAATTGTTTGTCGTTTAGGCAGAGTTGTAGCGGGGGTGTCAGGCAAGGTGGTGATCCGCTGTTTAACGAGCGGTGCGTGTTTCGAATACTACTTTTCATGTTTTGCGTCAGAAATTAAAAGGGATGAGGCCAGGTCGAGAGAAATCTATTTTTTATTCATTTGAGGTTTTCCTGTTTGTTTTCGAATTTATCTCTCTCGCATTAATTCCGGAGTCTGATATTTGTGGTGTGCCATGGATCGTAGTACAAGAAAATTTGCGGAAATGGATGAGATATTTCATTCGATTTTTGTATGTTCCGTTTTCGAGCAAAAGTTTAGGAAAAAATTTAATGTGATCATTGAAGTTTATTTGGATCTTTGAGTGATATAGATTCTCTGGTGATTTCAACTGTGATGAGGATTTTATGGAATGTTTAAATCATTGTTTTCTTTAGGAAAATGCCCAATCATGGTCGATGTACTGTACTAACATTCACTAATGTTATTCTTTATCCGACAAAAAATTTTATGGTGAGAAAATGTAATATTTTGGAATTGATTCGTGCTTTTATTATCACTAAGTGAAACAACTAATTTTGGAGCCGTGCATTGATTTTGATGGTGCCTAATTTTTAAACGATTCGTGAATTGTTACATTAATGCGAGTGTTTTTGTAGGTGAGGTTTCCTCAGTGCATTTGCCAGGTATTGGAGTTGCTGCATTGAAATTTCTGGTAGTAGGTTTCATTTTGTTTGCAATTTCCCTTTGGTGATGGAATGTTTGCGGTCATTCAACCCCGTGAGATAACCCGACGGTACTTTCATCTATCAGTCTCCGTTTCGGAAGCTCTCTAAATTCCTCCCGTTTCAGTTGTAACGGCACTCAAGTTTCGGTTTGCGCACATTTGAATTCTAGGATTTTGCAGAAACTCCCTTACGCCTAGCATTCCGATATGCACTGACGGTCTCTAGTGCTTACATGCTTGCACTACTCTTTTCGTCTATGATTGCGCGTATGTGTGTTTGAGGATTGAATCGTAGTTAAAAGAGTCATGTTTACGACATTTTCCGTTCCAATTTTTTCATCGGATGTGATCGTAGTGTATCGGCTTTTCTGTGGCATTTATTTTATCAATTCAACGATTCCTTTTTATTTCTGTGGATACCGTGTATGTCCGTGCGTATTTTTTCTGTTTTTTATTTACCAAAAAATGATTTGCGCTTTAAAATCCTGCAACCGTAAATTCCTATGTCAATTTGGCAGCAAACGAATAGTTTCCGTAATCCATTCTGCTCAGAAGTACCGTTTTCCATATTTTCCAGAATTGAGTCACGATTGAATTCCTTCTAGTGGTTCTGATTGGGTTTTCCTTCTGCCATTACCTAGAAAACATTACCTCGAATTTCATCAGCCATGTGAGACGAGGTCTGTCATGAAAGCTACCAGAGCAATGGAGATCGTTTATTAAGTTTGTTTAATTTTAGTCGTAATATTGCAAGAAGTTTTTGGTAGAAATGTTTGTAACGAGAAGTGTAGGAGTCGATACTTAATTGTTTTTTATTAAGCTTCTCCTTTTTTAAGTTTGAGTTTAGCTCAATAACCTAAATCCCCTACGCTCTTGGGCGGTCAGTTTTTTTAAGTTCGTGCACTATTCGTGATTTATCTATTTATATTATTATGGTGATACCGAAGGGTTGACTGAGAGTTAATTAGCTGTCACATCCCGATTTATTCCCTCTTCTATTGCATCAAAATAAATTGTCTGTTATCTCCATTGAAATTACCTCCTTTCACATTTTCTTTATCAGATTTCCGTTTTCTCCTCAAGCATCAGTTCATTGACCTCGGGATCTTATCTCGAGTGAAAGTTCAGTCATCATTAATACGTAGTTTTGAGATTTATTGTAGATGATTTTAGCATGTCCGTTGAAATTTTTAGAAGTGAAATTAAGATAAGCTTTTGTAGTTTCTTTAAATGTCATCGTGTTTTTTCTATAGGATTCTTTTTTTTAACCCACCTACTTATCTAAACAATTCGAGCGTGTTCAGGTGGTTCATAGATTAGTTTACTAATTATTATTGGTGAATGTACGCTGGATTTAAGTTTTTTTATTATATCTAGCCGAGTTTCCAGTAAGGTTAGTAGCAAGTCAAGGATGCTGTCGTTTACATGTAAATGCAAATGCTGTCGTTTTAGGTTTAAAGTCTCTAGGAAATTTCGCAGTGTGCTGATGCCTCAGAAATTTAACGGAAGAATGAAAACGCAAACGGCAAAGTCGGATTTCATGGTTCGACTCTTTGGAGTCGGAAACCCGGAAATTCTTCTCGTTCTTCAGTAAAGAGCCGAGGTCCGTCCTCATCCTTTGAAAAATAATTTCTGGGAAGGAGTGCCATTCACTCGTGTCCGCCAGCCATTCTCCTTTCGGTACGAAAAGCTAAGAAGAAGCAATGGTGGTGGGGCTGTCATCAGCTGTTCGTAAAGGGGAGGGCCCCGAATGTGGAGCAAGGGAAATCTCCCAGCATCACCACTTTCATCTGAGGGAGAAAGGACACCCCACACCATCTCTTACGCTCTTCTCCTAACCTTCAACTGTCAAAAGTTTTGCCCCTTCCATCCACGGTTAGCATTTTCAGCGCCCCCCGACCCCCTTCCTCCACACCCCTGCCCCTCGCGGAGTCCGGGATGATCAATACCAGACGCCCTGTCCCTCCGCCTCCGATGCCTCTAAGATCCCATTACTCCCCCAACTACTGCCTCCAACTTCCCTTTTTACCTATTGTTCTTCGTGTGCGAAGGGGTAACATCACATCTATGTCCTTGGGTTATCCCATTCATCTTTCTTCGTTTTCTCTAGAAATATATTGTATCATCGCTAATGGATACGATAGATTTCGATAGCGGAAAGAGTGGATCAAAATTTTCCCTTTTGTGTTCCTCGCTGATGGTATGCTAGAAATGCTAGATATTTAGGGGAAATGTTGTAGGGAAGAGTGTTAGAGGAAAGGTACTATGCAACTACTCTGATGAACTACCGTATTTTCTGGTGAATAACAGGCACCTACTAGATAACACGCATTTTAAAAATCTCTTCACTGTGATAATGTATAGGCGACACGCAATTCAAAATTTTCGTCTGTGATAAATGCATTGATAGCGAGCGTTTCAAAATTGTTATTATGTTGACGAGAATGTTTTTTCACTACTGTAATATCTATGATAATTACTCTTGTGTTTCGAATGGAATTATTTGATTACGTTAACATTTACAATATGTTGGTTGAATTAAAATTGCCCTAGTACTGAGTATATATTCCGCTACTTCCGCGATATATGACGTGTGGTCTTTAGTCATTTGTTTTCGGGTTCAATATTCATGATATTCAATGAAACGAGATTTTCCATATCACGCACTATTATTTTTATCATTTTTCAATATTTTTTATAGATAACACGCGGGTTATCTACCAGAAAATACGGTAGTAGTTAGTAAATAAGATATATTTGGTTTGATAAATCTTAATTTAGAGGAGTAGCCAACTTTTTCGTTAAATTTCGTTAGCAAATTATTTCAATTTTTACATTACATTTGATATGATATAAAATATGAATTGACTAAGTTATCGCTGAAAGTCGCTTCCTTCTCTCTCTGCGGAAGCGCTGCTTTTAGCATTACTTGCTTAGTGATTCACCTTGATTTCGAAATGAATACTCACTTTCAGAATCAGTAAAATGAGTAGTAGTAGCATTAATCTGTTGTATATTGTTTTTTATGCCTTGTAATGATGGGTCAACAACTTTTCTTAATGAAAGGACCGATGATAATTTTCTTTTGACGTCGTGCCACATAATAAAAACGACTCCCGGATAGATAAGTGGGTTGCGCGTTCGCCTTTTGCAAAAGCGGTCCCGGGTTCAATTCCCAGTGGGGGTAAGTATAAGCGAAATGACCTGACCCATTGGTATGGTTTTCACAATACTTATGCATTCCTTCACGAGAATAATTCTGCTGGTCTAACGTAGCGAAAGAGCTCTTTTTCGAGCTTGTTTTAATTATTTTTCTGCGCATTTCCCGTTAAATCGTATTATGAAAAAGTCCGATTTTTGGCGAGGGTTTCCGCAAAAATTCCGCGAAGCAGCTTAAAGTTGCAATTGTCGTTTCCCTTTGTGCATTTTTGGGCGAATGGAATGACGCTGGAAATCAAGAAGGACAGTTGCGCGCTACTTTTCGCCGCGTGGTCTCACGTGGGGCTTGCCTGGAAAACGATAACGACGTTAGTATCTCAAGTTCCCGGAATTCTACTACCGTTTCCCTGTACTGAATTATCTGCGTGGAATATTCTCGGAAGCCTTACGGCGAGCATTGATCTTATTTCTGCTATTTTCGCGACACGCTAATTCAGTTCTCCATTCATACCGGAGGTAGTGACGTAGTTAAAATCTCGAAATTTGTATTTTCTAGGAATTAACTCCATTGTTTTTCTTAGTATTCGGTTATTCAATGTAAACTATTTTTACTATCGCGGGGCAGTGTTACGTAATGTGTTCTTCTCATTGGTTTCGGGGCCGATGACTTTCCTTGACGCAAGCGTAGTTTCATGAATAATCGTTTATTTACCGATTTGGCTTAAGAATTGCAATCGTTGCTAGTTTCTAGGTGATGTCATGCCATATTAAGTGTAGGTGTGGCCCTTTATGGCGTATTTATGTCTACGAAGTTTTGTTGCTGTTTCTCGAGAGAGGAATAGTGTGTAGGTTCCATTTGTTATCATGACCTTCCACGAGGTAACGCCCACTAATATTGTGTGTATCTATAATTTTATCGTATTTTATGTTATCGTAAAGTTTCTTATCGTTATAGGACTATAAACTCATTGGTATATTTCTTGTAGTTAAACGTGTTCCCAGTTCAAATTCATTAGATTATGTTTAGATTCATATTTTATTAGAACCGTTTTTATCGAAGAATCCTCGTTTTTGCAATAAACGATTTCCAGTCCTCTTGTATTAATTTTGGACCTTATATATTGTTATCTTCAGACGGTTTATCCCCAAACTTTATTATTAATACTCTTCCGCAAATACGAGAAACATGAGCAGTATTACGTGGATCTCGGCAATGTGAGATGGTTCTTTCTAACATCAATTTAAGTTGGGCTCATGTTAACTATCAATTTTGAGAGAATATATCTCATTGCAAAAGTACAGGTCTAGTTTTAACGCTTTGTTATGTTATGCTGTATTTTATTTCTTCTTTCACAACGAAAACTTATCCAGTTTCATTTTCTCTTGCGCCTACAGAAACGAAATTTCTTCATTTGCATTATAAATATCATTCTCCTTCAACTTTTTCTGTATCGTTCGTAAATTTATCGAAATGAGTGTGCAGTAACATTAAATAATAGTATGGGGCATAAATTTGAATCAAACCTCTCATATAGATTCTGTGATTTAAGTCAAACCCATGCCATAAAGATTCCTTAATGTTGGTTTTCTAAGTTGTCATGGATCCTTGGCTCCCCATGTAATGTTACCCGTAGATAATGCAATTCTACCCCTAGGCTTTCTTTCAAATCCTTGCATTTTTTACCTAATGTTTAATTTCTATGTTGTGTCTCATTATTCTCGTTTCTTCTTTGTTCTAGGTGAGTGATATTATCCATTCTTACCGCGCGATGTGCGTTCTTTTCTGATCGGCGCCACTTGGTGGAGGTTGTGAGTACAGACATTTGGTCTTAATATTCCTATGGTCGAAATATTCCTCATGGAGTAAGTTCAAGGGTGATTGATGGGTACTTGCCACAAACCATGTATGGGCTGTAAATTGTAATGGCTTGCTGAAATTGGCTGTAATGGCTTGCATACAGAAGGGAATAGTAATTTTTTTCGGACATACAGAAGGGAATAGTAAATTTTTTGCAACTCACTGAAATTTTGTATTTTATCTTATAACAAGTTTCTAGTAATTTATAGCACTCATCAGTTTAAAATAATGGTATGAATTGATATTTAAAGATTTGAATGTGTTTTGGAGTAAGATAATGAATCTTTGCTAGGATTCCGTTCTGTGAGGTGAAGGCATCGTAGAATACTTCTTAAGAAAAGGCGCCTATGGTTTGAGGAATTGTACCCTCCTTTATTGTTAGACTGCCTCCGTCGCTGTTAGCATACATAAATCGCCCTGCTAAGGGAATGTTCCTGGAACTTCGATTTTTTTGAACAACCAACGAAATTATGCAGTAGTTCGAGCCTCGGTCACGCGAGTGAGCGGAGGATAACGTATTGCAGAGAGAATAAGTGGAATTCATATTTCCTCAGCTGGCGTAGGGAGTTAAGATGTACCGAGAAGATATACAGCTGACTTTTTCCTTCGAAGCATTTCCGGGGGACGGGATTCTCATTTTTCTCTCGTCTATTGAAATTCCTTGCTTTAATAAGAGTTATCTGGTCGAAGATAAATATATATTCGATAGCTTCTCAGAAATCATGGAATTTTGCGTGATTAGGTTACATGGGATGAGAGGTTTTGAGTTTTTATTACGTAATGTGCTATGAAAAAAGTTTTTATGGATTTCCTAGATTAATTTCATAATATGGGGGATCTATGGTGCAAACTTTTGTTTATTAATGACTTGTGTTTTGAATACTAGGAAATATGAAAGCGTTTTCTCCTCTTGCAGCAGTAATAAAGTTGATGTTATATGGTTTTTGAGGAAACTTGGTATGTAGTAGCATTTTCTAGCGGAACGTCCGTGGACGGCCATTTTGTCGTCTCCGTGCTCGGACTTCATCAAGTGCTATCTCTCATCTTTCCTGGCCAACTTGAGGTTAGAGATCGACATGGTAGTGTCGGTTGAAAGTTAAAATCAATTTTTCTTAAGTGGAGTTCTGGGCATAGATGATTACTATCTTTCTGGGCTTCTGGTTGCTGAAATTAATACGATTGCGAACTCTGTTTCTTTCATTAATTTTGGTGTTTGTAGGTAACAACCTCAATTTCGGTTAAAATGATCGCAGATTCTATTGTTAGAAAGTTCAGTTCGAATTTTAAGCATATTTTTCGTAAAAACAAATTTATGAGTTATATGTATGTATAGTTGATGTGCTTGAGAAGAGATGCATATCGTCCTAGATCCATGGGTTCTCTGTCGAAATAATCTTATATCAGACTTGTGTGGTTGACCGTCACGATTAGAGCACTTGTGACACTTACTTTTACATGTGAAAATTTATCAGATATGGAATTCTAGCTGATGAAACTTTTTTGTTCCGGTTTCATTGTTTAGTTTCCTACGAAGGTTTAGGTTTCATGTTTCGGAATCATTGTGGTGAGGTTCACATACATCCTGCCTATCGCCATGGCTCACAATGAACTTCTATCGATTCCCTTCATATTCACGTCATCAGCTCCGGAGGTCGAGAGATCCGAGTTCAATTTCCAAAGCTGAATGTCAGTGTGCACTCGCAGCATTCATTCTGGTTATGAATTGAAATCAGTACTTATATAGTTATAGTTTTGCGAAATAGTTGCGTATATAGTTTTGCGAAATTCTCTGCCATACATCTGAATGGGCCCAAAAACATTTCGGCCATGACTATAAGCTGTCTGCTTTGAAATTCACCAACAAGCTCGCATTGGCTAACATGGAGGTGTGAACGAGTGTAAAATGATTTTCGTCCTTCATTTGTCGGAATTGCATTACATAGAAGTTGTAAGGAAATAATTGCTGGAGGATGGCAAGGGCGTGTGAGACAGGAAGGGGATGTTGTCGTTGGAGGGGGATAGGTAAAGGGGATGGGAGGCAGCTCCGAGAGCCCAAGGCCACAGACGGGGGAATTTGGGTTCAGGGGAAGGGAGTGAGATTGGTGGGAGGCGCCGGGCTTTCAGCCATTCAAGCCCCGCCTCCGTTTCCCCTTCGCTAACCTCCTATCCTCCCTACCACGCTCTGGGAGAAATCTCGCGAGTAGTCTGGCAACACCGCTCTCCACTTTAACCCCTCTTTTTTTATAACCCTTCCCACTCGCCCCCCTATTTCTCCTCATCCCATTGCAGCTGACCTCTCGCTTATAACGCTTCTCTCCCTCTTTCTCCTCCCTCCCTCTCCTTCCTCGGGCTTTTCCGTTTGGCGCGGCGTTGCCAATTCGCGCAAGCTGAGGTTTAAATTTGGTATTTGTTCGTCGTTTAGGACGTATTTTCAAACGAAGATCGTTAATGTTATGTTTTTTCTTTTTTCCGGGTGAGATATTTTTGAAATTTATTGATAACAGTTTTTGTAGCCTCAATCGGTTCCTTGTTAAACATCTTGTCGTCCTAGCGTAATTCCAAAGATAGATTTTAAGTAGGCCGTATACCCGTTTCATAGTAAGAAACGGGAAAAGCGACGAAGGATTCTGATAACTACTAAAAGTTGAAATGTCACATGAATGTTTTGTAATTTTCAGGTCCTAATGTCATTCATGTTGATGTTTATCCCCTATTATGGTGATCTGTCAATTAGATTCTCAGCTGTTCAAGTAGTAATTAGGTGTTGGAATTCTATGGGTGTATTTGAAAGTTGTTATTAACTTGTTGAATTATCGAGAATAGGAACGTTACAAAATATAAAAGCATTTTAAGTTAATTTGACAATTTCTTGTGGTAAGGAAGGATTGTGAGACTTCTGGAAATCCAGATATTTTATCATAGAGTATACGCATATTTACCTTATGGCTCTCCTATGTCTTGCTGTTGTTGTGGCCTTAATTGCCGGATACGTCCAGTCTTGTAAATGCAATATCGTTGGCCACGAATTTTCATCGTGGAGATTGTTATTTCTATGAATTTAAGTTTAATCCTTGTGCTTGATCATTCTATGATAGGTATTATTACACTATCGCCAAGACTGCGACGCATAAAACTTTACATCCGTGATTTTAGCCTAGCTTATTCTCTTTGCATGGTTATGTTCGCGAAGTGCCCACTCTCGCCATTTGCTTTCCTTCCTTACTTCATCATTGCATTCTAAACAATTAACGTTGTCTCCTGTACTCCTATGATGTTTTCAAATGCTTCAGGATGCAGGATGGGAATCTCCAGAAGATAGAAGATTTAAACTGAGACTCACTTTACTTAATAAGTTCAGAGAAGTTACTTTCGTAGAAGATGTAGCCGATATTATGCGTCCTCTGTGTTGCATAGGTCGTTCTAATTGAGAGAGATAGATCTGAGAAATAATAAATAGAAAAATACAGTGCTACAAGTCTTTTCAGAAACTATTTCTCCCGCGAAGGATCTGAGAAAGTGATCGATTAGGGAAGTAGAGTCATGGTGCATGCACCCCCTGCCACACGCCGAAAGGAGGCTTGCAAGCTTCATATGTTATGTAGATTTTTTGGAGGTTAACCTATTTCAATTCACTATACATTGTTTTTCCTTTTCTGTTTTTCTGGGTGATGTATTGCGGGAGTATTCGAATTATGAGGAAGCCATTTTGTGGTACCAGCAGTATCGTGAGTGGTACTCTATACATTTCTCAGGACACTCAATGTGATTTAATGCTTTCCGTTGCTATTTGGTTTAGCTTACAGTCGTTAAATGCAAGGAAAAATACTCAACTTGTACCATTCCTCAAATAAATCGTGTTATTCTTCCTCTTGTTTAACATTACTGTTATTTCGCCCTTATTCGAACGCCTAATCTCGTTCTGGTCACGAATTATGATTTCCTCGATATAATACTATAAAAATGTCTTTATTAAGAGAAATTCGTAATATCACAAGTTGATAATTATTGAAATATATGAAACCTACTACTTTCTACCGTTATCAGTGGTTTTAATCAAGTTAGGTTGCAGTGGAATGCATGTATTCTATATGAGCCAACAATTGCAGAATTCCGATGATAGACTTACGAAGGTTGTTGCAAATACTTCCTACCTATTTCTCTTAACTGATTTATGTACTTTTATTATCAGTATTACGTTCTAGGAAGTCATAGTTGTCATTGCTATATATTATCTCTCGACGTTCTTGCAGCAGGTCAATGGAGTTTAGGGTTCTTTAATTTCGCTCACCCAGGAGCTTCCCTCACTGCCGCTCTTTCTCGCCGTCTATCAAAGACGGAACTGATCGGTGTGTGTGATGGAAAAAATAGCTGCTCTCGAAGGAGTGGGGGGTAGACGGTGGTGTTGGAGTAGGGTGAGGGATGTGAGTTCGCGCACTGAGCATCTGCGCATCTCGTCTACTATTGGTCTGTCGGCGCTTTCGCGTTGGATCATGGTACCTCGTAATGAGACGTGGCGCGCAACCATTGTCCAATAGTAAAATGCAGATGACGATTCTGTGGCGCATGCGTTCTAAAATAGGGATGTGATGAGGGGGACCGGTAGGTGGGGGTGAGAGGGGGGAGTGGGTCGATTGCGGTTGAGTCATTCCCAGTCTGGATAGAGGAGGGTGCGAAGGATGCTTTGTGCCTTCTATTCGGGGTCTGGGAGTTTCTCCTTTTTGGCGATGGGTTTTATTTTTTAATAATCCGCTTTCTCATTAAACCTCGCCTCAATGGCGGGTTTAGGGAAGGAATGGTTACATGCACGATTATTACACATAGTAGGATTCTTTGAGAATAATAAACGCGTCAAACTAGGGTTTTTAAAATTACTTGGTTTGTGCAAGGGAGAGAGGCGGATGGAGGAAGGGAGACCCGTTGTCTTCCGGCGTGCGAAGGAGCGGAATGCCGGCGAATACCAAATGAACTCTTCGGTCCATCCGGAGGAACTGTCCTTTGGCTGCCCAATCGGTGGAATCGGTATCATCTCCAGAGGTTCTCGTCTTGAATAAATCTGGATATGAATCTTTTGGATTGCGTCATTATTACAATCACTCCTGGTACTTTATATGATCGCCTGTGCTTCCAGATCCCTTAATTAGTACTATCCTCGCACTGTTTTAGTGAGAAGTGTGAATACGTGGAATATGTGGGTGCTTTGTTTCTCTTTACCCTTTAACCCCCACATCCTGTGCCACTTCCTCCATGTATCACATTTATATGGTCGTTATGGTAAGGTTATATTAGTACCGTTTTTTGATCGAGTTTTAGCTCTGCATGGGCGCAGAATGCGTAGTAAGTCTTAATTGCTGGTTTCTTTTGAAGGTTTGAGTAGGATTGGGAAGGTAGCTCAAAATGATGGCTATCGCTCAAGAAATTAGGAGTTATTCGTATCGTTTGTGTCCGTACAATAAGATATTGCTCAGTCTTTATGGGAGATAGCGCGTTTATTGGAGACTGGTTTGTTTGAACTCTGGGTCCTATCGCTCGGGGCGTTGCTAGTGAAACTGCGCGTAACTTTACTTTCACGTTGTTATTTGAGTTCTGTTGCATTGCTTATCTTACGACTTAATCTCACTTGATTATTGTGATATTATTAGGGAAATTATTAGGCGTTTTTCGATCATCTGACTGTTTCCTTTGTTTTAAGGTAGGTAGAATGTCGTGGTAGTTCCCCTTTAAGTTTTTACTTTGGGCAGCCATTGCTGATAAAATTTGTTTCGAAAGAAGGAAAATGTTTATTTTTTTTCATTGGAGTATGAGTATATATGATCGAGGCTAAGGATTGTGCATTAATGAATCTTTATATTCCACCTTTTTTAGTATTTACGTAGGATGATTGATGGCAGAGGCCGCCATTTTGTGCATTCTCCTTGCTCGCTTGGTTTATTTGTCGTTGCCCGTTAACGTGATGTTCTGTCTCTCTTGCATATTGGGTGTATCAAATTTTTCAATTTAATATTTCTCTATTGTACAAGTCTACGTGACGCTGCAGTGAGGTGCGACTCACAGATGTATATTTCGCTGATATCTCACCAGAATCATTTCCCACGCTCTTCCCGTAATGAGAAACTGATATGTTATCAGCGTCCGTGAAGTATTTAAGATACTTACGGCTGATTTAGTTTCCTAAAACAATCATTCCAATCATAATACTTTGAACGTGTCTATGGTGGGAGTCGTTTTACGATATCTTCCTATGTAGACCTTGTAAGTTTAAACAAATGTCTCTTTGATTATTCGTAATGGTGGTTGCATTTTCTTATGCGTAAATTTTAAAGGAAGTTTGAATGTGGGTGTGGAGATTCTCCTTTGTTTTTAAAGAAGAGGAAAACGACAACGGCATTTGAAGTCAAGGAAAGCAGGGTTCGCTGTATTGTTGTTATCTTTTACTCAGGAAAGATTGATGTTGCCCTCTTTGTGCAGTACAGGGATGGAAATCTTTTATAGTTTTGATCAAAATAAATAATCGCGCTTACGGAGTTCGAGGAACTACTTTCATAGTATTATCATGTTATTCTTTTGTAATACAATTTTTTAGTTGGTTCGTTTACGTTTTAAAGGTATTTAGACTGGCGTTACGAGAGTCTACTGTTAAAACTTGCTCGTTTTGCAGTATCATTGATTATTTAGTAATGGAAATATTTTAATGGTTATATTCTATGTAAGAAACTTCTACAAAACTGTTAAGGTGAGTACGAAGTTTTTGGAAATATACTGCGCATATTCTCAAAGAAGGACGTGCAGTCGCAGTTACTCCATCCATCGACATTTTGGAGATATTGTGATTCATTCATGGTGTACAATTTTTTACCAGTTTTGTAGTTGTTTCATCTGTTCTTATTGACTTGTGTGTAATTTTCGTGTTTACATTTGGTTCATGAAAATTGCATTCGTTATTTTACTCCCTCTTAGTTATAGTAATAAAATATACATTTAGAAAATTTGTCCTTCTGTTGATCCTTATAATAAAGATAGTTTAAGGTTTTCTGATTGGAAATATGTTCATGTGACTCAGCTATCGCTGCCCTACACTGTCAGGCTATGGGCTGGAATTCTGTGGAAATTCTGTGTTGAAATCTGTGGAAGCCAATGTATAATGATCATAGATACAACTTAGAACTGCTGTTAATATTTGCCACAGTGTATTTAAAGAGCTACCGGTTTCGTTTCCGTTAAGTGAAACCGGTGCAATACTGAGTTGCTTCTCTTACCATTAGTTTTCTGTACTAAAAATTCCCTTGTCTCATCTAGAGTAGTCTTGGACCACGTTGCTACACCAGTTGCCTTCTAGGAGCCATTTTAGGAACATTCATCTATCTTCGTGATGTATGCTGCTTGCTTACGTCGTCAACACGGGTGAAAATTGGCGCGTTATCGCACAAATATTTCACTTTCTACTTTGCTTAACATATGGCCGTACATTCACATTGTAAGCCGGAGAATCGTAATTGAACTTCCACGGAAAGTTTAAGCAATTTGTTTCCCTGGTGCGCTGTTAAATAACCTACTTCAAGGGCCGTATGTCAAGAAGATCTTCCATGTCTGCTTGGAAGAAATTATTTACTGAGTCACTACGGTTACTTATAGGATTTAGGTTACAAGAAGTTATGAGCTCTAGGGTGTTCTTAAGAGCAAGCTATTTTTGTCTCGTTAGCCGGAGTGCAAAGTTCGTAATCCTCTTATGGCGCCGGCGCTTATTCATCGTTCGCTGCGGAGAAATTTGTACCTTCGCAACAGATGTTGCGTAGGTATCGTCGGAGGCCTTGCTTCGATCCCCTCCTCTGTCCTTCCCACCATATTGTCCGCCCGCTTGAAATGGCGCACTTTTGTAAAGTCTCGGCCGCCGCCTACCTCTGTCCCCAGCATTTCCGCCAACCGCCCTCTCACATCTGAATTCCGTCCGAATCGATTTGGGATTATCATGATTCGCATCGGCGTTGGGTGGGTCGGCCGGGGAGGGACGGAAGGGGTGCCTCGAGAATGTCATCGGCGGACAGCTGTGTTGCCGTGTGCCATCTATAATGCATTCGCCGCGGACCGGAAGCCCTGTTGCCGAGGGGTGGTCGGGAGGGTTGTGCCACGAGGGAGGGAGGATGTGGTGGTTGTCATTGGAGTGGGCGTTCGTAAGCCGCCTCCTTTCGTGTCGTGCCTCGACTGGGCGGTACTGTCTGGCCGCCAGGGGTGCCTCAGGGTCGGCCTTTTCAATCGTTGGATTTAGGGGCGTATGTGGAAAGAATTGCGGAATAGATGCTAAATCCAGTCAACTCCCATAACTTGTAACGTTGTTTTCAGCCGAGATGAATTGAAACATTTCGGGCTGTTTACGGATTTTCGTCAATTAACTCAAATGCGAACTGCTCGCGATTTCATCGTATTGTGAAATGTAGCGCCTTATGAGCTCCATTAAGGAACCCACACCATCATGTTCATTACTACTTGAGCGACTCAATTCTCTGAATTTGGGAGCTTTCTTTTGGAAGGGTATTTGAACTCGAGGGAATTTAAGTCGTTAATGCAGAAAGAACCTGGAAGTAGGAGGGTTGTACGCAATTACACAGTTACGTTTTTCCTTTTCTTTGGAGCGGGCCTCGTGATTCTAAATATTTTTAATATCCTGGGAAAGTTCGATTAATCCCTGTTATTTACGTGCAGTGTATGGTACTCCGTAGCTTTTTATGGATTTTTCTTTCATGTGTTAGAACTAGTCTTTGCAATTGGGATGAGGTCCGAATCTAATTATTCCGTTGTACTTACCTTGGCTGACATCAAATCGATTTCTCTGTGGTCATCGTATTCGTGATTCATATCTTCCCATTGGCAAGAAAATCATTGAACGAAGTCGATGAGGTCGGCGACGAGTTCATAGCAGTGGTGTAAGAATTGACAAAGAATCTCGTGAAATTGCAGTTTACTCGTTCTTTTCTTCAGTTTCCAATTCGGAGACGGTTTTTCGGCGAACTTAAAGGAGTTCCTTTGCCAGACCAAACAACGAATAACGATCGGCCATTTGGCGTCGCTTTCTCTTCAGACCACAAAGGCTCTGCACGCCTAAGTCCCTTTGGGGTCGGTGCTTTTTGCTGCACCCATAAACCGGAGACATCGAGCGTGTCTTGGTCAGCCCTTCGGCGTGACGTAATGGCTTCCAAAGGCTATAAGGTGGTCCAGAGGCGACCGTACCGCATCTCCCTTTCTTCCTCTGGCTTTTGTTTTCTCGCACTCCTGTGGTGGTTACAGACATCCTACAACGTTGATTATTTTACCATTTGTTTGTTTTCATGCTGTTCTGTTTTGACTTGTGGACTGGATTTTAATCATTAACTTAGGCATTTTCATTGAATCAATGCCCAAGTTATTCGCTGAAGATTAACACTAGCCGATATTCTTGATTATCAATAGAGTTTTGTTTTATGCCGTTGCAATTATACTGCTCTTTTACTAAAATGGATTGCAATGGAAGCAGAAATTCGTTCAGTTTTTTTATCCCACTGAAAAATATATTTTATGGTCAAAAATGTGAAAGCGGTTATAAGTGTACCTTATTTTTGTGAATATTTTTATCATAGCAAGATTCATATTCCTTTATGGGTCAATTAGTGCAGTTCTCGATACTGTTATGTTTTACCCCCACTTCGTTTTGCGATGAATTTTGGTTGTAGGTGGTGGGTCGGTTTGGTGTTCGGTTCTCTAACGAGTGAATGAAATCGATACACAGTTGGATAACCTCCTGCTGTCCTCTACCGTTAAGTAGTTCTTTGTAGTTGAACATAATAAGAGCAATCGAAAGAATCATCTATTGGTCGTTTCTTCATTATAACCATCGCACAAGGATAATTATATGTTAATGAGCGGTACCAAGCTGTTGGATGGAGTCATGGAAATTTTGTCTTTGTATTTGAAGATTAAAAATTATTAATGGCAGTAACTATATGTCTCACGAAATGTTCAGTCGCTATGGACGAAAAGGTCGCTATTGTTTATCTCATTTTGGTGTGTAAAAATACAAGCAAATGCACCCATCGTTCTTCTTGTCTGCATTTAGGGATGGAAACTGTATGCTTTGAGCTTTGTTCACCAGCTTTTCTTCCAGAAATGCATTACTGTTTGATTGCTCATCAGGTCATTCGTCGTTTTAAATTGTTCAAATGATCGTCGTTATTGGTTATCGTTTTAATATTTTACGTTCTATGAATACAACGTCGAAGAAGGATGCTATACGTGATGGAGATCCTCGTCCTCTAGATGTTGAAGGTTAAAAAATTAAATATTAATAGATGCTTTCTCAGGCATTCTATACACGATTTGAATTTTTAGCTGCAGCGACGGCAAGGCGGAAACACCGCACCTGTCAAGGTCATACTAAAGAGGCCTTTGCCCTGCTCCGGCCGCGCTGATCGCACTTGTTCCTGCGATGTCTTTTTGCTAGTTGAATCGCGAACTTGCAAATCGTGCCTTTCGGACAAGCTCGCCGCTAAAAACTACTGACCACCGGTTTTCCTAGGAAGATGTGTTGCACCCTCAAGGGATGCGTTCTGGGCGTGGTTGCCGAGGTAAAGTGGTGAGTCTCCATCCGCATCCCGTCCTATTCCCCGGCTCACGCGCTCACAATTTTCCGGTCTCTTGACTCACGTCTGCGCCGCCCTATCCTTCCCAACAATGCCGTGGTCTGCTCCATCCGTAGCTTGGTTTCCTACAATGGTTCCGAAGTATTTTTCTCCACTGTAAGCGGATTTGGAAGTGTTACGGAGCAAACCGTGGTGAGAATTTAAGCAGCTGTGACTTACTTCTTATGGACTGCGTTATGAGTAATGGAAGAACGAGACCTACTTTTGGGTGAAGTGGAAATACCATGGAGGAAGTATCATGTCCCCGTGGTGAATAGACATTTCAGTGATTATAGATTGATGAAATTAACCTACTACAACTCAAGTTGAAGGAAGAAACTACTGTATCATTTCTCTTTGGAAAGTTATCGTGAATACGAATCCGTTCCTTTTGGATATGACTTCCACCTTTGTCGTAGATGTTTCACTTTGTGTTAGATTGGGATACTTCGGTGGATATTCTATGCTCTATGCAGCATTGAAAATTTCTGGAGCATTTTAGGGTCTTCTTGTATGCGCCAAATGTACGTTTCCTGATTTTTGGCGTGGTGTTCCGATGAGATCAGTCTATTTCTAGCATCGCCATGTAATGGTGGGTTGCCTGAAGTCGGACTGTAGTTCATTTCTTAGGGCGATTCTAGAGTTTCATTTTTTACATTTTCGCTTGTTGGGTTCAGTTTATTGCCGTGCTCCATTCGAAATATCTATTTTTTAATACCTGGATTGAAGTTGTCATGGTGATCTTAGACATTTCATAAACGAAGTATTCATCTATCGTACCGTCATTCATAATTTTCCTTTCATACCGTTCCAGTAATATTTTCATTTATAAAGATGACCGTGGATACCTGCTTTATAATTAGGGTTTCTTCTCCACAAAATTGTTTTAATTTCTAGAATCTTATGTAGTACAAGCTAAAACTAAGTGGAAGCGTATGAATTTTTGTGAAATAGAGTTTATCGAAAAATATGTATATAGAAAAATACTTTTATTATTCCTTCGCCTGACGTACACACTGGCAGAGTAAAGTGTGAAGGAGTTACTCTTGACAATTGTTCGCAGGTGGACGAAATTACCTTATTTATTTGAAGCACAGTATGTGTAGTATACATTATGTGTAGTATTTTAGGTGTAAATACTTATAGATGTTACTCTTCATTCGCTTATAAAGTTTAGTCCTTGTGAATCTGTGAAGAACATTATCTTTAGTTCGGTATTTGAGGTATGGAGGGCTCCCGGTTAGCCAAGTGGGCAACGCGTTCGACTCGTATGAAAGCGGTCCCGGGTTCGAATCCCGGTGGGAGCCTAGGGGCGAAATGACTTCATCTGTCGAAGCACTTTTAGCATTACTACTTACTTACTTGAGGTATGGAAGAATTTAATGGTTTCTGTGTGTCCTTAATGACGTTTTGAAGTTGTTCATTAATCATTTTCGACGTTTTTAGTTTCTTTCATTCGCCTGTTGGCTCCGTACAAAAGTTATGAGAAAATTCAAATTCAGTATGCGGTTTCCACTTGCCCCGTATTTATCGGTACTGGTAGGAAGAACGGCAGAAGCAATTAGTCCTCGTTATTCCCTCGCGTCAAGCATCATTCTTTTGTATGCGTTAATGCGGGAAGTCTCCCGTCGTATACCTAGAAACGATTGCCTGCAGGTAGAGTAAGTTCTCTCATAATTCTTCTATTCAGAATAATTTCCCTCGTATTATTACCCGTTACGCAGCGTGCTCTCCGCGCAAATTTCCTCGACATAAGTTCTCTAGGTAGCTCCAGCGCGCAAGTGCAGACAATGACGAGGGGTGCCTAATGTAATCGCGAGTTGCGTCAAAGAGTTGCCCAAGTGAGTGAGTCATCGCGGGTGATATGACAGCAGATGACAGATACTTCTTTTTCATATCCGAAGAGCAGGACCAGGATATGCCGAAGTATTTTCATTGGAGTTATTCTCAGCTATTTCTGAATATATAGTGATTCCCGAACACAGTTATATCATCGTCTGATCGATTGATTGCTCCTTTTTCTTTAAATTCAGAAATAACGAAGTGTGATAGGAAAAGCATTACCTTACTCATCAATGCATTTTGCTTAGGGAGAAAGGATTGCTGAAGAATTAGCCTCCACAGTGATAATGAAACTTCTTTTTCGTTCTGTTTCTGTGATAATTAGTAAATGTGAATTCGTGAATCCTCTGAAGCATCTTTTATCATAGACTCAACTGAGTGGCGGCTAACTTCGGTATTCCATGACAAAGTCGGAAGTAATATAAAGGAACCACTTTTCACAAATGAACCTAGTTCCTATTAATTAGGGATTAAGTTCATTTGTGGAAAGTGTTTCCTTTTTATTTCTTCCAAACAATTCATCTTTTATCAGTTGAGTCTTGAAGCAAGCATCTTTGATAAGAGTTCGTGTGCGATCTACGCGAAGTTAATATCAATGTATATTCATTTGGTTAATTATTACATAATTATCTTTGAGAATGATTTATTTACCGTAAATGCGTTTTGAATGTTTCATTGCGTTCTGAGTCGCATGTGCAATTAGTAAAAATGTATACGTTGTCAGGTAAACTGCATGATACTGAGTTATTACTTCAGTGACGGATTTATTTTAGGGAATGAATATTTTATGATACTTGTGACATCTGTAGTATCTAGAAAAAATGACAGAGGTCTGAATAACTGCAATAACATAGATATTTCTTAGAAATATCTCCAGTTAGTGCGTGCATAGTTGAGTGTGCGCTACGCGACTGGATTCCTAGAATATCTCTTTGCCTTCTTAGTAATGTCAGCTAATATGCAGTATTTCAGATGCGTGCGGTTTAGGTAGCTTCGTTACGTTCACTCACCGCTTATCGAAGTGCCAATTCTGTTCGAAATCTCTACATTCTCCCGAAGGTAGGACGCTGCGCCGGCGATACATTTGCTGGTCGTTCGTCGTTTCGCTTACAATAATTAGAAAATTAATATTTCGCGTCGATATGATTGCGGTATCAGTCGCTTTGAAGGACGTTCCATTTTCACGTGACCGGAAGTACCTGACTTGACTGCGGTATTCAGATCGGTGTCGTCGAGATACTTACCGCCGCTCGCATGCAGCACGTGATTTAATCGTCGTGGGACTGTTTCTGCTGATTCATGCGCATATTTGGTCACTTTTGGTTTCTTTTGGCTTTCCATAATTTTTATTTGGTTTGTGATCGATTTATGGGAATCTTGTTCGTCCTCTGATAATCTTCTTGTCACTTAGTGAAATTTGCCATTGGACTTCATATTTTAGCATTCTCTCATTTCTCCCGATGTTGTTTTTTGTGGTTCTAATGCTATTACTTTTTACGAAGAGATGAGTCGTTGTATGGTAATGTAAGAGCCTTTTGGTCGTAGTGTCGTTGCCATTTTATTTTTCCAAGAAGAATTACTGACGGATCCAAACTGGGGCTTCTTTTGCTCCACATCCTACCTTGTTTTCTTTCTGAATGAAGCCAAAAATCAAATCTTTCTGTTTGGGAATCCTTGAAAGAAAAAAGAATAGAAGCTAGGTAGCGATACTTGATGAATTCGAAAAAAGGATGTTAGTGGTATTGTGCGACCCCCCTGTTACTTCGGCCGATCCGGCAATGAGCATAAAATAAGAGCAATAGTTGTGAGGACAAGTCGTTTTAGGGACTCGTTCTTTACGCGAACGACAATAGGCGAAAGAGGTAACTTTTGAACGCTTGGTGTTTACAACCCTGCCACACACCGAAAGGCAGCTTGCAGAATATTTATGTAGATATAGATGTAGAAATGCACGAATATTTTCCTATCGACTGGGGCTCTGTTTACTTTGACCCCTAGACTTTCAGAAAAATAGTAGAGGGCATTTTAATAATGATAGCTTACATTTCAAATTCATCTCTTCAAAAATGTCTGGACCTGTTGACATTATATAATTAGACAATGATCTGTGGTACATGAAGGTAGAATAAAAAATGAGAGTAATGTTGTTTGCTAAAGAAGCTTCTTCTATTCGTGAACTAGCGCTGAATGATTTCCTGTTAGTGGAAGGTTTTCTTGTTGCTTTCCTTTCGTTTATTGGACGAACCCAAAATGTATTTCTGCCTCCGTCACTTGCCGTAACTTGAAAGTGAATTTATGACAATGATCCGACGTGGCGGTGTTATGTTTTTATATTATTAAGTTATTCCTGTGTCATTTTTGCTTTAGGTTTAGAGCTTATCGTTCACCCGACGTCCGAGCCTCATTACTGGCAGCCACAAGAGCTACTTTTAGTTGTTTTTTTTTACTTATGAGTTTATTATTTAAATCTTAATGCCAGTTAGGAGAGTATAAATAGTAAAATGCAAGGTAGTTTGAAGCGGTTTAGACAGGTACGTAAGTATTCCAATGAGGAAATTGATTGAGAAGATCTTACATTAGGGTTTCAATAAGGGCGTATGCAACTATTTCATCACGTGAAAGAGCGCTTCATCTTCCGTAAAAATCGGGAAAATAATGTTGAAAATTTATTTGGGCCTTTACATTGATATCCCTTTCTATAGGATATGGAATGATTCAGCCCGGGATGCACACCTTGCAAAACGTGGTGTGGGAGTGAGAAACGCGAGACGGCGTCGGCTTGCACCTGCTGCGTGGGCTCTTACCCAATGCCATGGCTCCGGCTAATTTCCTCACTTCCCCTCATATTTGCCTCTCTATTAACGAGCACTTTTCCCTACGCCGTCATTTTCTGAACTCTGCCCCCTGCATTGTCCTTCCTCCATCCATTTTCTCAGACCCTTTCTCAATTCGCTATCAACCGGACATGGCAGGATAATTCTCCACTTCCTACGTACAAATGCAGGAAGGAAGCCGAGCCATCCTTCGGTGGCAACAATGCCCTCTTCTTCCCCTTCCTCCTTACTTCCTCTTAGGTGCCAAACCCCGCCTTCCATAACAGCGGTATTTATTTAGGTTATAATTTAAGTACAAGTAAAACAAAGGGGTTATCAGATTGTAGTCGGGTCTTAGGCTTATTGGTAGCTATAATATAATTGACCGTCAAATTTGTCTCGTGATGGTTGACCTCAATGGGACTGATGCCAGAGTATTTTCTTTAAATCCCACCATACTGGTTACATCTGCGGGTTGTCAGTCTAGACTTACCTCATAATCTTCCGTTAGTTGCCTGTATCATGAACTACGATAGCGAATTAAAGAATATTTCGGTATTTTTGTTTGTTTTCAGTAAGAACTAAGCTCACATTTAATAAATATTAAGATAAACCGTAAGTAAACTTCAACGGACGTGTCTGTCCCTGATGCATTGATCTCCTTTGCAATGCATACGTGACGCTTTTGCGTTTCCATGCTGTTAAAGCATTGACGTCACGTCTGAGAATCATGATTTACATAAAGACAGTCGTCAAATGGAAATTAAATTCATTGGTCAATTTAAAGTATGCATCCATTAAATATGACCTGTTGGTGTTATCGATTCCGTGTATCACTTGTAGTTTGATGGCCGTAGGGTAACTTTTGGGTTACCATCCACAGGGTAGTAACTGTTATCAGTATTTTGGATTCCATATATGAAATAGTATCCGCTGAAGGTAAAAACTGTATTTTCATCTGTGATGACGCATAGTTCAGGTTTTATTTTAGAAGTTGAATAGTTATCTCTTGTTGTTAGTGTTGTAATCGTGATGTTTATACAAAGCATGTTCAGCAGCGGACGCTGTTCAATCTCTGGAACGACGTAGTAAGCTGCTGACGACAATATGCAAACGACTTTTTGTTTAGTGAAGTATCCATTCGTTAACGAATTTCAAGTAAAGTTCTTAGTCTAACAATGATTGTTTATCTCCAAAGATAATTTTACTCAACGAACTAATTTCCCATCGTCTTTTATTTATCAAAGTACTGGAATGATAATTTGGTTATCTACTTGAAGATATAACATTGGTAAATATTTAAAAGTGATTCTTTTTCCGTTTTATATGAAATTAATAAAATAATTGGTGTTATCAAGCTACTTCGGAAATGAAGGCGAAAAAATATCATGAAAAATATTTGTGAAAAGTGATCAGTGGTTTAATAATATCGCTTTAACACTGTAATGAGAGGAGCGAGATGAAGATATATTGTTGGTATTGATTACTTACATCACCGTCTTAGCTAGAATATAAGACGTGGTCCTTTTCAGAAAAGGATGATAATGATTTCGGCTATATGTCCAACAGACTGAATTTAAATCAAGGAAAAGTGAGAAAAGGACGTCTTAAATACGGTGGAATATTATATGCGGTTTAAATTATGGAGCGAGTCCATGTAAGTTTTTTGTATTCTCCAACTCATTGGCACCGATTGTTGAATGACCCACATTCAGTAATAAATTCCAAACCTCATCAGTCGCCGCATGTATTTCTTGCGGCGAACAAAGCTGATCATCAACGCGTAAGGAAGCACTTCGTCAACTCCGTTCTTTCTCCTCTCCTTTCCAAGGGAAGAATGCGTCGTTATCTCTTGGATCCATCCACCCATCCCGCCTTTCACGCTCCTCGATTTTCATCGTTTTAGATCGTTTCTTTTTTCACAGCTCCTTTCATTTGCTTTCTTCCCTTCGGAATTCCCCTCTCACGGCGTGGATCGTAAAAAATTGAGCGCAATTTTTTCGTCTCGCTCGAGATGTTCCTCGTGTGTGCATTGGCCGCGGAGCGGAGGTGGACGAGAAAACGGGGAAAGCGTGGCATGCCAATGAGGAGCGTTGCAGGAAGAGGGCTTTAAAACATATGGCTCGTAATGAACCAGCGTCATCTCGCCATGAATTTGTTTTAAAAGGTTATGTGATTACATCCGCGGATTGGGCTTATCCTTCCTATCAGCGAAGTTTTCATGGCAGTAGATATGGTAGCTTTCATCTATCGAATGGAATTTATGACGGAGGCCCTTGTTAAGGGATAATAATAATAATAAGGCGAGATTGAGACTGAAAAGTCTCTTCTTCCATCTAACCTTGCGTCAATGATTTTATGTACATAAAGACGCGTGTAGGTGAAAAGAAATAGAGAGGAAAACTTTAGGAGTGGTTGTAAAAAAAACCTAAGGTGATATCTTAGGAAAAAATATCCACAGCAGGAAAACACCCTCAGAGAAGGGGGGTGTGAAAAACCTGCGCAAACCTACTGATAGTTCAAGCTAAAAGATGTTTAAGAAAGCTGTGTATAAAAAGAAAATTACAAAATCAATAGTAATATAACAAAGTTACAAATTAATAATAAAATAAAATCATAAACAGGAAAAACTGCAATAATAAACCATGAGGAAATAATTGATAAAACAGAAACATCAGATAACACATTCAAACGAAATTACAAAAATAAAATAACATAAAAAAANTCGTTATTCGCACCCTATCGTAAAACTTTTGTCGACGCGGCTCTTCCGTCGAAGCGTACGGCGAAAAAATAGTCCCCTTGTCTCAGTGTACGCGATTTAATCTGCACCCTCTGGCCATGAGCTGCGGATGTATTAGCTTCCAGCTTTATGTCTTATATTACAGGTTATAAGGCAGCTTATGTCCTTATGAAGTTAATTATTCAGCTGCCGTAATGTTTAATAACTGTTTAATATGATGATTTTGCTAATCCTCCCCTTAAATTTCGTGCTATCTAGTTGATGATAAAACAGTTGATTTTTATGGCGGAATTAGGGTCTCTAAAAAGAGGTATCCCGTTTTGTAGGTAGATTATTGGCGAGGGGAAATTGACGTGAAAAATTCGTGCAGTAATATCCTTATTCGTTTGCTAGTGGATTATTGGTATATAACTGAGTTATATTTTTGCGGTGAATCAGTGTTTTGCGAAGATAAAAAAGGGTGTTATTTTGTATGAATGTGGATATATGTGGACCATACCTCATTCTTCTTTTCCGATTTCTTTTCTATATATTTATTTTTCTCGTAAGTTTGTAATGTAGTAGTAGACGGGGTAAACTCGTATTACTTGCCCTGTAGTCATCACTGTCTAGTTAATTAGATCATAGTTACGATAGAAATATTGCTTTAAAGAAAAATATGGGGGATATAGCGAATTACGCTGTCTGCCTCAGTATCTTTAGTGTGTCAAGTTTTCTGAGATCTAAATTATTTATTCCTAAAAAGGATATATAACATCTCCAAATAATTTTTTATATTTTAATAAATATATCTCGAAGAAATATATTGAATGTTTCTTATGTTTGGTGATAAGCTTAGAATATCTAGAGTAGGGTTTACGTCCTATTTATTATTTTATTCGGCTACCTTCTCGTTTTGCGCTCAGAGTGAAGCAATATTATATTATTTATATCTTTGTTTTTTCCTGAAGTTGCTTGTGTACCAATATTCCAGAATATTATCTATATTGCTCGCATCGCCTGCCCCGTTGTTTTTTGAAATTCTTTGGTTGTTGTGAAGCTCAAATTAATATAATTTCAAAATATTATTCATGAAAAACGAATGTAAAGCAACGTTTATTTTGAGAGTATTGAAATATTGAACGTATCCATAAAATGTATCCTATATGTTAGAATAGTTTGCAATATATTGCTAATATACTTCGACTCGTCGTTTTTATGGACCTCATGGTTGCACTCGGTTTCCCCATTACTGTTTTCTAACTTTAGAGACTAAAAATCGAGGTTAGTCTTTTTGGAAGGAGTTAGCGTTTCCAACCATTACTATTGGTGGGAGTTCGTCCCTTCCGATCTCCTGACCTCAGGTATTCCTTTGAATCTTATTTTTACCGTCGTTATTTCTTGATGCGGCTTCCGATTACGACGCTACCTAGAATCAGATTGGCGCATTTGGGTGCCACTTAGTATCTTCCTGCCCCTTTCACTGCAGAATTGGACGAAAAAAAAACTATTGTCAGCGATATCACGTTCTTACAATTTTTAGCTCATATTAGAGGCGGATGTTTTCATGGGTTTTTGTTTAAAACTTTCGTAGTATAATCGTTACTTTGTCCTTGCCTGCGTTAAGGAAACATTTTTGTTAGATTTTTATTTTTTCTGTGAGAGTTTTATAGGGCTCTCTTTTAGTAAAGAAAATAAGTGATTACTTGTTAATGGTAGGTTTTGCAAGAAGTAGCATCGTGTTATCGCCATATAGCGATTTTGAAGTTCGAATATTTTATGTTTCATTAAAAATGCTTTTTGTAATCAAACTGGCTCGGTGTTTTCCGTTTAAGCAGCCTTTTAGTAGGAAATGAATTTTAAGCTAGTAGATGAGATAAGTAAAGCAATGTCATTTGCTGGTGTATTGTATGGTATTTTTAATTGGGAATCCTTTAAGATCTGATGCTATTCAGTCCTACGAACGCTATACCTATGAGTTTACTTATCACTGAATCGCAGCTTGTATTATTTTTCAGCATGATGAATTATATTTTACGATGCCTTGTTTTATATTACGTATTTCTCCCAGATGAATGCCTTTATTGTTCCCCGAACACACGCAATCATAAGGAAGATTAATTTCTGGAATCGTCCCCTGATGAAGGCGTTCACAATTTCCTTTGATCCATGTCAGTGTGACGTATATCGCCTTCAGAAATAGCTCACCTGCGATCCTAACTCGCCTCCAATATGATGGGGTCACATGCAAACAGTGAACTTTTTTCCCTTGGATGCGTCGGTGCCTATTTCTGCAGCACAGGTGGATGTTTTCTTTCAATTATACCTGTTTCAGCATTCGAGTGACCTCGCACACAGCCGTAGTTACTCCCAGCATCTATTCCATGGCTCGTTTTGGACTCAATCAAAATGGTAATCTCCTTCTCACGCCCACTTACTCAATTTGTGTGACAGCATTACGCAAGTTGTCCAACATGATTACAGTTGCACACCGATTCGTGTCAGTTTCAATTTTTATTGTTTTCCAGTTCCATTCATATGTGTAGGAAGTTATTGGATGTTGTAGGCCAACGCGTCAGATTGCATTACCATATCACGAGAATCTCACCCGGGATCAGTAACTTTTTTGGTATAACTCTTCTTTCTTCTATTCTCCAGAGAAATTCTTCTGTTGTAGATTGCATTGCTCGTACCTTAAGTACAACTTTCCGCAACTAAAATCGTAAGTACGATTTTAGTTGCGGATTACGTTTTTACTACGCGGTGTTATTTCAGCTCTACATTTAATCACAAATTGATTTTCAGTCGGGAATGTTTTGAAATATTCTGAAAAAAAACTCCGGACGCTTGGCTTTTCTACTAGCGAGTACGTCTCACTCAAGACATTTCTGAATTTTATCAGCAGGAAAATATTAGAAATAATATTTTTTGTAAGGTTTGGCAATATTAGCATTTTTTCGGTATTTCTAAATGAGTGCTCAGGCTCTTAATTCATACATGTAGTGCTTAAGGCATATAATAGATAATTTGTAAGATATGTGGACATTCCTGATCTAGAGCATAACGTAGCACCTTTACGGTATAACTCCGCTCGTGCCTTGGGCATGTCATCTTACCCAGCTGCAACCTTTATCGCCGATATTTTTATATTTTTACGACTAATGCCCATTATCAGGAGACGAAATTCAGATGAACATTATGTGGTGTTATTCAAGAGATTCGAAGGCGTTAAGGAGAGACGCTGCAGAAAATTTTCTGCGGAACAGAAACGTTAACTTTTACGATAGTTGCGATATTGTCTACAGACCTTGTACTTCCCATCGTCTGCACTTTCAACTCATTTGAGGTAAGAACATAAAACTGGGTGCTGCTGGGGTTATTTCCTCCGCAGTTTTTCCTGCGCCACTCAGTACTTGTGCGTCACGCTATTGTCTCACGTAGTGCTCGCAACTCCCATCGCTCGTTATTCGCACCCTATCGTAAAACTTTTGTCGACGCGGCTCTTCCGTCGAAGCGTACGGCGAAAAAATAGTCCCCTTGTCTCAGTGTACGCGATTTAATCTGCACCCTCTGGCCATGAGCTGCGGATGTATTAGCTTCCAGCTTTATGTCTTATATTACAGGTTATAAGGCAGCTTATGTCCTTATGAAGTTAATTATTCAGCTGCCGTAATGTTTAATAACTGTTTAATATGATGATTTTGCTAATCCTCCCCTTAAATTTCGTGCTATCTAGTTGATGATAAAACAGTTGATTTTTATGGCGGAATTAGGGTCTCTAAAAAGAGGTATCCCGTTTTGTAGGTAGATTATTGGCGAGGGGAAATTGACGTGAAAAATTCGTGCAGTAATATCCTTATTCGTTTGCTAGTGGATTATTGGTATATAACTGAGTTATATTTTTGCGGTGAATCAGTGTTTTGCGAAGATAAAAAAGGGTGTTATTTTGTATGAATGTGGATATATGTGGACCATACCTCATTCTTCTTTTCCGATTTCTTTTCTATATATTTATTTTTCTCGTAAGTTTGTAATGTAGTAGTAGACGGGGTAAACTCGTATTACTTGCCCTGTAGTCATCACTGTCTAGTTAATTAGATCATAGTTACGATAGAAATATTGCTTTAAAGAAAAATATGGGGGATATAGCGAATTACGCTGTCTGCCTCAGTATCTTTAGTGTGTCAAGTTTTCTGAGATCTAAATTATTTATTCCTAAAAAGGATTTTATGCTTTTCAGGAACGTTTTCTAATGGCACGCGTTATCTTTAATGTTGAAGAGGGTATAAATATTTCCCCGTCTCTGCTTAATTTGCCTAGTATTAGTTCAAGTTGTTGTTGTCTTCGTCTCAAATCAAAGGAAATAATCGAAGCTGTTTATACATTCAAAGCAGCGGAAGCATTTCGGATCGAAGCTAAGCCGAACCAGAAAGCTCCTAGTCTCATTTGGTAACCAAGGGAATAAGCCTTAGCTTCTGGAAGGGAATTTCCTGTCGTATTGCCGGTGTCAGGGGGGCAGAGGAAGGTGCAGAACATACTTCGACGAGAGGGTTTCGGAGGTTAGCGGGGATATTGTCCCTTCCCTCGTCGCGATCTTTCCTCACCCCCGCGTCGCCGCGTTGTCAGGAAAGGCTAATTTTCGGTTGCCGTCGGGGAATAGCAGTTGTTGCCAAGGCGACGGCAGAAAGGAAGCCGTTTCGTGGCGCCTGTTACCCGCCGTGTCTCCATGGCCTTCCTCTTTGTTTCCCCATGGACGTGCTTCCGTCTCTCGAGGCCCTTTATTCACTTCATCTCCGTCTCTTTCTTCCTCCCACATTCGTAACCCCACGGTGATATCTCCCTTTTTTCATATGCGAAAAGTTTGGAGGGTTAAGAAGGGTTTCTATATTTGGAGGTTATTATGTCCTCCCCTTTTTGCTTGTCCGTAGAAGAGGTTCGCTCCGGGGAAGTTTTTGGCCAAAGAAAGATCCAGGTCGTCGAATTCATTCGTTTTTGCTGTCCATAAAATCTTATTTTTGTTGAAAAAAGGCAGAACTCGTGACTGATTATTCCAAAATTTTGATCATTCTATCCGTTTTAACTATCAGGGATTGGGATTTGAATTTTCGATGATGCTTCCCAGGTTTTATCCTGAATTCACTGATAATACAGCTTCATTCACTCGTGCTTGTTTAGCAGTAGAGCTGGGTGAGAGTGGTCCTGTGGAAGCTGCAGATCTCAGAATTATTTATTTTTACCGTCTGGTAAGATGTAACGAAAAAAATTCTCATGCTATATAACGTTGAGAAATCTTCTGGTTGTCTGTAATTTAAATGCTCGTATGGATCGGGGACCCTGATATCTTGCATTCCCCAGTACTTACCTTTTTCTCAAAGTTTTCAGTTACCTGCAGGGGTAAATACATTTTTATCGTTTTCTTACTCTTTCTATCTAAAACTGGGTGTCTCATTAAACTGTTCATTCCTCTTCCGCTGCTGACTTCGAAATAATTCGAGCTCCGTCTTCCGAAGAGGCTCATAGAGAAAACAATAGTAAAGAATAAAGAAATAAATCATTTCTACCTTTGGGATTATTTGTAGTCTACGAAAGTGTCGTAATCTTCGCGTATAGCACACATAGTCATCCTGTTAATACATTTTAAGTCAATCTTTCATTGCCTTTGGTTACCATGGTAAGATCAATGACTACACTACACTTCTAATGGTCACCTAAAACCTACACTCTTAGTGCTCTCGTCAACATTCCATCATCTCAAGGCCTCGAAGTTTTGCTAAAAATAGTGCGGAGAATTTATTCTTTTCTCATGAATGAATTAATGCGAAACTCTTCGAGCAGTGAGTTGCAATGGTTTCAAATTGTAGAAAAATAAATTGACCAACCGATTAAAATATCAATCTTTCCATTAGAAAGGTTGCTCGGAGAAAATTTAGTTCTTGCATTTCATTGTCGATAGATCGCTGTAGTGTCTATGGTTGAAGCCTCACCGTAATTTAGAATCGGCAAGAAGATAATTCATGTCAGCGACCTGTCTCCCAAATTTTGCTTTGCAAATTTTTGGCGCTCATAAGGAAAAGGCGTCACCATTCAGATTAGCCGTTTTTAAAACAGTAAAACCATTCACGTTTGGGATTCAGTGGCGACGGCTTTTTCGGAGCCGCCTCTTTCATCTCGTGAACCGAAAATTGGCCTTTCCTCCCTCTCCGTAAATTCACAAAGCAGATAAGAGCTTTGAGCGAAAGCCTTGGCCAAAATAGCGAAAGGGATAGAACGAGCATTCATATGAATGCAGATCCATATCTCGCAAAGCAGATGGAAAGTATCTCCCAAGGACGGTAAAAACACACACGAGTCGTCACCTCTTCGTCTGCGGCCATTTTTACATTTAATTTATTCCCCGTCTCCCGGTTGCGTTTTCAGCGGATGCTACGCACGTTTCCTTTTCTGTTTATCTTTGAATCTCTGTTTCCATTCACTCATTGGGTCACGTAGTTTCGAATACACTGCGGCTCATGGGACCCTGAGGAAACCCTAATCCTCATGTATTTATTTAAATCCTTTCTTACTCACTAAAATATTCAAATCCTCTATTGGCGTATTCAATGTGATATGTAGCAAATCCCCTCCATCTCACAGCTGTGTGATGGCATTTTAAATTATGCAATTTCATGGTCTTTAATGCTTAATATATCCATGAATTATAATCTAGGATCGGTTACTTAAGAAACAAAAAAAGGATATGAAAATATCACAGGCTACAAAATAATTAATAAAACTCCAAATCATTAAAAAATCATTGATATTTCTCGCTTGTGTCGCCCTTGCAGGCCGCATGAAATTAGGTGGCGGCTTGCATCTGCCCAGCGGGCCGTATTTCGCCCATCACTGAAATAACCTTGGATTCATACAGTACTTTCTGTTTGTCCGCTATAAATTAAAGTAATCACCAAATTGTTAAATAGTATTTTGATAATTTAAAATCATCCGAAAGATGCATCATATCTCAGTCACTCTAATTTTCGTTTCTGCATTTTCTATGATTAATTGATCATCATTGATTACTTGATTCTCCCATTAGAGACAATTTCCCTTATTTACTTTGGATTAATTATTATACTTCTCAGCACATTTTATTGATTTATGTTTATGTCTATAAGAATGAACGAATGATGTTTCTACTTCCCTTTTTTGACACTTTTATGGAGTTCTGTAATTTCTTTATTTGTGTTATTTTCCTTTGGTATGCTTTATTGTGTAATTTAATATCTTTCGTTTATAAGCTTTTGACTCCGAAGGGATTACGGAATATCACACGAATATCCATCATTACTTAATTACACATTCTCTTTAATCATACCTAATGGTATTTATCCCTGTAAAATGTCGTTTTCACTAATTTATGGATAAAGGAATCAATGGTCAAATCTTACGGGAATTGCTTAGGCATTATTACCTGTACTACCGTAAGGTGTTTACTTAGTGGTCTAGGTTTGCTCTATTTAAATTAACATTTAAATAACAATACAATAATAACATTTAATATCAATACAAACGCTATGCTGCAATTCGTGCCCTTTTGTATCATGATGCATCCGTAGGGATATATGGAAGCGCTTTATTTTCACCATTAATGTATGTTCGTGTTTGTTCACGCCTCATCAAGATCTCCCAATTTCCTCAGCATTTTCGCCAAATTCAGTCCGTGGAATATTTTAGCTCGGCCCGCCCGAGTTCGATTAGATGTCGAAAAGGTGCGGGTGACAGATATCTCCCGTTGGATGTATCCTGCCGTTGACGTAAATGTCAACCGAGATAATTAGGTCAGTTTCGCTTGCTTTGCTTCGTGTTTCTTTCGGAAGCTGTGCTAAGTTCTGCCCAACTGGGGGATTTGGTGGGCCAAACGGGCAGAACATGTTTTCCTTTTGTCTGAGGTGGTTATATTGGTGCTTTTAAAATCCCTCGATGAATTTCGGATAGCGACAGAAGGTCTGTGGCTGGTGTCGCTGAATCGTTGTTTGGATGGGTGGAATTCCGTCGAAGCCGTACGTTGTTATTTATGCGGTAGTCATGTGAATGTCCGGTCAAAGATGAACTGTTTCTTTTATTCAGAACTGTCAGTAACGATGATAGTCAAAACAAGCCTTGACTACTGGTAAAAGAAGTTGGCTCTTGTATTTTAAGTTCTTACTTCTTCCTTAGAATATTTTCAACCCTCTTCCATCCCTTTCGGTATTATGCAGGATTTTTCCTTGTGTTTTGATTTTTACGTGAGTAAATATGTGTACGTGTTTATTGCGGAAAGATTTTTACCCCTTTTTCAGTGTTTTATTGTTATCCGAATAGTATATTTGGGGGTTTTAAATTAAATTGTGGAATGAAATTGCTTTTACATTCATAGAAATGTTGCGTGCAATTTTAAAACTAACTTTGATTATAAAACTAAATATCTGTTGTACTGTGCTTGATGATTTCTACAACTGTCAGTAGCTGACCAATTTCTTGGACCGTTTCAGCAGTTTATCAGATTATATGAATGGTATATCGCTAAAAAATAACGTTGTGAGGCGAAAGCGCTATTTGATCACCTGAATTATTTTAATGCATTCATTTTTCTCATTTCCAAAACGTGGCCTAATGGAGCATACTCCTGACCTTTATTGTCAGGAGCTTTTCATATTTTCAAGATATTATAGTCTCACCAAAGTATGAAGAACTTGTTTTTTAAATCTAGGCATTTTAATGATTTACGAAGATTTCGTTTGCGGATGAGTGCACTAGGAGAAGGCTTATATGCATTGAGGCAAAATTATAAAGTTAAATGTTAATACGAATAAAATAAAACGATAATCACAAGTTCAAGTTCCACCATAACCAGGCACATAGTCTCACTTGTGTCCCAGCAGTTGGAAAACGCTGGCTTTGTGTGCGAGCATCCTTATCCACAATCTACACGGTAGATGTGGTATGGCAGCGTTCTGAACGTCTGAATAGTGCACATTGAAGGAGTGTTAACATCGAATTTCAAGTGCGGCTTTGATGGAAGAACTTGCATACGCTATTGCGCAGCTGACATTCAACGTAATTCTTGAACATGGAAGATTTCTGCTCCAGCAGCTGATACGTACAATTTTCGATACATCATTAACGAAATGTCAAACCCTTCACCCTTTGCTTTCGAAAATATGTTTACGGCGGAGTTTTGGTTCAATTTTTGTCTCATTCGTTTTATATTGCTTAAGCTCTTCGAAACGTGGTTGGCAAAGTGTTTAAAGGCTTGAGAGCTGCGACATTTTGGGCTCATGAGTTAGGAGGAATAATTATATCGCTTTTATCTTAATGGGTTTAATGTCGTTCCGAATTCAATTGGAAGGAGAAGTACGATGATGTTGCTATACCTCCCACCCTTCTCGCAGAATACCCCTTCGTTCCGCGGTGATGCCAGTTCTCCATCCTACGTTGCCGTCATCAAATTTCCCCTTCCTCCACCCCGCCCTCAAATGACCTTGCGCGTATTTCCTCTCAAGATGGTGAAAGTCTGGAATGTGTTCTCAGCAAGAGTCAATTAAAAATTTTTCCTTGCTGAAAATAAGTTGAAATGCTTTACGCGGCTTTAGACTGAAACACCTCAATTTTCATACGTGAGATGTATTCTCAGATTTATTCTCTTTTGGGGAATGATCCGTTTTTAACATAGAAACAAACGGTCGAATGTTCCGAAAAAATGTGCATGTGAAATCATTGTTTAGTAACTGCGGAATTCTCTCTGCCTTTCGATGTCATATAATCTTCTTCCGGTATGACTATTTACATTGGATGTATTCTATCAGTTTGGGAGGTAGTAAATTATGTCACGCTTAAAACGAGAGGACTTTTATTTTCCGCTTAAGATTTTTGTCTCGTTGATCTGTAAAAACATAGTAAAAGATTTGTTAGATTGTATATTAATAAACAAAGTATAAGAATTTCCCCAATTTTCTAATTCCTACATTCGTACGACTAAAAGGAATGAATCTAATATTTTTGAGCTACATTTATTGTTATTTTACCCAGTAATAATGTTTACGATATAAAGTCTTTTGATACAATAGAATTTAATGATGATAATGACCCTAGTGTTCGAAAACATTCTTACGATAAACACATTCTGCAGTAGGGGTATTATTATTCTTTTTATTATTATTCTCTGTAATAGTTACACCATCTTTTTATGAAGTGTATGGAAAGTTTTTCTTGTCAGAGAAACATTCAGTTGGTGTAGTTAATTAGCTTCGTCAAGCCTTAGTGGCTGCATATTGAGAATAAACAACATATATTATTCAACCGTCTTTTAGCCATTATGTTTTTCTTGGAATAAGTTGCCTGTGGTGAAGGTAATTATGATATATCTCGCTCGTCTTTAAAATTCTTGAATCGTATCATACCCATCTGGAATATCGTCATTTTTTGCTACAGGGAAAACATATGCCTCGCTTACGTATTTGTATCCAGATGTCTTGTATCACTCCTTTACAGCATTGTCGATCGGTATCTCTTTTCCACCGCATGTTTCTGTTTTTTACCCTCCTGGTCTTATTTGCATTTTCCATTCGGATTGTTTCATTAGTAATCGGTTTAGCCGCTAGAACCCATTATGCAAGCTTGGAAGTTTATCAGAGCATATCGGAGTAGGTACTGTGCGCCGTGTTCCTCGTTCTTCCATGTTACTTTTCCGAGAATGTTGCGGAGGTAGCAAACTTGTGGGTAGAGGTAGTTAGTTTTCTGCATTGGCAATCACCTATCGAACGAATATATTAAATTCCACCAGGGGTTAATTATATTTTTCTTGGTTATGGAAATGAATTTGGTGAAGGTTTTGAGTATGAGATTCAATTGTAACCTTTGCTCTGTGAGAGGTATTTAAATAAATAATAAAATAACCTCACTGGGGTGCAGAAATTAGAGCGGTTTGTTATCTATCCAACGAGGTACCGGTCATTTTCAAAAGTAGCGTGTTTTAGAGGTTTTGCAAAGGTAGTCACTACTTCGTGTTTTGGCACATTAACGGCAGATTAATTAATTGCGTTTTGACTGAAAGATCAAATTTCACGAGAAACTTAATTACATTTGCGATTGTGGTGGCATATTTTGCTTTGGGGAACATTTTCGTGTATTACGATTAGCATTATTAGTAAATTATTTCGGCATCATTGCGGCATGTTAATTTTCCTCTGCCACACGCCAAAAGGCAGCTTGCAGAGTATTTATGTGGATGCAAACCCACTTTCACACGCCCTTTAACGGCTGGATGGACAGAATTGTTTACAAGGCATTACGTGGGAGGTGATATCGCGGGTTAATATTTTTATAACGGACGACAGTGTTTCCTTGATATTTTATGTCGACATATCAGAGGGTGCATCAGTATCTATTTACCATCGGAGAGCGAGGAAGCTGGTGTCTTCGATGATGGCGGGACTAGTTACGAGGAAAACAACTCGTTAAATACGGCGCATGATTCCCCCGTAATAGAGGGAAAGTGGATGGTGATAAGCAGAGCTTGGACGTCGTTCTTTTCGTTTCCCGTCGCCTCATCTCATTTCTATGCCTCAAAGTCACGCTTGGAAATTCATGAGCTCGCGTTGTTGATGTTCTTCGGGAGCGTCTTTTGCATCGCTGGGCGGCAGAGGAGCAACTGGACGCTCCGTAACCTTGAATTAATTCGTGCGTCCCATGGAAGGAGTGGCGCTCGTTTGTAATGCATTTTGTCGGCCCCTAGACACCTTGCGCCCACCCCATTCTCGGCTTCCGCCCACTCCTATCGGCACCCACCATTTCGGTCTCGACTACTTTTTGCTATCCCAAGGATTGTCGTCAGAGTTGATATTAAAGGCACTTATTCTGAAATTATGTCCAGGAGAAGGCTTCAGTTCAGAGAAAAATGATATATTCTTACAGTTCCATTTAATCCTTGGTAATTTAAATACCCCCATTTGTTGAAAATACTTACGCATGTTCCCATCTTTTTACTCTAATGGGGGGAGGCATCCAGGAGCCTGACGGACATCTCTGCAGCTACTGTTAGTGGGCTCAAGACGAGCTTTCACAGGGCCCCAACGAAGGCTCTTGGTTAGGGGTCCCGTAAAAGTACAGCTATGCTGCTGGAATCATTATTATATATAGCCTCGTAATTCGTAAGGTAATGCGTTCCTACTCGTAACAGCTACCAAATAAATTGCCTTCAAGTGGATAGTGAAGCAAGTTCAGTCGCTCCAGTCGTGTTGAAAAAGTAAATAAAGTAACGCGGCTCGCTTTGGTTTGTAATTTCCGCTTCCGGAACCTATGCATTAGCATAAATTTCCCGACGTATAAGTAAGTCCGCGTTGGAATTATTCGTTTATTATGGAAGGAAGTTCCCTTTGGGTGCTACCATAATGCGGAATGGATGATCGAGGTCATTGAATATGCGAAGCTAATGAGGGGGTTTTGATATGATGGATGAATCGCTTTTTCTTCGTCGTTAGCTTCGTTTTGCTGATGTCTCGTACATACATTGACCTTCGAGTAATGTAAGATTAATGTATTTTTCGCTCCATGAAATTATGGTTGTATTTGAAATGGATACGGTCAGGCGTTGCTCTGTGGAAGGCCGTAGAAAAGAGACTGTAAATATTCCTTAAAAATTCAACGTGTTTCTTTTCGTCTCTGCTATGGTTATGATACTTCTCCTATTTATGTCGCTCATTTTTTAAAATTAAGCGGCTGCTGGTGAGAATTAGTCTGTAAGACCTCATTTGTAACACAGAAAGACATCGTCTTAGCATTAAATGTCTTCAGGGAACCTTTTGTTCCTTTCCTAATTACCGTTTTTAAATTATTTTCGATAGAACTTGCGTATTAACAGCAATTAGGAAATAATTGATAGCCAATCTAAAATTGCAGAAGAATTTCCCGAGGAAATCAATTTTGGTTATATTGGTCTCCATCTCGTTCTTATTTGAGAGGGTGATCTTGAATAACCAATCAATAACTTGTAACTAAAAATATTGTTATATCACACGGGATGATTTAATACACATTATAGTCTACGAATTCATTTGCCCTTGCTGAACTGCGTGCTGATTTTCACCGGTAAATGTAAAAACGCATGCTAATGTTGATGTGGAGGACAATTAGGAGACCAAGATAGTCAATATTACAAGTTAAACGCGGAAATTCTCTCAACGAAAACATATGAAGTCTCTGCATCATTTTGAGGTGGACAGAAGAAGAAATAAAGATAACATTCGGTCTCTTATGTTGTTTATATGCTATTTGAGCATGATTTTCCGGTAATAATTTGTTGCAAATTGAAACTGTACCCCATTATTTGAAATGTTATTTTCTAATTCTGTATTATTACTCTGTTCCCGGTTCATGTTAATCTTCTCGTAACACGTTTGATAATCATGCATCGCCCATAGATGGATTGAGCACAATAGACAAGCGGAAGGGGTCTAATAAAAAAAATTACTGGCAGCTTTTATTACTACTGTAGCCTTAACCTCCGTTCTGTAATAAAATTGAGACACATGATTTATTTCATTGAAAAATTTGTCCCAAAAGTTATTAAATCGCGTCACTAGGATTTACGTAACGCTATTATCGGATGCTGAACTTAGTTCCTTCAGACGCTGGTATCCAGGACTGGTACGTGTCTGGGTCTTTCGCCCCGTCGCAGACCTGTTCAAAGGATTGGCCGCTTCTAGACTCCTCGAAGTTCTTGCGTGACATTGTCTAACGACTTTGAAGCCATAATCCTTAGAGAAAAGAGTGGATGAGGGCGTGGATTCTGGAAGAGAGGAATTCGCTTCATCATCGGCCGCCATGCTCGTTCAGTGACTCACGCTACAACTTGCGTGATTCAAAATGCGGGCGATAAAGAACGCATTTAATTTGCGAAGGCTCGGAATTCTGTCTGATTCCCTTTTGTGATTAGTTTCTCAGAAGTTTGCGATCAACTCATGCAGCTCTCACTTCCGTTTGGAAGGAAAGTTCTTGGTTTTGGAGACGTGATCTTTCTGAGTATACATTCCCAAGGTTTATGGAGATTTTAATTATCAAAATATATTCGATCTATGTGAATCGTCGGGTCGGAAAATATTGTCTTGACGACTTCATTAAGTTCGATTTGGTTAATCGGAATGGCATTCATGAAGCTCACCTCCTCCTTCGTTAGGAATATTCGATGATAACCGATGCGAGGAATTAAGAATTGCAGTCTTTGCAAATTATGCCATTTATGCAGAAAGATGTTTTGAAAGGATTATATAAGCTCATGTACGTTAGAAAAATTCATGAATTGACTAATGTAGTAGGTTTCTCTGTTCCATGTCCAGTTTCTTCACCTTTGGATATTCTTACTAATTAGGATTGCGAGGGGATTGTTAGGTATGGGAAATTTTTATCTTCTTATCTCTGTGAAACAAATTTGCTTCTTTTGTGCATAACCTTGCTAAGTTTTTTCCTTTCCCGCCTCAATCATTTAAGTTTTCCCTGAGAATCAAGTTTATGATTCCGCATTGTTGCGAAAGAATTTATTCCTTGATTTATTAATTGCATATGCCTTCAGCAACATTAAAAGGGTAAACGATTTGGGCAGATTAGAAGTTTTTCATAATTTATTTTGCGTTTTAGGATCCAAGCTTTTCTGCATTCCGTTAGAAATTATTCATTATAATAAGTGCTTCGTGGAAAAGGAAAAATGTCTATTATCTACCGGAGATCGTGTGAATGAGAGTTCTTTGTCGCGCTATCTCGCGGAAGCTTTAAAAAAGAGCAAATAAATTAAAAGTAGCCGATAGGAAGGAAATCTCTGTGGGGGGAAAAAGCCCAAGGTCAAGCGATAACGCATTTTCGCTGGAAACTTCACCAATTTGTTATTGTTGTAATTTAAGTCTGATAGTTTTCCTGAATAAGTATTTTTGAAGTCCTCAGTGTAGAATTTTTTCGAGCCTGTCATTATGTATATTAGAAATACTCTGAAACCGTGAAGCGTTTAATTTCAGCGTTCCAAAGTCATGCGTTTACTCACGATACAAATTTTGTTTTATTTACAACGATACCTCACGATAAAAATTGTTTTATTACGCTGAAAGTTCCCCGTGCGCGTCATATTCAGTTCTTCCTATCCCTCTCTCGTTGGTTAAGAAATTTTCCCTTTTTAGCCATTTGTAAATTAACCGTTGTTGTCGATGAATAAAGAATGGTATGTTTTAAATCTTAGCATTTTAATTGACTCCGGAGGTATGTCATTAGAGTTAGATAAAAGCTCCAAATAGCCGTTGTACTATAACCGTACAGCGGCACAGCCGTGTTTCTTTTCCTTATAGATCCGGAGGTATGTGTTCATTTGTTTATTTTTCTGCGTTGGTAGCAGGGAAAGCATCCATCGTAGTCGTTAATCGCGAAATAGAGGCATCTTAATCTAGAGAAACATATAACTGAGGACGATTATTGTTTCATAAATAGGCAAGGTTCGGGAGTTACCGGTGGTGTAGGGGTTAGCATCAACAACACCGATGTACGGAATTCGAATTCCAGTTAGAGTATGAATGTTTGTGTTCTAAAAAAAGGATCAATTGTAAGAATGGTATTTAAAGGCTATAATTTCTCCTTTCAAATGATCATTGCAAGATAATTACTTGATGAAATTAACTATTAGTATCTCTTTATGTTACGCGTTATACCTTCCCTTGACTTAAGTCGTTCTACGTTCGCTTGCTTTGGTCGCGAAGGTTCAGCCTTCGGGTATTTTGTAGGTCTGTATTGATTTCTACTCTCATAGGACTTTCCCAAGGGTTTTCCGTTCTGTCATCCTAGCCTACGCTGTCACGTTCATTCCCCTATCTCCCCCAATCTCCTCTCCGCTTTTTGAACTTGTACGTGGATATCTATTGTATTTGTTGATGTTGGGGATGACATTGACAAGCGAAAGACAGGAGAACTGTGGGTTTAAATGCAAACCTCGCTGTACCAATTTCCCTCTGCTCTCCAAAGGAATCTCGTTCCGAATGACACGCTTCATTGCATCTGTCTCGCATGATAGATCAAAATTTGGGATGGATTATACCAAAATGCACTCACGCAAGTGTGTGTAGTGCAGCAAGAGGTTGACTTTGCATATACATGCAGTGCCTATCTTGTGTCGCTTATCTTTAACAGATATCGGATAGAGCAGTAAACGATTTAATTGCGCAAAGAGAAGGATATCGTATGTGCATGTTTAATTGGTTTTTGTATGCTGAAATCCTAGTTAATCGGTAGTTTTAGATGGGAGCATAGTAGCGTTGCTAGTTGCAATGCTGAAGTTAGAAGGCTTCTATTCCAGTTACCGGGAATTTCTTCGCGATTTGTTGTTTCCTAAAAAAATGCATATTTGTTGCTGTTCTACAAATGTAATTGCAGCAACGTTGCTTAAAACGAAGCTATAGTCTTCACAGTTTAAACGTTATGTTCAGATGTTATTAGCATAGCAACCCCAATAGGTACTTCAAGCTTCAAGGGTTTTTATTCCAAGTACTAGTTTAACATCTAATGTGGAACCTGAATCGAAAACAGCGCAGTCACTTTCCCTCGATCGATTTGCGTGATGCTTGATTAGTTCCAGTCGCCGTCAGCATGATGGCAATTTAATGTGTAATTCAGTTTATCACTCATAGAAATCTTGTCTTAATCTCTTTCTTCCGTGCCTTGAAATTTTTCATCTACGCCGTTTTCTGCTATTTTTATGTATGGAATTGATAAAATATAGGCAAGAAGTATTGAAGTTGCTGGTGCTACTTTAATTGCGTTAATGAATGTCTCCACCAATCGCTTTTTTCACTGCTGTCATCTTAACTATTAATGCGCACAAAATAAGAGATTCGAGAAGTCTTTTAGCCTTTCTATTCTTCTCCCATGTTGACGTCAGTCGTAAAGATGTTAGCTAGATCTGTTTTTGTAACCTCGGTTTCCAAATGCTCGAAAATACGTCGATAACGTTTTGTCTTAGCGAGTAACATTTCACCATTTCCCAGCTTCGGTTTCTTTTCTCGGGAAGGAATGTTGTGGTTGGCTTCCTAGCGCCGGATTGTGAAACATTTGCATTCTTCTACTATTTCTGCCAATAAAAATATATTTTCGCTCTGTTTTCTATTTTTTATGGATAAGTGAGTTGTTGAGTATTTAATGTTACGTTTTTCGGTACAGTAATGGCTTCGAAAGGATTTAGCATCTTCGCTCACTAATTTTTTGAATGCTTTTCATCAAATTTTAAGTTTTATAACTAGCTGAGAATTATTTTTTTAATAAATTAACTTGCTCATTTTTTCTTACGTTTTGATTTAATGCATTCAGTATTATTTCAATCAATTTAGCCATGGTAATTCGTATGATATTGTTAATGTCGAGGGAGACATTGTAGTTTATCCAGTAAAAAACCTTTTCTCCATATCAGCCGACCTTTGACACATTACGTAAAATTGTAGCACATATCAATGTCACGCTATTTTTAGCTTTGCAATTCGCTCATGAAAGATACGAAGCTAGACGGATGGAAAATGGGAGCACGTGTTGTCTTCCTTTATTAGAAAGGTAACTTTTACAGTTAATTACTGTAGTGTAGCATACTGATATACAAGAGCCTACAATTTAGTTATCAATCTGGATATGTCAATTAGTTGGTTGTAGTAAGTACATACAAACACTCATTCCCACCTATGAATTTCATTATCATTTCTCGGTTTCGAATCCTGTTCAGGGGATGGTTGTTTTATGTCGTGTTTGTTGGTTTGTGTTGTATTGTGTAATTTCAAGGGTTAATTGTAAGACTGGTCTTATAAGACTAAAATTCGCGTGAAAATGTGATTATTATTATTTAAAATGTTATGTCAAAATTTCCTCAAATTAATTATACATGTTATTACGTATTTTCAGGTCCTCGCAGCCTGGGGAAGTCTCGCCTTACAAGCCCCAGCGACAACCCCCAGCCCCCGCGCCCCTTTCCCCGAGTGGGGCGGCCGCAGTGGTCGGAGGCCGACAACCGCCCCCACCGCAACACTACCCCCCGAGTGCGGGAGGGGGCGGAGGAGGCGGGGGTGCGGCCGTGTATGGCCACCCTTCGCAACCCCGTGGGGGCGAGTCGGCGGCGTCTGCTTCCCTTCGTTACGGACACCCGCCTCCGCCGCCCCCGCATCCTCCGCCACCATCGCAGTCCCCATACGCAGCCTCGTTGTCCTACCGGGATAGCATCTACTCCGTGCCACGGGTAAGTTATGACAGCGTCCTACTTGGAAGTTTTGACGTTAACTTCATGGGAAATGTTCCCTCTGTACTGGCGGGCACGAGATGTGATTGGATGTACTTCGCAGGAATTTCCCTGTGAAGTAAGGGGAAGGTGGCCATCATACGACGTTGCCACTTGCAGTTATGTCATTGTGTTTAGCGAATCATTTCACAAGACGGAGTGTCTTAATATGTAGGATTGGTGCACTTACATTGCAGACTTTTTTTCCGGTTGCAGACTCCTTTCTTGGTCTTCTAACTTCCTCTTCTTTTCCTCAGATTATTTCATAGCTTTGATCAAACCATATTTTACGGTATAGATGTTAATTTGTTTTCTTTTATCTCTACTTTCAGTAATTTAGTCTCTATCTCTACTCAGTTGAGCCTAGATAATTGTCCATCCTTTACGGTAACTAAAACTTGTGATTAGGCTCACTGAGAAATAAATTATTTGCTTACCTATCATGTGTAATTATAAGTGTTTTACTTAAAAGATTTCGTTCGACGTGGAAATATTAATTGTACTAGAATTCTGCAATGTTAATAATATTATCAACTTTGATTCCTCCTTTTTTGGAATCAACGAATTTTGTGAAGAACTAGTTTAATTGTAAGATATCTACATGAGCATGTTAAAAAGGAACCCAAGGACCCCTGGCAATGTGAACAACTTTACAAATGTGTTAACAAGGTCATTCTCTTTCTATTTGATCTGCTGGAAATCATTTTTTACTTGATTTTCACTCTTTCAAACTGCCTGTTTTTCCCTTTTCTTCAGTTTGACTAAAGGCTTAAGAGTCTCACGTTTAACATGTCTAAAAATGTTAAAATGTTAGCCTCTCCGTTAACACTGCATACACCCAGTTATTTTTGTGAAGGTGAGACTGCTGTTAGAGTTTGGAAAATTTTTCGAATACCAGTGGATACAAGATTGTCTTTTTTGGTGGTATTCTTACGAAGGCCTACGAGCCTTATGAGTAGTATAAATTCATTTTCATGCATCTTCGGCCATTGACATTTTGTAAGTTTTATGTCGGTCCCGGTATCGCAATGGTGGTAGCTTAAACCGTTGATTGCCGCACTACCCATGCAGTACTCATCCGAGAGCCAGGTACCTTCTTCATTTCGCAGTGGTAACGTGCGCATCTCGTCTCTTTAGTATCCTGACGCTAGCAGACCGCTCCTAATAGTGGTCTAGTAATTGAAATGTTGAACGTGAAATTGGATGCTTTGTGGTCGAGTTGAAACTTCTGCAACTTGTTGTAGTAGACAGTTGGCTGGCTGACGCATTTTTGACTGCTATATGCATATCATTTAAATGAAAACCAGACAGCGAGTTGAAGAGCGCTTGGCAGTCAAGAAAGATGCTGGATATTCTATCACGACAAGAGCAGTTCGTTGCAGTGAGATGGATTTCGGCATCAGTTCGCCACTGGACGGCTGTACAGGGTATGAAAGGAGGATGCCATTCCTCCTTAAGGGGATGGAAATCCAATTAATTTCTCTCTCTTTGGAGGAGTGAGGGTGTTGCAGAGTTATTAAGGGTCCAGAGGGGAAGCAAAATGATGGGATGGGATATTGCGAAGGGATAAGAGGGCTTTAGACGTCTCGGGTGAGTTAAATGGAGTGGGTGGATTTATGGAGCGATGTTGCCGGAATGCTTTCTCATCTTCGAGATGGACGACTATACTTTGGAGAAAGCGTACGTTCGTAACGCTTTGATACATGGGCGGCTACTGGAATTCGGGGAATCTACGCTAAACGTTGCTGCGTAATAGAGTGAGTGAAGGATTTTGTATCCTTGATCTGCAAGGATAACAAAGAAGATGTTATCACTCGCCATGTACGTGGAACTATGCTGAGAGAATGCTATCGAGGTTGTTTTATTCCCAGATTTCCCATTTAATGTATTTTAACATCGGGGAAATAATGTAGATCAGTTTCTCTTTCTATTTATAGCAAAATTTCTGAGATCATGTGTAACAGCAAGATTGTATGACAAATGTTTCATTTTAGAGGGTTTTGTTACACTACGTAAGTTAAACCCAGCTGCATTGAGCTATTTAACCGAAATAATTTGTAAATTAATTCTTCGGAATCCAGCTGAAGAAACTTGAACTAATGAGTGCCTTATTCTGATGCGTAGCTTTTGTGTTTGTGGCACCTATGCCTGCCGATAAGTAAAAGGTAGAGAAGACTCGGTAAATGTTTCTTGTGAAAACCTGAATTAAAACCTGAAACATCGTTCGAAAGAAGAGATTCATTCGCAGGGACGTGAAATCATTTTAATACATTTTAGCTAGCTTTTACGTTGGATGGTAGAACTTACTCGGGACTATGCGAGAGGGCTTTANGTTCCCTCTGTACTGGCGGGCACGAGATGTGATTGGATGTACTTCGCAGGAATTTCCCTGTGAAGTAAGGGGAAGGTGGCCATCATACGACGTTGCCACTTGCAGTTATGTCATTGTGTTTAGCGAATCATTTCACAAGACGGAGTGTCTTAATATGTAGGATTGGTGCACTTACATTGCAGACTTTTTTTCCGGTTGCAGACTCCTTTCTTGGTCTTCTAACTTCCTCTTCTTTTCCTCAGATTATTTCATAGCTTTGATCAAACCATATTTTACGGTATAGATGTTAATTTGTTTTCTTTTATCTCTACTTTCAGTAATTTAGTCTCTATCTCTACTCAGTTGAGCCTAGATAATTGTCCATCCTTTACTGTAACTAAAACTTGTGATTAGGCTCACTGAGAAATAAATTATTTGCTTACCTATCATGTGTAATTATAAGTGTTTTACTTAAAAGATTTCGTTCGACGTGGAAATATTAATTGTACTAGAATTCTGCAATGTTAATAATATTATCAACTTTGATTCCTCCTTTTTTGGAAGCAACGAATTTTGTGAAGAACTAGTTTAATTGTAAGATATCTACATGAGCATGTTAAAAAGGAGCCCAAGGACCCCTGGCAATGTGAACAACTTTACAAATGTTTTAACAAGGTCATTCTCTTTCTATTTGATCAGCTGGAAATCATTTTTTACTTGATTTTCACTCTTTCAAACTGCCTGTTTTTCCCTTTTCTTCAGTTTGACTAAAGGCTTAAGAGTCTCACGTTTAACATGTCTAAAAATGTTAAAATGTTAGCCTCTCCGTTAACACTGCATACACCCAGTTATTTTTGTGAAGGTGAGACTGCTGTTAGAGTTTGGAAAATTTTTCGAATACCAGTGGATACAAGATTGTCTTTTTTGGTGGTATTCTTACGATGGCCTACGAGCCTTATGAGTAGTATACATTCATTTTCATGCATCTTCGGCCATTGCCATTTTGTAAGTTTTATGTCGGTCCCGGTATCGCAATGGTGGTAGCTTAAACCGTTGATTGCCGCACTACCCATGCAGTACTCATCCGAGAGCCAGGTACCTTCTTCATTTCGCAGTGGTAACGTGCGCATCTCGTCTCTTTAGTATCCTGACGCTAGCAGACCGCTCCTAATAGTGGTCTAGTAATTGAAATGTTGAACGTGAAATTGAATGCTTTGTGGTCGAGTTGAAACTTCTGCAACTTGTTGTAGTAGACAGTTGGCTGGCTGAAGCATTTTTGACTGCTATATGCATATCATTTAAATGAAAACCAGACAGCGAGTTGAAGAGCGCTTGGCAGTCAAGAAAGATGCTGGATATTCTATCACGACAAGAGCAGTTCGTTGCAGTGAGATGGATTTCGGCATCAGTTCGCCACTGGACGGCTGTACAGGGTATGAAAGGAGGATGCCATTCCTCCTTAAGGGGATGGAAATCCAATTAATTTCTCTCTCTTTGGAGGAGTGAGGGTGTTGCAGAGTTATTAAGGGTCCAGAGGGGAAGCAAAATGATGGGATGGGATATTGCGAAGGGATAAGAGGGCTTTAGACGTCTCGGGTGAGTTAAATGGAGTGGGTGGATTTATGGAGCGATGTTGCCGGAATGCTTTCTCATCTTCGAGATGGACGACTATACTTTGGAGAAAGCGTACGTTCGTAACGCTTTGATACATGGGCGGCTACTGGAATTCGGGGAATCTACGCTAAACGTTGCTGCGTAATAGAGTGAGTGAAGGATTTTGTATCCTTGATCTGCAAGGATAACAAACAAGATGTTATCACTCGCCATGTACGTGGAACTATGCTGAGAGAATGCTATCGAGGTTGTTTTATTCCCAGATTTCCCATTTAATGTATTTTAACATCGGGGAAATAATGTAGATCAGTTTCTCTTTCTATTTATAGCAAAATTTCTGAGTTCATGTGTAACAGCAAGATTGTATGACAAATGTTTCATTTTAGAGGGTTTTGTTACAATACGTAAGTTAAACCCAGCTGCATTGAGCTATTTAACCGAAATAATTTGTAAATTAATTCTTCGTAATCCAGCTGAAGAAACTTGAACTAATGAGTGCCTTATTCTGATGCGAAGCTTTTGTGTTTGTGGCACCTATGCCTGCCGATAAGTAAAAGGTAGAGAAGACTCGGTAAATGTTTCTTGTGAAAACCTGAATTAAAACCTGAAACATCGTTCGAAAGAAGAGATTCATTCGCAGGGACGTGAAATCATTTTAATACATTTTAGCTAGCTTTTACGTTGGATGGTAGAACTTACTCGGGACTATGCGAGAGGGCTTTATCTTAATGGTGTAAATATTAACTGAGAAATTCGCCAATTATAAGTTACAAAATGTTTTTTGTTTCCGCCAAGTTGACGCGCCTTGCTTTATTATGATTATTTTAAGAAGATTTTAGTGCATTTTACGATGATTACCCCAACGATCTTAAAATTCTGCGATAAACTACGCCACCTTGAAACTTGCTGCTATTCATAGTTTAGATTAAGGCAGGAGGTTTGCCAAATTGCGTTTTCGAGGTTTTTACGACGGCGAACCATCATTATGAACTTCAGTATTTTGATCAGTAAACCTGTCATTTGCCGTTATTCATCTCGAACATTCAAAGTCATTGAACCACCGTTTGTAATTACCTTCCTCCTTCGTATGACCCTCTCCGCTTTTAACCCTTGCGCCTCCGTCATCCGTGGTTATTCCCTGCTTCAACTATATGCACTAAATCAGTCCGTAGCCGTTTTCACGTCTTCTTGGCATTTATGTGCGTGTATATATTACAGAATGCGCGCGCTCCCGTGTGCCAGCGTACACCTTCCAGCATCCTCTTAGTTCTCCACCGCACCCATCGTTTATTTTCGCTCTATCCCTCCCTTTTCTCATGTTGCTCTTTTTAAAACAGCCTTCAGAATGGCTTCCGTGGGCGGAAACGCGGACGAAGATCGTGGAGAAGATAGGAATGCGTTTTTGTTCCGTAAGTCTCCAGTTCATGTCCCGTAATCGCCGTGGCTCCGCTTTAATTAGGAGAAACAAGATACGGAAGTCATTAAAGGTGTCGGACGGGGAGGGTTTTAATGAGATGGACGACGAGTATTTCATCCCATATTGATTCTGAGTTTTTTTTATTTCTTACGTGTGCATTCGATCCCTTAGTTGAAAAAATTGCTTCCCCCGTCCGTTCGGTTTTAGTCTTGCGGAAGTTGGACATATATTTCTACGCCGTGAGGACGCTTTTTAAAATTCATTATACGTTTGGGAGTGCTAAAAGATTTGGTTTTATTTATATTGTATGCTTTGTAGCTTCAGTAGAATGATTGTCAAATTTTTGTGTGTTTTAATACACGATTTGCCCGTATGCATGAAAAAGAACAATCGAAGGAAAACTTTTCAAAGGAATGAAGATGTGCGAGAGGAATGTAATGTTGACTGATAGAGTAAGAATGTCTGATTTTATGAAGTTTAGAGGATAGGAAGTAAAGAAAAGTAGTGAACTGCAAGTGCGTGTTTTGTAGCAATAATGTTTATTATATTACTGTAGTAACGAATTTAAATTGATTGAAATTGGTTTTATGGTCAATTTACTAAGTGGTTTTCTGTATTTTAATTGTAATAAGAAGTATTATTTGTAATGTTAATACAATTCTTCCAAACGCAATGAGATTACTTTAATTATTTACTTTGCCAATTCCATTACATAAAATTGGGATCACGAACTCAAAATTAGAGTCGCTTCTTACAGATTATATTTACAGGATTACATGGCCTGCGAAAAAAGTAGAATTTAAGTTGACCATTGTTTAGTTTCTCGGCTGCAACAAATATGAATGTACTAGTCTCCGAGCAAAGTATGTCGGAGTACTTGTTCTCCTTCCGTGGTCCTCTCCAACTCTGCATTCGTATGTATTGTTACGTGTAATTCGCAGAGTTGATACGTAAAATTAGTTAATATACTCTAGGTCACACTTTATGTTTGCTCTCATCGGGGATATTTCACTGGAGATTACAACCGCATTCTGGTGACACTTCTGCAGAAAATAAAGGAATCCGCTGACGAGGCGAGCGACCCAGTTACATTCGGGTTCAACGTACATTCGAGAGGAAAAGCGGCCCAAGTATACGTAACGTATATCGAAAGTGTACGAGAAGCAGACGTTCTCGAATCGACCTCTCATTTACACGTTCGACGAAAAAAACGGGACCTTCTTTTTCAAACGTAAACACGGATCGGAATAAATTAAAAGTCGTCCCTTTCTCCCGGAGGCAAAAAGAAGTTCGCGGAATTTTCAGCCGGAACCCGAAAATGAAAACGGCGGAGCGTCGAAAAGAAATTTCTGTCTAATTTGTCGGGGTCGCTGCCTCTGCCGTCGCATAATTTTTCCGGGTCGTTTTTATCTCCTTAACCTGTTCGAGCTGGTAGCCGGTTTAAATGTCTCGGCCGACTACTGGTGCTACCTCTTCCGCTTATACATCTCTCAATCCCCTCCCTTCTCCGCATCCCCCTCTCTCCACCTTCGCATTTCCCTCGCGAAGCTCCGTCTTTTTTATTACTTTGGATTGTCTGCAGTTTTGCCGTCTCGCTTTATCTGTCTGAGGCCCATTCGTCGAGCGGGCGATTCTTATCTCACCTATCTGGAGTCGCGCTCCGACCTTTTTATTCAGCACTTCTTCCGTTAATTTTTTACGATGTTTTTGGAAAGCGACCCGTGCTCCGTCCCATCTATATTTGCTCTTCCTCCGCGTCTCGCTTTTTTCCGCATACGCCTCATGTATTTACCGCATTTTTTGCATTTCTAGTTTGTATCCTCAGCTAACGAGGGAATATCTCGCGAATTTTTCGGCATGCGAAAGTTTTTTTCGCTACCTCTAGGATTTGGGTGACGTATGCGGACTCGGATTTTGAGAGCGCGGATCTAATTTTTAAAGGATGTTTACGCAAGAGTGCGTGCTCAAACGTCAGCTGTGACCCTAACAAAACAGTTGCTGCGCATTCTCGCTCTACGTTAAAAGAAAATTCGGGTGTTATAGCGGTGTATGTGACTATTGTAGGAGTAAGGAATGACAAGTGTGAAAATTGTAGGAGTAGGCTACTTATTAGAGACGAAATTTTGGTTGACGACTATGAATCCGGAACGTATTATCTTCCTTATCCGGGGTATCACTGCGGAAGGATAGTTGAAGTGACCCTTGAAAGTTATTATTTCGCCATTTGGTGTTCAAAATATACCTTTCGTTCGGCGAATATTTATAATTCAATTACAACTACATCTACATTAATACCCTGCATGCCGCCTTACGGCATGTGGCAGGGGCTGAAAACACCTGGCGTTCGGACTATTTTTTTAGCCTATTATTATCACGTATAGTTCGAGGAAAGAAGAAATTCTTAAAACGACTCGTCCTAGCATCTAATTTTGCTCTCATAGTCGGATCGTCCAAGGTAGCAGGGAGGCAAATGTACTTTCCCTAAATTTATCGAGCAATCGCAATCTAGCTTCTAGTCTCCTATCTTTTAAGGATTCCCAACTTGCATCTGAAAGATTCCCAACTAGTCCTTTTAATTTGAGCACATTTCTTAAAATGGCCTGGTAACTGTGATAAATTCGAAGTTTCCTGTTTTTCATTTTTAACTCTCATACGGAGACTTCAAATCGGTTTCTAGGGATTTATTACGTGCATGTCGGTTCTTGTACATTTATCTACTTGGGAGAAACTGATGTTGATAAGAGTACTCCACTTCTCACATGGATGAATTTCATTACCTCTAAAATCATACTTAATGGTAATAAAGCTAGTGATATCAATGAACCATTACCTTTTTTCTATCGATAGAGGAACCCTTCTTAATTGGACACTAATCGACCTCTTGTCATTTCCATAATAATGAGTAAGTTATTCCTATTTATCATTTTCACCTTTTTAGTTTTTTTCCAATTACATACACCTCGAAACTATCTACTCAAGTGTTTTTATGGGGAACTTTTGGTGGAAAATATTTATGGTGCTTTTAAAATCGTGTGGTATTCGGTAAATACTCTCTTAATGTCGCTCTTTAGATCTAAAAATTGTTTTATCGATACTTTGGAGGCTTTCTGGAGCATTTTGGGTCAACTCACAATATCGTTCCATTAACCTTCCTAGGAAATTCTCCATCATCGTCAATTTTTATGCCACGTTATTACGGGAGCAGTTTTGTTTCGCTCGTAATGGTGGAATGTTTCCAGCAATTACTCTTAAAGAGCCTTAAGAGCGATAAATGTTTACTTTAAAAGTATCAGAATTTTTCCGACGCACCGGCTGCTCCTTTAGTCTTGAAGGAATTATCTTAATTGCATTCGTGAAAGGGCTGTTTAAATGGCATCGTTTCTACAAATCGTTCTGATCGTAGCCCTGGTTTAATTTTAGCGTCACACTCGTGTAGTAATGCGATTTCTCGAATCGAGTCATTCGAAAATTCATTGCTTCGTTCAGGGATAGATGCAATCCTACCTATGAAGCTTCGTATCTAGGTTGAAAAGTTTAATGACGTTCATAGTTAGCAGTTTCTTCTATTCCATCGGTTCGATCGACATCAGAATTAAACGTTCGCCACTCTAGACTTAAGAATTCCATTATTTTCAATCCCTTCTGCTGTTGTTAGATGTAGTTGTTTAGTTAGTATGCCCAAACCTCACCAATCGGACGAATGTATTTCTTACACCACCGTGCTCTGCTCCGTCCATCTTTCGACTATCTGCCTCTTAAAATGGGCCGTCTCCAGCGACCTGAGAGCGTATTCACTCCCACGATCTTACTTCCAAATCGTCCTGGTACACTATTACAACTGGTGACCCAGGCTATCAGTCGGGATGGTCGTGTCCGAATGTTTAATCGAATGTATAAGGTGCTTGGAGAAGGAATATCAACCTCTTTTCCACTTACTATTCATCCATTACGTCCATCCTAAAAATGCGGAATAAGGGATCGCAAAGGATGTCATGCGTTTGATTATTTAGCGGAAATAAACATATTCATTATACTTCTGCGACGTATACACCGCGTTTGGCAGAGGAAAACGTGATAAGCTAATTTCCTCTTCAAGCTTTAATTTCGTCATTACCGAGGTGCGCGTTTTATGGACGTGGCTGTTATCTGGGAATAGCTCACTTTTTCCTTACTAAAGGGCAGCAAATTAGTGTGTTGGGTAGATTAAATTGTGCCGTAAATTTGCCGCATCTTGGTGTACCTTTTTTTCTTAGCTTTTTACAGTGTCCGAGATTTGAATGACATTACTAAAGGCAATACAGGTGTGACAATGAATTCCCTGGGAGGTATCGAAAAGGGGATTTAAGTGATTCTTTCAACTTCTAAATTAGTTTATTGGGTTTATCCTTTGTGGAGAACTTAGTTCCAAATGGCTAATGCGTCGTCTTCGAATTTTAAGTGTAAGAAAAATTTGCGATATAGTATACGTTAGATTATATATTATATTTTGTTTCCTTGCTGCGCGCCGCAGTTGATGGTAACATTCGCGCAAACGGCAAATGTTCCTGCCCAGAATAGTCTCTCCGTGCCGTTAACGTCATATATTCAAGTAGGAATCGATGCATTAGCGGAGGAGTAGCGTTTTGCCCGTGATCCAGGCAATTTACGTTTTACAGTTACTGCTGGAAACGTTCAGCTGTTGCGTATATCCGCCTCGGTAAGAGCCATTGCAGCGATATATCCGCGGATGTTTCGCTCTCCTGGGGAAGAAGATGCGTGGTCGGAAGGCGTCTGGCGGTGGCAGGAACCCAGGGAGGACGGGGTCGGAGATAAATTGCCGTAGTCTTCGCCGGGAACGTTGTTTTCCTAAATGAAGGGAGAGGAAGCTGGTGAATGGAGATTTGCAAAGTGGGAGGACGAAGAGGAGGTGGGAAGAAGGGCAAATTTGACTATGGATGTATTTAGAATGGAATATTTCAGTGCTGTAGATGACATAGACGGCGGTAAATTTGTCCGTTTTTTCGAATAATGCAACCAGAGATGGCGTGGGTTTTATTTTGCTGAGGATATTACCCCTATTCTGTAGAAATGTTTTGTTTTATATATCAAAAAAAATCTTATTTGTAGGTGTTTTAAGCAACGGTCCAATGTGTTGGTGTCGCGGTCAACAGCCGTGGGCACCTGGAGATATCAGCGTAAGATCATTTTCCCTTTTTCCTCTGGAAAATAACACTGTCGTGTGAAATTTTGTACTCTCCGTCGAAAGTATATCTGCGGAATTTCTTAATTTTAAAATGTACCAAAATGAGGATCGTTAAATTCTTCGCGAGGGAGTTAAAGTAAAATCGTGCCCACTCCCGTTAAATTTTTCGAAGCTACACGAAGTAGTAGCATTGAGAAAATAAGGACGGGGAATCAGGCCTATGAACTAAATTTCAGGTGATGCGTCTACCGAGGATATTTTTTGCTTTCACGACGTTACCGAGAGATTTATCTTTGGGCTGCCCCTAAAAGGCTACTTTTACGGCCTCTAAAAATTGAATAATCATCGTGTATTCGTATGAATGTTTATTTTTAAAAGTTTAAGATATTCCTGAGAGCCCTCAATCAAGTTACCACTGCACTGTTTGAAATGGATCTGGCTAAAGAGGCTGCAGGTGACTAAGATCTTGCGAAAGAGAAAAATATTGGCTGTGACTCAAACGAAACAAAATATTTTAAAATACCAAGTTGGCTAGAAGTTTTCGTGGAGCTTCTCGTTGTATATTTTGGGTCGCACCGATCGTTAGTTTATGTTGGTTTACGTAGTTGTATATTCTGTCTCCGTTCTTTTCTTCATTGTAAGTATTGTAATCGAAAATAAATAATTGGTCACTCGGTGCCTTCCTATTTCTCTTCATCAAGAAGCAGTAATCATTCCACAAGCGCTGTAGACAGTCGGTGTATCCGTTGATCAATTCTTTTCGCGAGTGGTCTTTCAGGAATTCACAGGAAACACTATTTTAAGATTGCTAAGAGTTACTTGAGTTGACAGCTTAGTCTGGTATAGACGCGAATGGGAACCGGAAGGAATGGAGAGAAACGTGTTTTCCAAGTTCACACAGTAAGCTACTTGATTGTATGGATACATTAAAAGCTTTATGCAGAAATATTTACAAGTTGTCAGTTTGATTTAATGAAATAGAAACTGTACCTATTCTTTTAAAAGTGAAGGGTGTTGAATTAGATGAGTCCTGCGCCAAAGCGGGATAAAGGTGGATAACTGTGAAAAATTTCCAATTTTGACGTAATCTTTCGATGTATCAATGGAATGAATAATTTTTTCGGCCTTGACTATTCCATAGATTTATCTCTTGGGAAAGAAGCGGGGATGTTCAACAGAGTTAAATAGTCGATAATCGCCTCGGAAATCACCCCTCTACGATTAAGTTGCGGATATAATTCTTCGAGAAACATGGAAGCAGATGGGGAACAAAGGGACAGATGTATCTATAGTGTCTTTGTGAAACGAGGTAACGAAATAGATGGAGAGAGAGATATGATTGGAAGTGTCAAACGCATGAGAGAGGTGGAATCAGTCGCAGGAAGCGTGGCGGAGTTTTCGTGAATGAATAGAATGAGTCGAAGGTATTATGAGAGATTGGTGTGGGAATTTAGCGGTTCTTTGAAAGGTCACGTGGTGAGTAATCGTTTTTCATCTCTCATGTGGCCCGCTTCGAGAAACTGATGTCATCAAACGAAATGGAAGCACAGCCGTGCGGAAACTGTTACCGCAGTGGTAATTGTTATAAGAAAGTCGCAGTGCGGGTCTACATATGGATAGTGGCCGGAAGAAAGGAGATCACTGTCGGTTATATTTCTGTTTGTCGGCTTTGGTAGCTTTTCGAGGAAGGAAGCAGAGGGAAGGACGTGGCCAACGTTTCTTACCAAAACGAATCGCCTTTCGGTGCACATTTTCGACTTCACGGATGCACGTTTAATCCGCCGCATCTCATATACTCGCCGCATATTCCAGATGGGGACTGACCAAGGTGAAAAAGATCGCTCACTAACATTTTCATCGCATCTACCTATAATGCGGTTTCTAAAAAGCATTCATCACTTTAGGTAATTTCAAGTCGCGACGTGATTCCGGATGAATACGCTATCCCGAATTCCCCTTGGTGAATAAGATTGTAAAGCATAAACAGCAAATCATATTTTTTTATTTCTTGAGAGTTTCTTTCCAATTTTCAGTATTTACTTCTTTGTAATGCAAATCTTTCGATGTGCATAGGATGATGAAATTACTAGTATTCCTAAGGGATTCGATCACCATTATGAATAAATCTTATAATATAATTAACTAGATCATTTACTTCTCTTCTTCCCTTAGCTCTGGCGCAAGTGTTTCCCTTCATGTGTACGCCGTGGTCCTATAACTACCTGACAGTGTTAGCGTAGGTAGCAAAATTATGTTTCTATTGTCCGCGGGTAACAACGAGACGAGAGGTCGTGTTCGTTATTTCTTTATTTGACGATTTATTCTTCGAAGATCTCATTTAAGTTAGAGGCGAAGTGAGCAGGCGATTATATATCGCTCTTTCCTTTGTTTTCGTGCCCATCGGTGCAACATAGCCGTGATTTCTGCGGCATCTTTGACGAGGGAAGCCTTAGAGGTAGGCCAACTCAAGTACGCCGTGTTTGTGGCCTACGTGTCAGGCGATGACGTGGCCGCCTCCCCGTCTTGTTTTCGCGTGAGAATTTTCCTTCCAAGAAGCCTTCTCTTATGGGTGCGCTAGTAATTGCGTTTCTTTGGTTAGGATTGTTAGTAATACACGAGAATGCGTTATTCATATCGCGTACTTCAGTGACTCAGATACGTGGTGGATTTCAAGGACCAGTCGGTCGAAGAATATGTGTAATTCTATTTACTGCAGCATTCTTGAAATGAATTGAGAATGAATTCACCATAATAAGGCTTGAAAGAGTGTTCCTGAGTGGAATATGAAATTCTCTTTCTGCGTAGCCATTGATTATGGTTACCAAAACATTAACTCGCAACTTGTGGTTCAAGCTTGGTTTCAACTTCCTTAAACTCGTGTAATTCTGTACGAGTTGTAAATTTTGATGAAAATAACGGCTTCATAACAACGAATCAAGCTCCATGGCTTATTATCATCTATGATTACCTATGATATGAATATGAGGGGATTAATCGAAGGTTAATACGTGTCAATTATAGAATTGGATGGACCAGAATCGAAAAAGTAGTTTATTGGTGAATCTTGTTGTTTCGAAGTTGTGTCTTCTATAATATTTCATACCTGAGTTATACAACTTCGGCGGTGTAGCGCTTGAGGCGCATGCCTGCCACGCCGACTACCTGGCTTCAGTCCCCGGGTGAGGCAATTTATCTTCGCAAGCCACACACCTTCATACCGTTATAAATTTTGTATTAGCAGTGTATGTGTGCGTTATGAATAGGAGACCATTATTACAAATATTCCCCTGCTACATGCTGAAAGCCTCCTTCCAGGGTATCAACTTAGATGCAGATTATTATTTAATGTCCATTTTGATGAAATCCTTTCCTAGGAAGATGATTAATGCAACTAATACAACTATTTAACCGTGCCATTCAGCCCATGTGGGAAGGTACGAAACGGATTTTTCAAATCTATTTTCACATCTTTTTTCCTGTCATCGTCGCGGAATCTTCATTTAATCTGTTGGAATAAACTATTAGATCTGCGAACGCTGTCTACTTCGTAAGGGAGGTTTACGTGTTCTCCTTGAGATGGATTAGGAGTTGAAGCCGCTCGTTTCTTGTGCGAAGAGCATTAAAAGGTCGGTGAAGAGGGAACGATGTGACGGCGGTTGGCCGCAGGAGACGGCCCGCACCGCGTCTCTGCCGGGGCTCGACTGCGGACACGAAGGCTGGTATTTCCGGGATTGCGGGTGGGGGTGAGGTGCTCCCAGGGAAGGGCACTTGGGGAGGGCGAGGCGAATGAACGCTTAGGAAAGGGCGCGTGCGCACCCGCGCCGGTGCGGGTGGAGAGGGGTCGCAAGGTGTGGCGCGTTGGGGGGGCGCCGGGGGGGAGGGGGCGGATCGAGACGCTCAGGAATGGGGCCGCGAGGTGGTGGGGCTGCATGTGACATGGGTGTGGCGTTTTGCGCCGGGGATGAGTTTGTATGTGTTCGTGGGGGGCTCCGTAGTCTTGGATATGGACTGAATTAAAGGGGAACTTGTTTCTCACTCGCCATCGGGTATCCGTCTATTAATGCCGTAGAAATGCGGGAATCGAGGTTTTTGCTGAAAGATGTGTGTTTATTCTTTGTTTACGTATCCCTCTTGGTGGTGTATTCATGCGTTTTACTCCCCCTTGTTATCGGCGTTGCGCGATTTTTTCCATAACAGTCATCGATTTTCAGATTCGTAATCACCTTTCTTCTCGATTTGATACTGTCGTTGGAGTTATTGATAGGTGGCAAATATTCTCTGATAATATTTTATCGGCAGTTTTATAAAATATTCTGATTACGTATTTCATTCTTAGAGTCAGTGTTTATATTCCTGAGATAACGCGTATACCAGCAAAAGTGTTCAATTTTAGTCTCCAAAATGGAATATCGTACATAGCGCCGCGCTTTAAACTCATTGCTGAACATTTCTTTAGTATTATTTCTAAATAATACTTAGTTACTGTGAAAAGCTAATAATAATACTTTGTTGTTTTCTTAGCTTCCTATGATGTGATGTAAGCAAATTATAATAAGCTAATTGCCTCAATGTTCAAGTTTTGAAATAAATATTGCGTTCTCCTGAAGTTTTAACGCTTTTGCGCATAAAGGAAAGTATATAATAACCTTCAAGCCAATGTTGTTTGCAATGCGTGTTTATTTTCCTTTCCATGACGCTTATATTGAGAAAAGCTCATGCGTTCCTGAAGTACAGTCATCACTATGTAACAGTTGCATACAATATTTTAAGAGTGAAGAGGAGATCCTCCTTGTATGTTACTTTGCAGTGTATTGCTATTTTGAAAGGTTAAGTCATTACTTGGAAAGAGTGTTTATTTTGCGCATTTTCTCATTATAATGGCGTAAACTGCGTGAAGGTCGACGTGTTCCAGCTATATCTACTTGTTTAGTTTTCTTTTTTATTATTTCTTCCTCCTTCCCGATTCCAGTGAATACAACTTGGTATTTGCGTCCTACTGTTGGGAGGGAGCAAAATTGTCATGCAGTGTTTATAGTTTTTGGTAAATTACGGAAAAATTAGCTCTGCAGCGGATGATTTTAGAGCTATTCCTTCTTCTTGTTTCTCAAAAAGGTGTTAGATTATCACACGATTGTGAATTAATTGGCGTCAAGTTAGTAAATTTTTTGTATGCAGAAGAAGTGTCAGATGTTTTGTAAAACGTTTAAACTTACACGAGTAGATAGTAACTTGGTGGGATTTCACTTCGAAGGGAAATACTGTATTGCTGAATTTAGTCTATTTCCTTAAATCGCAAACGTACAGTTTTGAGGTAAAACTCCTGCATTTAAAGTACCGTAAGAAGTTAACATGATGTTATGCACTAACTATGACGTATCGCATAGCGGATATGATACATTAAATCCGTGTTAATCAAATGTGGTTTTAGATTTAAGGACGGTGGATGTCACGTTTATTTTGCAATATATAATAATAATAAAGGACTTTATTCAGGGCGAGATTGAGACTAACAAGTCTCTTCTTACATCTAACCCTTCTTATATATAACCTATCCTAAACGTAAAATTTCCTGGTCATGGCCGCAAATGATTTAAAAACGGTAGGAAGTGTTTTAAACAAACTGTAGAGGAACGTTAAACGAAATCTAGGCTTGTAAGGACCTTCTCTTTCGTCCCCAATGAGTATTTCCCTCCAATGGCTTCATCGTTGGGTAATAAGTAGCTGGTGCAACTAAATTATTACCATTTTACGTTATATCTATAAATTAAACTGAAAGAGTAAAGTTTCGATGAAAGTCGCGTAAAGTAGCAATTATCATGTGAACTTTGCGCACAGTGGGTTTTAAAAGTAGGAAGTAAATAATGATGTGATGACTGAATGATAATATTGAAGGAAAGATGATGACACTCATGATGTAGTAATATTGTGACAATCATTAAAAGATGAATTATCGTAGATCTGTGACAGATGGTCATACCACCAAGTGACGTCACCCCTGTCCTGAAATTTCCCAGTATCCTTCAAAAGTTTTAAAAATCCATTTCTGTCCAGGAGAGTCCGCTCAATTAACGCGCGATGCCGTGTTTCATTTGGGCGAGAATTTCCGCAGCCCGAGAGGAGCAGACATGATTCGGTAGGGCTCCGTCCTTTCTCCCCCGCAACTTCTCTCTCTCTGCAGTGGCGGCCTCCAGCAAGGGCGTCATCTCCCCCATCCCATTCCCTTCTCTCCCTCATCCAGCTAGGTAATATCCCGGGTATAAAACTATGCCATTAATCCCTCGGCGTTATTGAATTATGGCGTCAGGAGCGATCCGAACGGAAAAAGGGGGGATGCGAACCCGGGCCTCTGCGCCGCTCGAAATCCGTGCGTAGAGGAAACGAGAGGGAGGAAATGGATTGTGTGTGGAGGGGGAATGACGCAGTAGGGCGGAGGCAAGGGGCGGAAAGGACTGGGATGAATGGAAGGGAGGCAAAAAAGAGTTGAATGGGCCGAGTAAGATGCGTAGAGAGGGTACGCAGGGGTGGGGGTCTCCGCGGATATGTTCCCGTCGATGTTCTTTTGCCGCCGCTTTACTTGCACGCACTCTAGTCGTTGGGTTTCCGAAAGGAAGGAATTAATTTGGCGCTGTGTAAATGGAGGCAGTGTTATTTGGGAGAGGTAGTCGCGGTGGTTAATTTCGGTAGTTTGACCGCCAGGGGAGCTGATGTTGATGTTTTGTTTGTTTAAGGAGCTCGAGCACCTCGAGTCGCCTCAATGAAATCGTTCCGGGCCTACTTTGATTGCTAGTGTGGGACTTAAAGCTAGAAAGCTTATATTTACTAATAGATATTTTGTTTAGCGGTATGCTAAACAAGATGTTCTGTTCCTATGATTGCATTTCTGTTTCATTCGCATTGGCGTGAACTTATCTAAGCGCTATTGAATTTTGGAATCGAAGACATTTCTATAGTTTGAGTACGGTAGAGTGTAATGTATTGTCCATCCATTCCATGAATTCAAGTTCTGCGTAAGATATTGCGGTAATATTTACGAAGTATGCCATTATAAAGGTAGCTCTATGTTGCAGATAATAAAATTAAGTGGTGATTTTTTAACTGATATTCTTCAGTAGGCAATGAAAAAACAGAACCCCAGACTCAGTATTAGTGTATTTCTGGTAAACATATATCTGTTATAAATTCTTCCTTTTAAGGCGTGTCGTCGTGGAAACGCATGTTATGACAACTAAACGTTCTTTTTGAAAGGTTCACTATATTTTGCAATACTAGTGTTCATCTCACTATTTCGCTATGAATTTAGAAAGGAACGAATCGTAGGAAGTAATTAAGATGAGAAACCGAAATGAGATTTAACTCTAACATAAGTCCTATCACTTGATTTTTAATTTTAGGTAACCTGTGCTCGGGTGATTCAGAGAATCCGCGTTTAACCTTTACATTCATTGGAATAACTCCCTAGGAAAAATCGTCCAGTACTACAGCTAGCATAAGTATAACAAGATCTTCGGATTAAATGTCTTCTCAGTTTTCTCTCAGTTAAGGGTTAGTTGAAGACTGAATTTAACTTATTTTTCGTCATTCATCTTCGTTGATTCTCTTGGGTATGCTACTAAAGGCTTATTTAGTTTCTACCTATTAAAGGGGGTTTTCAGTTTTCACCTACGATCATATAGTCTTAAAATTATTTATTCCCAGTTGCACTTCTCCCCCTTTCCACCAAAGATTAGAATTTCTCGTCTTGTCTTTATTTAAGAGGCAAGCCATGCCTTGAAGAATGTTTCTGAATAATTTGAGTAATATTCCCACTTTCTAGGTTCTATCGGAAATTCGAGACAATCGTATTTACTTGGTTTGAAATTCTTTGTGATTTTGGCGTGCATTTCATGCAGTTTATTCATGTTCATCCCGTTACTTTAATCCAAGAGACTTCCAGGGTATTTCAGGGAAATGTATTCCAAAGTGTTTCAGGGAATTCTCTTCAATATTATGAATGCGTTATTAGTTTTGTCCTAACAAAAGCGTATATTAGTTTTAATTTTGGGTGGAGATGATGGTAAAAGTTTAGTAGCATATCATCACTATCGAAAAGGTCTAATAATCGAAACGGGGTAAATTGAATTTATTTTAAAGCAGTAAAGCTTGATATTGGATTTCGTTTTTTCTTATTTCTTTGGATCTAAAATCGGGAGATTTTGTATTTTTAAACCGTATGTATTTATTTTTTTTCTACGAATTAGGTCGGTACGTGTTAATTGGACTACGAAATATCGTAATAGTTGCCAAGAGAAAGAATGGCTGACCTTGGGTAGTTAAATTTGCCTGGTAAACAATTTTCAGCGCTTCGTTTAATGTGCAATTATTTTGTTGGACGAAGTAGATTTTTCAGGCAGCTGAGTTAGTTTGAAGTAATCTTCCATCGGCAGAAACGAGGACTTCCTTACGAAAGCATACTCTATCCTTACCGTTATTTTCAGATCTGAACGTTTGCTCACCTGGTGGTTCTGTTGAAGTACATCGGTTTCCTTTCCCTTTGAGTTTTTATCTGAACCCCGGAAGTGTGCGTATTAGCCTGCGCATTCGCTGCCAAGATCTTCAGTTATGGAGAATTGATAGCATTAGATTTTCAGTGCGAGATAAGAGTAAGCCTCGCAAAAAAGTCGATTACGGAGTGTCTCACAGGATGTTCCAGCTGTGCAATGTTCACCCTATCACGGCACCAACACTTTCCTCTTCTAGTTTTTAAATTATGTTCGGTGAGTTTTTATCGTTTCAGCAGTGAGAGTAATTTTAGATCGATAGATTCAGTTCAAGCGAGTAAAGATGGTTCGATATTCCTCGGTATGATCTCTCGATGAACGGTTATTTTTGCCGCCAATAATGGTCTCCTATATTATTCTAATATACTGCCTGATCTCGTCTTTGATAATTGCTTAAGAAATTAGCTAAGCTAAATAATTTAGCGGTGATTTTATACGGTAGGTTTTCTATATTTCTTTTAGTAGTGATTTTGAGTTTTTCTCTTAAATCAAACTTTACTTCGTCCTAGCTTTGAAATTCGGTTTTAAGATATTATTAAGTTCAAGCATGTGTTTATGCATAAATTTTATGAAACTTTTGCTCCATATCAAGATTTACAATATCTTGTCTTCATTTTCTCCTATTTAACACTCACTGAACTGTTGTTTACTACCTTCGCTTGCTTTACTCTTACCTTTTAACCCACCCCACATTGAGTACCACCGCTAAATGCCGCACGGTTTCTCTAACGCTACATATCAGGCAGCGGAAATTGTATTATGAAACGTTGCCCTTCATGTCTCATGATGTCCAAGATTGTCTGCTGACAAACAAAGACGCTGCCTGGATAAGACGCGATACGCTGGAAAAGAACGCAAATTCTGAATCCTAGAGAATTAAGTACTAGGGAAGCTCGAGTTCGCTTAGGTATGAAATAAATCGACGTGGTTCTTTTAAACCAGCTATTCTTCACGTAAGGAAATCTACGCTAGCATAGCAAACTAAATTACGAAAAATTAGTATTCATCAATGGTTGTTTTCTCGTGTTTTATGTACCTTTATTTATTACCCTTTCCCGCCGCGCAATGAATTAGCATGTGGGAAATTCGCAATTAACTCAGTGGTCCCCGAAAGCGGCCTTCGTATTCAGTCCTGTTTGATGGCGAGTGGTTGAGAGGAAAACCTACACGAGTCTATAATCATTCTGTTTTCATTTCGCAAATTGGCTGCTCCATCGCAAGCGGTTCGTTATCTTCCCAATTTTAACTTGCCTTCTTAGTCTACTGGAGTTTGTTTTCCTGGAAATGCGCTTTTCTTCCTTTCTTCCATAATAAGAAGTAATCTTTCTTCATCATTGCCCTCTTTTCCGTCCAATTTCTCTTTATTTCTTCTCCTATACGCTCCCCTTCCGTCCCTTTTCCCTTCCGGAGACGTTTTCCTGTTTTATTTTTCTCTGCACTGCGTTCATCGCTGCCGCTTTGATCATTTTGTCTTCTTCCCGGATCCCTTTGCATGTCGTCGCGGGAGCGCACTCGCCGACCGCAGTGAGTTCATGGTAATTTGTTGCTTCCACTCATAAGCCCGAAATGCGTTTCTGGATATTTTCTGGACGCGTTCATCTCTTTCGTGGCACTATTTCAAGTAAATAGGAAGTACTGCTGCCGGTTCATTTGTGGCGTTCCGTATGTTATATTGTTGCTTTGGCTTATCTTTTGGTTTCTTACCGGGAGTGCGGTCCGGTTTATTCCAAAAATTGCTCAAAGCGTGCACAAATTAACCTTTATTAGGTTAGGAGGTTAACTGAAGTCTCTTTACTATGATTACTTGACGTAGTAACATAAGTGATACTCGCTATCTCTGTGGCGAAACGAGTTTCCTTACTAAATTAGTGTAAATATACTTGGTGTTGACGTTATCAACATTATGCTTTATTATGTAGTCGCGGCATCAAAACTCTCTGATTCTGCGAAAGATAAGTTCAAGTCCAAGGAATAGTGTAGTTCTCAAATTTACTCACTGAAATGTACTTTACCAGGTCTCCAAACCCTGACGATTATAGAAATTCCCTTGGAAATTTGCGCCCCTTATTACCTGCACTGTATAATACACCATGTTAGTGTATTATACAGTACGTAAATAGGCATATACTTTCTGTTGACTAGCAGTGTGCCGCTCGTGCTATAGCTTGTCCGCCGAAAGATATGTGCTCTTATTTCGTTGCTTTTCACACCACTGGTGCTTATGGGCGGATCTACAATTAGGTTCAATTGGCTCTCGGTGGGACCACAGCTCATGGGGGGCTCAGGTGTTAATTTTCTGGTGGTCTCTATCAGAAAGTTTAACCGCCGTGGCCTCAAAATAATCCTTGCGCTGTAGCACGTAGACTGCCTTAGTTCGCATCTACGGGCGCCCAAATTTCCTCCAATCGAACTTCTCTTCAATTGTGAACCACATTTGCCGATGGTTACACGCCCCCTCACCGTTGGCCATAATCCTAATCACGCCCGTGTTTTCGCTTAGGTCAAGAGGCTCGCCTATGTCCATGACCTTCCCCTAATTGGTCGCTTTGTTTCTCCTTACAGGGCGAACGGGCGGTAGTGGAGTACGTCCGGGAAGGGCCTCCCCCCCCCCCGCCTCCGGCGCCGCCGCCTCCACCCCCACCGCCACCCCCGACCTCTCAGCAGCAGCAGCAACAACAACAGCAGCAACAACAGCAGCAACAACCCCAGCAACAATCCCAGCAACCCCCTCCTCCGCCTCCGTCTCAGCTCCCGCACAGCCAGAGTCAGCAGTCTCATCAGCCGCAGATGAGGCCTCGGATGTCACTGCTGCAGTCAGCACCCGATTACATCACCCAACTCCCCAGAAACAGGATACAGTCGTAAGCAATAGATACATCTCCTCTCTCTGCAAGCATCTTCCACAGGAGCTATCGCCGGCGTTTGCAGGGAAAACTGCTTTTATCAATTGGAAATCTTGGTGCTGCAGGCTGTTGGGCTTTTCTATCTTCTTTGGCGTTTCCTGCGACGTTAAATGGCAAAAGCGTTTTTAGATTTCAAGCATGGAGAGATTCGCATCTCAAGTTCTCACCGCCGCAAAGCGTACACTAAATTAATCGAGTGAATGAATTACTCGTTGTTTTCTTATTTGTATAATTTACGTCGCACTTTTGCATTAAAACGCGATTTCGTAATTAAAAAGTTAATGAAGCATGTCCAATTTTTAAATTAACTCTCTTGTTTGTTTACGCTAATTGAATTTCGGTGCGCTTTTATTGCTTATTTGGAATATTTAACTGTGCGGAATTTGGAATTATTAATATGCCAAGCAAAGACGTAATTATGAATTTTCCAGCAAAACGCTCATTAAAAGATCTGCCTTTATATTTTTTATCACAGCTTATCATTATTGTCTTTGTTTTCATTGTGTAGTAATTAGCTATTTGTTAACTTTCGAATAGTAATAATTGTATAAATAAACCTCTGTTTTATGAGGTACTTGCTAACTAATCAAAAATATACGTCATCAATCACCGAAAATTTTCGCGAATTGTATGTACAGCTAGATCTTATAATGTCATTCAAACATTTACCATAAGAGAGTTTGTTTCAAATAATTCTTTGCGACGTATAATTATCACTTCAAATTTTCTTTACCGTTGCTGCCAATCACTATCGGGAACGGTTTGTATCTTGATTTACTTGTAAATGCATGAAAGCATAAGGAAGGTTCTGATCCCCTAGCAGTTCGTCCTACCCTTACAGGGCGGATCCTCCTTACCGGGACACCATGGTGTCAGCCGTGGTGCAGCAACCCCCGCCTCCTCCGCCTCCCCCGCCCCCGGCGGCACAGCTGGAGCTGGGGCCCCCGCCCCACAAAAAGATCCGGCTCGTGGGTGTGGTCGCTGGCGGGGAAGCAAAGTCTGGGGGAGCAGGGGGCATCCCCACGACGACGACGTCCACCACGACGGCCCCCGCACCCGACCTCCAGCAACCCCTGCGGATAGACACTCGGGTGAGTGCAACTAGAGTTGGCCTTTTAAAATTCCGAATCTTAGTAGTATATGCAGATGTCTTCCTTAGTGCAATACTTCCGAGGTTTGATTGATTCGGAGGTTGAAAATATATTCTTCATGGAAGTTTTATTTAATCAGATATTTTGGGGTGGTCTCTTTTACTCAGTTTACGTACAAGTTTATAAGGCTATCCAGCACATAATTCGACCCCGGAAAGCGCTGTAATTCAAATTCGGGCCTGAGTTATCTAAAATATGACGATCTTCAGAAATAAGGTCGGAAATAGGGTCGTGCTTATATACGTATCGGATCATTCTTACTATCCTTCTGTGATGATCTACCAAACATGAAATTTCTGTTTGTAATGTTTTGATGGACATATATAGCAAATGGTTTATAATTTTATGGCCGGAATGTTTGTTTATCTCCTAAATAGTAAAATTTCTCATTTTATAACTATCGTATAAGTGTACTCTAGGTTTGGGAAAGGTAGCTCTAGGTGTTAAATCTTAACTTGTTCTACGGCGTATACCGAAATATATTTCATTTCGTAATTCCATTCTGACAACCCTCTTGCCATTTCCTAAAAAGCAGAACATTATATTTACGTAAATATTCGTCTGCAAGTAGGGTCTCATTTGATTTATTTAGAATGTGCCGATAAAAATTACGGAAGATTTTCTTGGGAAGAAATTTTTTTTTAATCGAACAACTTGTCCAGAAGGTTTCGCTTGAGGTTTTGCAGGTTTAGTTATTGAATCAGTCTCCTGGGCTGCATTTTCTCTTCAGGACCTTGTAGCGTTCAGGAGCTCTTAATGAATTTAAGCAGTTAGCAAGTTATGCCACTATACTCTTGTCACTAGGACGGTGTTGTACTAGCGTAGGCTTTTTAATAGTAATTTCTGATTAATTACGTATGTGTTCCCTAAGTTCCTTTGCATGATTTGGATCATTCATAGAAAAAGAGATGGTGCTGTATAAAATTCTGCTCGTGCATTTTGTCCTTTATAGATCTTAGTAGATTTTTTTCTCGTACTTGAGAGGTTTTTCTCGTCCGTATTTTTACTTGAGGGTAAATGGAAATGTTTGGTCAAGAGGCAATTTGTATCATACCAACCTGAATCGTTGAAAGTCCTTTTTAGAGTATCATTGTATTGCATCTTCGTTGGAGAAAGTAGGGAAACATGGTAATGAAAATCTACCCTAAATTCGAGCTGAATTTTGTGGCCAGGCAAATATTTCTGCCTACTATAATTATTTCAACTTTCATTGACACATAAGCACATTATTGTTCCATCTTGGATGTAAGGCCTACGTTACTAGCCAGAGGTATTTGGACTTCTCTGTTAATTAGCTTGAATTAGTTAAATGTTATAATAACTCTAATATTACCTTAACGACTTCCACAGTTTCTTGAATGAGAGAAAATATTGTTTAGTCTTGTTGTTCGGTTGCTCCTATTCAGATTATTTACGTTAGTCAATACGTAACTTAAAACATGGTTGCGATTCTGTTATTTCCACGGCTTTTCAAAGCTCGTTTTCGATCCTATTCTTGGGGATGAGAGTTTTTCTCCGTTTCCCAATCTCAGGAATGTTAAATCGCTTGCGACACCATAGATAAATTCGTTCCCGAATCGATTCGAAGATTTGGACGTTACAATCGTCCACCCATTATCTCTCTCGAGCGACGTCTTTTTTCGGATCCGTTTGAAGATGGAGCGGAATGGTAGGGCAAATGGGCTCTTTTTTCCAGGCTCTTCGGCTTTTATTTTTGGCAAATCCAGTTGAATCGGAGGTGTGGAAAGAATCTAGGAAGGGATAAATAGTCGCGACCCCAGTGTCCGTCGTTCCCTGCAAACGTGAGCGTCGTGGACGTCGGCGCCGACGTCGTTGGCGGAAAATCGATTGGACCTCGCCCTCGAACGGTTCCCCTTTAATGCGCGGAATGGGCGGCGTTTGGGCTATTTCCATGCGGATAAATTTGGAGTGGTCGTTGCAAAAGAGTACTCGCCTTTAAAATCGAAAAGTACGTGTTGTTGCTGCGGGAGTTTGGACGAAATCCAACGTTTTCACTCACTAGTTTAATATCAAGGGAAAGCTTTGTGGCTGTATAGCGAAATTTATAACTTGCCAGGAAGGTTAGCGTGGTTAATCTGTGTTTGTGCTAATGACTTTTGGCTTATTATTATTATTGTTATTATTATGACGAACTAAAGAGTGCTTCCTATTTATTAAAAATTACGAAGCCTGTCTTTGATGAAATTAATTTATACTCAATGCTGTGATGATACGAATTTATACTTAATGCAAACGAATCTTTTCTGTTTTGCGCTGTTTTGTTGTTTATATGGAAATAATTCCATCTTTAACGAGAATACCTATTGGTCGCTCAAATGCATTAATTAAAGAAAAGGTAGGGTATTTCTACAACCAAAGTAATCAGAGTTATTTTTGAGTTCTCTGCATATCTCTCTTAGTCAGTCGTCTCTCCTGTGGAAGAAGAAAGAGAAATTTTATCATTATAATTACCTTTGGAATGACTCGATGGCTATTACTTCTAACGCTAAGGTGAACATTTTATGGAAAAAATTACGAAAATGAAAACAATTAGAGGTTAACGTTTTTGCTTTCCTTTCTATAAAAATCGCACTTATGTTTCAGTTAATAATAAATTTGCTTATATAACTTGTGTATGAACTTAGATCCCTGATTTTAAGAAGTATTTTATTATTTCTTTTACTGCATCGTGATTCACCTAATCTATCCACATTTGCCATCGGAGCACGGTGTTACTACAAGTAGTATCGGAATCAAGATTACAAGTTAAAACATCATTTGATTACTGCGATCTCTTCATTCTGACTACCGGAATTCAATAATTCTTGAGTTTTACTGTCTTTAAAATTAAATCGTGTCAGTATTTACCTAGTAATAATTGCTATTAAAAGTAAATAACGTATAATCATCGTAAATGATTAAAATGTCGTATTTATTGTTAATATTGAATATGCTTTTCAACAAGGAAGTGCTTGCATTCCTTTTCTTTTCTCGTAGTTTCTTTATTCATTGTTGTTGCAGTAGCAGAGGCAAGTCGTTCGGTTAAAGAGAACCATAAGTCAGTTTCTTCGGATCCCGGTTGATATCTATGGAGAAATCTATCCACCTAGATATTAAATATATATCAAAAGAGAAATATTTCCGCTGAAGGTTTTTAAGCAGCTTGCTGATGTATTTCTTTAGCCTCGCTTCCTTCTGTGGACTAAAGAAGAATTCTTCGTAAAAAATTTAGTATCCTTTCTTTAAACTACAAAATATTATTGCCGTTATTATGAGCAGATTCCGTTTATTTTCCGCGTCAATGTTTAGTATTTTATATCGATGAATAGGGACAACTCATTCGGTAATTAGCACGATCAGAAAACTGTTGATGGAAGGAACTCTGGCTGTTATTCCCGGAGTTCGAAAATTGCGATCCCTGACGGGGCATCCCGGTACATCCGTTCATCTCCGGGACTGCGGCATGTGCAGTCACAGTTTACCTCCTGTCAGTGGAAAATTTACCATCTCGTAAACGTGGCGATCGCGGCCGTATAAGGGCCGAGGACTCTCCGCGGTTGGGAACGGCTCCTCGAGTGCGTGTGTATAGTCAGCTGTGCGAATCGCGCTGTTAATATGGCCACGGTTCCCGCAGCAGATGTTCCTCCTTCCCACACGCGTAACCTTCCTCAGGATAGATAATGAAGCGGAGGGGGCGATAGTCACTCCGCAATCCTCTTATTTTCCGTGGGATGCAGAGCGTGCGGCGTGGCCAAGGACGTGATAAGGGCGATGGTCGTCAAACACACCTTCTGCGCGGAAGGGTGCGGGCAAGGCCGGCATATGTTGGATGCCAAAGAATGGCTCGTTTTGTGTTCGGAGATGGATGCTATCGCCGCACTCGGCGATGGCGTTTTGTGGGAGAGCTTTGTGCTCTGCAAGGAGACTTTTACGCCGGTTACAAATATTTCACAGGAGCGGTGTTTTTGAACCCAGGGGGTTGTTCGGGACGTCTGAGGTACCGAGCTGAAGGATGCATCTCTCGTAGTTCAACTACTAGTCCTTAGAGGATGGATCTTGTGGTTGCGTAGAGGGTGGATTTTTTAACTCATTCGTAAAATTTTTATCGGAAACATCCGGAAAAAGAATGAGTGCAGCGAATTTACTTCGGTGTTTATTATTATTTCGAGTATAAACATTTCGAGATATTATTATTTAGTGATAATCATTTATACTTATTAGAAAGTGATTTCATAATCACTTCACTGATTGCCACTGTTAAATATAAACTAACAAAATAAATTGATTAACAGGAAGCAAATGAATGGTTAGTGAAGATTAATACTTATTGCGTTCGATCGATTGAACTAATAATCCGCAGAAATTCCTGATGCGTACCCTGCTAATAATGCCTTATTAACTTCCTTCAGCAATCATTCATCGTTTACTCCTTAAATTCTTATCGTGAGATTTATTTATTCACTTAATTATATCACAAACTTTTTAGTATGCTAATAAAACTGGCATTGCCATCAAAATCGGATAGAGATTTAGCAATCTCGACTTCATAGAAAATTCTATTTCAAAGGCTGTTTAGCTTTTTACGTATTTTCTCAGGCAATCTAGAAAGAAACATACTGAGTCGTAGTCGAGGGTTGCTATTATCAGCATTAGTACTTAATAGCCCATCAATGTGGATCAATGGAACCCCCGAAACCGCTAGGTTCGCCTGTCTCTCTCGGGCCGGCGTTGCTCGTTGTTAACCGAAGACCTCGACAATTCCTGTTTAATATTTTGTAAAGATTATGGATTTTTACATTTTGCATGTTGATAAAGACATTGCGACAGGAAATCAGTTTTGGCGTGTCTTGAACCATTTTTACGATTTCCTACCAATGTTGTTTAACACAGTCATCGCAATTCGTTGCCCGTATCTAGCGAGTTATTCAACGCTTACCTTGGCCCTGATTCGGGATCGTTTGTCACTTGGCGATGTGCCTATGATATTTTTCGTCATCTCGCGTTTTACCTCTGTGCAGAGTATTTATCCCCTGACCCTGCCATTGAATCTCCTACCCAAAACAGCATCGCTTCTTTCCGTTTACCACTTTTGGACGTATATAAGGAAATCTCATTCAGCACGTCGCCGCATCTGCTGATGTTCAATAAAATGAAGGGGACTACTTTTACTAGATTGTACCGCCTTTTACCGTGTTCTCCGTAACGTCACCGATAGCTGAGAAGACTTTTTCAGTACACCCTGAAAATAGCCTCAGTAAGAACCTTTCACCAGCATTGGGATAATTCAACGTTTCACAATAATCCAAAATAACATCAATATATTTAACTTTCCTGGCGTTTTGCTCGAATTTGTTATTTGCCCCCCCCCCCTGTCAGGTAGCACCCAATAATAAATGAGAAACAATGGTATTAGAAAAATTAAATGGCGTTCCACCAAGTAAGGTCAGGTCATATTGATTATAATCCGAATCGTAGCCTCCTTCCGTTTCTCAAGTATAAAATACATATGGAGCATATGTTTGTCATCAGTTTAGATTTTAAGAGGGCTGTGGTAGCGATATTTAGGTTTCCGATCACGAATAAGGATCGCTGTAGGATTCCTCCGCAGGAGACCAATGGCGCCACATGGTTTTCCCGGGACTGGGTGTATGTTGGAATAAGTCCAAAGCGGAAACATTGCGGTTGAATTTCTTTGGCTCATATCCGTCTCGTTTAGGAGATGATTCTCGTCAGAATGAAGTATGGGTCACGCCAAAGAAACCAACGGCGTCTTACAATCCACTCGAACAACAAATCGAGTATATTTATGTCGGTAGCGCGGAATTCAACTTGAATTTTTTCTTTGACTTCTGTTTTGTTTGCGTTTTCTACATCTCGCAAGCCTTTGTTAATAGCATTCTATGTTTTTATTCTTATAAACAGTATACTATACACTTTGTTATTATAGTTGTTTTGTGTGATGTAGTCGATTTGAAGCAATAAGAGATGGAAATTAGATCTTCTGGAGGAAGGTGGCAATACGTTATTTAGTAACTAAGGAAGACATTATCTCTCTGCATTGGTATCTGAAAGAGATCATCTTCTTTGCTCTGAAGATTAGGTCATCTATACCAGCTTTTATGGCTTTGCATTCGCTTCAACGTTCTATTCACAACGCGTTATGAGGGCCATAACTAGCTAATGTTTGCCATTGTTGCATGAATTATTCGTTTTAAGGAAATAGCTAGTAAAATTATCTGCAACGTTTTCAAGTAATTGCCGATCTCGCTAGCTGAATGGTTAGCTTACTTGCCAAAGTCCCGAGTTCGAGCCCAGGCTAATCGGATGTTTCCCGGTCAGGGCATGGTCGTATGTGTTCGTTTATTGTTACTGTTCAAGCCACCTCTATAATGTAAATAAATGGATGGTTGTGTGGGTTCCGTGAAAGTAAATTAAGTATGAACTACTGCAATTGTAGATTTGTAACTTCCTTTGCAGATAATTTATTATATGATCTCAATGGGTTGTGTCTTTGAGGAGAACTCTAGATCCACGCCCTTTATTTTATTCCATTCCGGGGCATGGTGGGTTGTATGCTAATGGAAGTATATGAGGGCTTTTGCGAAGTTGCCGGGGATATAACTTGAATTTGGATGTAGTAAAAGCGAGATAGAGCCGAGAGCGGGGATGAGCATAAATGCAGCGGGAGGGAAATCTAATTCTTTCCTCTGACCTCAACTATAGCAGACTTCCATTATCCTCTTTCGAGTCGGTTTCATTCTCCGCGCTCCGAGCCATTCTTCCCCGCAACAAACTCCCAATTGTTTCTGCTTCTCTATTTTTGCCAGTCCTCCGCGCGGCTGGGAACTTCCTCGATGGCTGAGCGTCCAATGGGGCTTTTCTTCTTCCCTCATCTCCCCGAACCATCATCTGCACTATGAGCGTTGCCCTTTCATATTCCCCTTTCGCCCGTTTTTCGCATCCATTTTCCTCTTCACATTTGCCCGGAGAGAGCTGTTAGTCTCCGTCGGTGCTTAAGTCTGTCCCTTTCAGGCGATATTTTTTTAATCTCTCACCGTGACGTGTCACTGTGTGCGATGGGGTTTCATAAACGAACGGCGAAGCGGTGGAATTTTTTTGAATAGCGCGAATGCCGGAACTTGGGAGTATTCGCGCGAATGGTTAATGGTGGACGTCACACTTCCACTTCGAAAGCGTCCGTAGCGTAAATAGAGGGAAATAATTCTCGGGGAGAGATTTAGCGTCACGGTCCTCATCGACAGTTTCGAAATTTTCAAACACGTGGGATTTATCCGATTGCTGGGGTATTGAACCTCAGTGGTAAATATGAGACGCAATTGTCAGATGATGAACATTTTTCATTGAATTGATTCTTTAATCAAAAGGTATTTGAGTTTACGAGAAATTAATGTTCAATAACTTACCTTCTGAACTAAACTGTTGGGCAGGCATTTTAATGGGAGACCGAAAGACAGTGTCAAGATTGTAGAGAGTTGTGTATGTATGTAATGGCACTGTAATTTTGTTTTTGCTGGTTTGAAGAAAATGTAGACTGACTGTGGCTGGGGGTGCATGCAACATGACTTTATTACCCTAATCGATTAATTTCGCGTATCGTTCGCGGAAAGAATGAGTTCTTGGATCGATTCGTTGTAGCATCTACGAAGTTACCCTCATCTTTATCGCTGTATCAGAACTGCCTATGTAACTTGGTGGACGCATTATATCAGCTACATGATCTCTGAACGTTCTTTCTCCGAATTTACCTATAAAAATTAGTTTTAAATTTGTTAAAATCTTCTAACTTCTAAAAATTGCCATCCTGCGTCCTGAAGCATATGTAACGCTCATTGATATATTGTAGCAATTCTTCCAAAAGCTATATGCATATTCTTATGTGTGGTTTTCATCCCCAAAAATATTGCTGTTTATATTTCGTCCTTCATGGTCTATAAAATGTATCTAAGTTGTTCTATTTTTCCATTGAAAATTCTTGTACTATTCGTCCATTGAAAACAAAATTACCAAAATATAATAATAATGTCTTTATTTATGCGAATTTTGGTCTATTGAGACCACTCTTACAATTGACCTAAATATATTCTTAAACTTGGTTAAAAGTGATGTAAAATTATCAAGGTAAAGAGTAACTGGATATTAAAGGATAGTAAGTGCAGTTGAGATTTCATTGACCCTTCTTGCATTTATTCATCAGCTTGAACCCCGGGCAGTCTGTGTTTCTTCACAGAAGTACACTCAATTTCGCATATTCCATTAAAATTTACGTGAAATATAGTGGACACGATACTGATGAAGGCCTTTCACAGGATGTTTCTTTGATTCGTCACACCACCGCTTTTGCTGCCAGTTATTTAATGAATACAGCCACATCTGCGCGAATTAGTTTCGCGTTCAATTGAAGCGGGATAATATCCTCGTCAGCGACGATTCATAATTGTAATCCTCTCTTTTAATTTCCCTCCGCAATGGTCCGAATATCAATACGCTCGGATGCTGTCACATCGGCAACGCTGCGTACGGCGTATCATTCCTCCTGTCTCTTCTATTGAGGTGCGTGGGGAGCATCTCAAGTGCGGGGAGACAATGATCCCTTCCCCCTCCTCTTTCCCGAGGCTAAGTTGCGAGACTGACACGCGACATTCCTCCTAACTTCACCCGACTGCAAGGGCCACAATTTTGAGCATCCTCCATCGTTATCACCTTTCCTCCTTTCTATCAAATTTTCCTTATAATATCCTCCGTGTCCCCTCTGTTTCATCTGTCTCGCCATTCTCGCACCTGTTTGCGCAAACACTCCTGTCACCTTTTTTTACTTCTGCTCCAACGTACGTTTCTGTTTTCTTCATCGGGTTGTATCTCTCTAGCTTGTCTTCTCTGTTTCCGCAGATCATCTCTCGTCATTTTCTCCCTTGGTTATCGTTACGACGTTTCGATTAAACGTTCGAAGTCGAATAATTCTCGAGAGAGAGAGATTTGTATGTACGCCAACGGGTCTATAATGCTTCGGTACCCTTTCTGAAACAGTCAATGAGTATCTCGCGGTAATATAAGGAGTTTCACCGTGACGTCATTGCAGTGAAGTGTTATTAATCTTTCACGACGGCCATTTATCGGATGCTTAATTGATTTCCTTCTTAATGATCTTGTCTCTCCCTAAACGGTGTCTAGAAATGTCCGTAAAGGTCACCATTAATGGCGAAGAAAAGACTTTAAGGATGATGTATGTTAATCTTCTTTGCTAGATTTTCTAAGCCAGGTATCCTTCCTTGGATTGCTTTAGTGTTGAAGTTTTAGGTTTTTATCCCAAGTATGATGGCTATCAAGAAAAAAATGTTCAAAGCTGATAAATAAAGCGTCTATAAAACATTTTCTGTGTTGATATTTCATGTATGCACATTGTGTATTTGGCAGAGGTGTTTTTTCACGGTTAATTCTATGGTCTAGTATAGTAAAAAGGTATTAAATATAGCTATCTTAAATTGAAGATACAGATTTGTCATTTTTGTTAATCTATAAACATAGTATATAGGTTACGTAATCTTCGACATCATAAATGTTATAAGTCGGTGGTTTTTAAAATTGTGAGGTTATATTCTTCGACACCATCGTCTCCATCTTTTCTGAAAATCCCGTCATCTCTCGAGGATAATTCCTTTTTCGTCTTAACCTCCTGGTTACTATGAACGGTGTTCTCATTCCCACAAAAATACGTATCTTGCATCCTCGCAATCCTCTGAGATGTAGAACGTCTTAGGTCTTAGCGGAAGGAGACCCTGGTGGTCGCTCTAGTTGTGCGTGGCGCCGCAGTGGTTCGATGCGAAGTTTCTCCCACTCTCGTGTAATGGACGTACACTTCCAGTGGTTCAGGGTTGATGGCGTTGTGCAGAGGGACTGAGATGGCTCTCGAAACACAGTTGTCTAATGATTATTCCGAGAGACTGTCTGCCATAACGTTTTATGGCTGTCATTCCAACTTCCATTTATTTTAAGTACAAAGTTTTATTGCTCTTGACGCTACCCTTTAAAATTACGATGCTTGAAATCGAAAATTCCGTAAAATGGTTTTTTCCACGACGGCAGATTCTGGAATTAGGAATCCTTATTTACCCCCTATTCTCAACGTTGACGCTAAAGAAATTTCATTTTTGTTACACATCCATGGTTTAGTTAACATATGGCAGCTGCCAGTGAATTGGTGTAGGCCCGATTACGCATTCAGCATAAATTGATTTTCTATACTTTCCAATTAATATTCACTCATGCAGCTCGTTTCATTTTGCTCCCTCTTGGATCGATGAGAGCAGCCACATTTCCGTGCGTGGGCAGTCGTATTTAACGGTAATCACGTCAAACAATGCGTGAACGAGGTTGTATACCGAAATTCAATTTAGCCTTTCGCGTCTCATCATAATGTCATTAAATGCGTTTTCTGTTGCGAGCCATTAGTCTATTTCAATATGACCTTTCTGGACGCTCAGCTCTACTTTCTCCCTCTGCCCTGTTTTCCACACACCACGGCCTGCCGGGAAGCGGTGTATTGTCACAGCGGAGCAGAGGACCGCTTTTCTCTGAAAAGGACAGAAGGGGGTCGTCTTCGGCTCTCTTGTTTGGGAAGTCCAGGGCGGGGTCCTCGGCCGCCCACCCTTTTCCTCGCGGCAGACCCTCCCTAGGCCCTCCGCCCTTCGTTTTGTTCCTATATGGGTCTCTTCTAGCTCGGACGACATCTGGAGAGAGCTTTCGAAATTCATACTTCCTGCACAACTTCCCGTTTCCTTCGGCTCCATCCTTTGTGAATTCTTTGTGTTGAACCGTTCCCCTTTATTCTGCAATAGAGTAAGCTCAAGAAAATGCTACTGGTTTTTCATCGCGGAAATATATATCTATATGGCACTTGTGTAAAGTAGTATTCAATTTTTCATTCTCTAAATTCTAATTTTAGGACTATTAACCATTTTATAGTACCCGGAGTCTTTCCAATTTCGTTTTCTCGTTCTAAAGTTTTCTTTATGGTATTTTCAGCAACATACAATAAAATGTGTTAAGACGCTTTTCTTGGGATAGTGAAAACCGCATCAAAAGCGGGAGCGTTTTTAACGGGAATCTTTGCATATCGAAAATAAGCTTCTTCGTTATACAAAATTTTTATCTCAATTCACTCATCCTACGTTTTCATGTCTGTTGGTAGGGAAGATATCTCTACAAGTATGCATCTACACCCAATTCTCAGCACCTGTCGACAAGACAAAAATTTCCAAGTGTGTTGCCCGTTTCATTGCATCCTCTCTCGTTTAATTATGCGGCAATCAAGACATTTTTGCCAGCAACTACCGCGTCCCTCGCCCTCCACGGCTCCCGCACTGTCCCATTGTCCGACTCAACAACAATGCCTTTTCTTCACTCGTCCTCTTCATCCTGTCCTCTCACATGCACACCTTCCCGACACCTACTCCCTTTGTGCCAGTCCCTTTCACTTCCTACTCTTCATTTTGTTCTATTGCCTACGACCAGGACAAGTTTAGACCGGGCAATACTCTTTCGCGATCCGCCCAGTTCAATCTCATCCCCAAAAGGATTTTTTTCCTCGGTTTATCTCCTCCGGATGTGTCGCCGATACATCCGCGAACGTCTCTCGCCATTCCGTCGTCTACTTGCGACGCACGTACGAGATAGTCTCCTGGAATTAAGGTTTGGAAGCTTGCACGGGAATGAGTGTCACGTCCGTGTTTCTATCGCGACCGATTCAAGTAGGGGTCGCGGCATTTCCACCGTGGGCCACACCCAATCCCCCTATCGTTCTTTGCCCCCGATTGGTGATATTTATTGTCGCAGTCGGGATTAAATGGTGGGCGTTGGTTTGTGCAACGAATTGTTTTGAAATTGTCTTGCTTTGACCGAGATAACTAAAGAGGTATTTTGGTCATGTCGTAAGTAACCTAATGTACAGTACGTTTTTGAGGCATATTTTGGAAAATATCTTTTTTCGTGCCGTTCCCCTCTCATAGAGGCAAGAAATAACCAGTCTAAAACTCAAAACTTGAGGTTTTACTTTGTGGATTTCAGACTGAAGTAACTCCGACATTATCTCATTCTCTTAAGAACTTAAAGCAATGCATTCTTATGTATGAATTTAAATATGTACCAAACGACTTAAATAATGACGTTTTTAGTGGGTTAGTGAAAATTATCAAGAAGGAGCAATGGAAAACAAGCTGATCTACTGTCATTCATTAAAAAAATTCACTTAAAAATGATTCATTCTTATCCCTTTTCGTTCATGGTATAATATAATCATTAGGGGATTGTCTGACATTCCGTTGAAGAACGTGTAGCGTAACTGAACATCAGCTGCCGTTAGATAAGAGATATTATCTGCAATGAAAACTTTCCACGAAGTCACGCCTAACAATATCGATTTTAGATATTATTTTGTCATGTAATACTTTTCCAAATATTTGTTCGTCGTAATTAAAGGAGTTCCCAGTGACTTACGTCTCCCATTATCGATTATATGTCAAATAAATAAAGTGTTTAAAATCACGCTCAGATTTTATTACACAATGAGTTTTATTTTATACGTTGCATCCTCTATTTGTATGTCGTTTGCAATTGACAGGTATTGTAATCACCAGGAAGTTGCTATTTCTGCTGTTACGAAAACCTTTATCGTGTCTTCCACAGAAATCGTCTGCGAGGTAGACAAAAGACTTTCCTCGGAAAACAGACAGACAAATAGCTTCAACGAGATTAGTTTCCTGTGAGATTTATAGAGTTGTCTGCCGGTGGAAAAGTTCCAAGTCTCCCGCTGTGTTTTGTAATTTTAATTATTTCATGAAGAGGATTATTCTTGTCGGTCGTTAACCGGGGCAAGCTTTTTCCTCGAGTTCACGTCGCGATAGTTCTCGCATCGTCGCAACCGAAGGCAATCGATGTTTCCTTATAATCGGAAAACCCCTCTTGCGTGAGAAGTTCTCCACGTCCTTCATTCCATGGCTCGTCAGAGAAAGATAGATCTCCTTAGCTGCCGTCACGTCTGAGGGTGTCAGGTCTGACCTTGAGTCGTCCTCTGCAGAGGAACGCGAGAGCAGACGGCTCTCCACACGCTCTCCGAAGCTCATTTCACGAAGAACAACAACTTCGACAAAAGTTGAGGATTCACGCGGGATATGGTTCCACGTCAGTCGCAGGAGAGGACAAGCAGAGTTGAGACGGTGTCCTCCGGCTTCCAGATGTGACCTCATAACGATGATGGAGCACATTTATTAATAGGAGTCATTTTTCCTTGCGCGGAAAATGATCATTCCATGATTAATAACCCAGGTTTTAATGTCGAGTTGAGTGGCCTGCCCGCAAAAAAATCGGACGTAAAATGTCACCGTCATGACGCAGATGACGGATTCAGCCTCCAGGCGCGTCCCTTTTGGTTTTGAAAGACCTCATCGATATTTATCCGAAGAAATTTTTCATCTGCATTTCCAGCTATTATTTTATACGCGTAAAGTGATATTTATTATTTCGTGCTTGAATTGTGCAACTCAAGCATCTTCGCTTTCATTCCTTTCGTTCCCTTTGTGGTCCTTTTCCGTGGCCATCAACGTAAGCGTTCCCATTCTATTGATACTGAGTTTTATCTAATGTTATAGTTGATAATAGCGCTCAAGTATTATAGTTTCAATAGTCCATTTCGTATGAGAGTTTCTTTCTGGGTGACAATGTGTGACGTGTGGAAGCTCATAGGCAATTTCAAACGATATTCTTTCATATTCAACCTAGTTCGTGATCAATAGTGTAGTAACTAACTGGATGTGCTCGTAATGTGATTAGTTACGAAAAGAGAATTCGTCATGCTCTCCTGCATTAGATTAAGATAATCAGTCAATCGTTCGAGATTAGCAAGCAGGAATTTAAGAAAAAATGCCGTAGGTCTATTTCAAGGAAGCCATTAGGCTGTAGTAATTTTGGAATGTAGTTGATTTTTTGTCAACTAAAGTCAATGAATTACGAGTGCAAAACTCCACGTCAGTGACTTTTCGCTCCCTTTAAATATTAATATCACGCAAGGAATGACTATCAGTTGGGTAAAAAATTGACGGTAACTAATATATTTGCGTTGTCATCCTAAGGTATTTTCCCTCGGAAATTGGAGAACACATTGCCTAACTCCTCTTGTGAGACGATATTTAAGTTGCTTGTCATGGTGTTTCCGATGAGTCATTGCTTATTGCTGTAAATTCATAAGCGAGAATGTACAATGTCTGTTTATGATTTCATGTTGCTGTGTATTATTAGCTAGACTCACCTTTAATTTAGAATGTCCTATGTGAGTGAAAAAATCCTCTCCCCTCAAAGAGTGATATCTAGCAATGATAGATATTTTTCTCTCATACTTTTTTATAAATTGGCTACAAAATTGTACCAGTCTTTCTGGATGACTTCGGTGATAGAACTTTTTTTCCCTAATTATGATCATGGTCTTTGATAAATTCTCTCTTCTTTAGTGAATCTAGCTCAAGAATTAGGTTGAATATGCTGGAATTTCCTACGATTTCTCTACATAGGCAAGTTTATTCATGCTCTATGTCATTTTTTGCACGAACTCTTGTTTTTGATGAAAATGATCTTTTGAATGACGTTACATGACCATGGGCGGATCTTGCTTAAGATCGTGGCGATCAATATAGTCACAGTTTTGGAGGAAATATTTCTTTCCATAGTGCTTGTTACCTCGAGGAATTTCATATCGCACTTCAGTTCCGAAATCGGGTGTATTTTGAAAGGATGATACTTTTTATATACCGATCTTATATTGTAGGATTTTCGAAAGTCAGTAACTCTTTCGTGATAAATCGTAAAATAATGTCTGATATTATTTTCAATATTCGGATAACAAGAAACGTATTTGGAACTTTAGTCCTCATAACTTAGATAGTGATTTGTGCTATCAATAAACTCGTATATTTACTTGCTTAAAATATTTATTACGACCCCAGAAATAATATCGATCCTCTATTAAAATTTGAGATTTTATTGTGTGTTCCGTGAGGGGAAAGGTTTGGAAGTCTGTGCCAGTGATAGAGCGGCGATTTGTCGCACCATTTTGTACTGCAAATGGCTCTTATAGGATGTTATTCCTGTGTGTGAAAATTATAAAATTAGTAACTGTTGTTGCTGGGCCGTAATCGGTAACGAATCACTCAAGATCACGTGTAAGTAAGATGTTATGATAGGCCCATTACTGTTCAGGAAAATTGTGACCTTACAAAACTGCACTTTCAAAAATAGAAGGTTAGATCATAGCGGATGCCATATTTTTGGGCGTTAATTGGTGGATAAATCGGATCCGAAACAGGTCCATGAAAAGAAAAAGACAAAGGAAAACGTCCATTTTAGAGCTTTATAATGTAATTTCCTCGTCATCGGTGAAGGTTAATGTCAGCCGCTGCTCATTTCGTGAGGCAAGGCCACCGATAGCAAAGCCGTTTGTTTTTCGTCTCTCTCCTAGTACACCTCTCTGTTCCACGCTCTGCTCCATCGGATTCTTTCCTTAGTCACGTGTGCGGCCGTTTACTAATCCAGGAATCTCGGGCGTTCTATTTTTCCTCGCCGTCTATTCGGGATTCACGGATTCGTCCATCTATTCGAAAGCAAAAGCCGACGTTTGGAGAGTCTATTTTGTAGCGCCGCGTCGCTCTGCTTAGCAAATAAAAGGGAAAAATAAACAGCAGATGTTCCGAACTCTGGCAACGTCGCAAGTTCCAGTGCTGGTTATTTCGACAACGACTTACTGCTATTTAATGCCAACATCCCTTTTTTCCCCCAACTCCTTTTTTCTAAATAAAATATTCTGTCTGCCCTCTCAGCCCCGATCTCCTTGATATTTATTTCCTTATTTAAGATATTAAGTCTTCAGATTTGTTCTTCACTCGGTACAAATCTAAAGACACATATTTGATCGTAAGGAGATAAATAGGATTTAGATGAGAACTTTGTTGAATTCATCAATTCTGTCTGGCGAACAAAAGGAGCATTTCTTCCAACAAAATGGGATGTAGATGATTGACTTTAATCATATTTTCATTGCCGAATGACCCTGAATATATTTGGTTTAACTCAACACCTGAAAATTAATTATTTTTACAAATGCCATATTGGGAAGTTGACGCTTCGTACATTTTATTCCCATAATTGTGACATACACGAGGTAGTGCATTCCCTTGTATAATTTATATTATTTTCAAGCCGATAATTAGGTTTCAAATTTAGTTTTAAATATTTCTATCACAGCTTATTCTTAAAATGACTGTCATCGTTCTCCAAGTCATGAAGTATGCTGTCTGGTTACTGAGATGAAGGCAATGCCTTCATATCTCGTCTTCATCACTGCTTCTCTTCAAGGCAAGCTGTGTTCTGGCTTTGTTTCAGAATGTTATTTTTACACAGGATCTATAAATTGTTGATAAATAGCTTTAGTATTCCATAATCCTTTTTTAGGAGCAAGATTTTATTTGCGATGAGTAATCTCATTAAATTCCTTATCAGTATAACGGCAATGCATTGATAAGGATATCAGTGCAATGTTGCTGAATAATAGCTATATTTGTAAGTTGGCTTTATCGACGGTATTTTGGTGGAAAGTGTGATATTATGGGGATTCGGCGTTTACTCTCTAAGTTACGAAGTTTTGAGTCAGCAGGCTGACTTAGTTGCTGGAGACACTCTTGAAACGCACGAATGAAATGGGTTTACTAACATAAGAGAATGCAGGCCGCTGATGGCATTGTAAGTATGTAAAGAAAAACAAACATCTTATGTCTGTTACTTTATGTAAGATGTAATTGATGGGTGAATCTCTAACCATGTGGGATTCCAAAATTGAGAATTAAATAATTTTTAAAATGCAGGTTTTAACTTAATTGGAATATATGGAAGTGATGTCATTCAACCTATCCTTCGATCGGTAGGAAGTCTTCCTAATTATCAATGAACTAACTTGGACTCGTCGCAGTAGACATTTTTGTTTTTGCTATTGACAATATGTTTGCCAGATTAACGACGTCGACTTACCGTTCAATATTTCGGGACGAATTCTGAAACGTAGCGTTTATGCCTTTGTAAGCGTCGTAGTTGCGTTCTTACCTTGAAAAATTACGCGTCGTTTTCCATTTTTTCTTTAACCTTCAAAATACTGCCCAAATCTGTGCAGTGACTGAGTTTCGGTTTTCGCTTGGGCAATTTCGCTGAATCTCGATTCTCTCGTTTGGAGATTGCCCCAGGCCTTACTTATTGCTCTCGTTCGACCGAAGCACTGCTTGAAGGTTGAGAGCTCACCGCCGTACTCACTTCTTTCTTTCTCACTCCCCTCTCTCTCTCGGCGGAATAAATCTCGTTTTAGTTTCATTTTCCATCGCCGACGTTGCCATGCGTCCTCGTGCGGTTTCTCCTTTCTTGTCGTTTTTCTTCCCGGGCTAAATATGGCAGCGGCGCCGTGACCCTTTTGCTTGCGGGAGGAGGTGGGGGCTGGAGGAGAATGGCTGGTCGTTCAGGAATGGAGGGGTTATAAGGAGAATTTACGGGTAGAAGGTCCCTTTTAATTCGCGCCATCTTCTGCAGGTGCCAGTTTTCCGATATCTTTAAGAACGCCGAACTGCGAGATTTTATGATATCCTGTCCACTTTACTGTTATGTTCATAGAAACAGTGGAACGAATGTATGTGCAGCAATTCAGGGGCTGGTAGAGTAAATGGGATGTACCGCTCGCGACTCTTATCGGTCGCGAGCGGTTACCAAATGACCGATATTTGTTCGCTGTATGATGGTAAAATTATATTTAATGGCCATTGTTAGTAATATATAATGTTTAACTCGTGGTGAATGTGTACAGGGCAGCATTTATACCGGGCTCTAACGGTAACTCGAGAGAAATCGATGAATTCATGCCAAGGAAACGCGTTGGATATATTGCGGAAGCCTTTTATTTTCCGAAAGGAAAAATTCTTTAATTACCTTCAAATTATAGCTCATTCATTTCGATGGGCCTGGCCGTTTTTGTACCTATTATGAATGAATCCTGCCAAGGCCAGTGCCAGTTAACACGTCAAACGCGTGAAGATTTTTCAAAAGGGCATCGCAAAATCTGTAGAAAGGTTGCGAGAGTAAGGTTGGGAGAGGGTGTCCAAGTGCACATTTGCACTGGGACACCAATAAGTCTTTGGTCGGATTTTGTCCGGCCATTATTGACGATAATTCACAAGAAGATCAGGATGATTCCAATTTATCATTATGGTGCTCTTTCGGCTAGGATAGGCTAAATTGGCCGCTCTTTCATCTAGCCTAGTTAAAATATAATAATTTCACTGTAAAGGATCGTGAAAAAGTAATAGTTGGTCATTAAGAATTAAGTTAAATGCTTAGTATAAGCAAACAAGTGCCAAATAGCAAGCAAAAAAGAATGCCTAGAACTGTTTTCTGAACGAGATATCTAATTCATTATCCGTTTCTTAGGCTAATCATTTCAAGGAAAAGAATTTCGCAGTGCTATTACTCTTGGAATGAAACAGGCCATAAAATCGTCATTTTCAGGTCATCAAACTTGAGCGAAAACTTTAGTAATCAGTGAACGGGAAAGTCGTTAGAAACAAGATTGCGGAGTAATCTTAGTCTTGAAATCAATATGTCGTTTCAAGTTAATTACTTGTTTCCTTCGTTGTATTAGATGAAGTAGAGATGTTTCTCGAAATTCCCTTTCTCTGTGCGAGGGTATTATTGTCTCGAGCCTGGTTTATTATAGGAATCTTTCAAGTTCACAAGGACTAAAATATATTTTTCACGTCCCACACACGTAACTAGCGTATGTAGGCGAGTGGAAATGATGAAAATGCGTAGTTGGCAAGCTTTGGTCGCCCGCGTAGCGAGGGAGAGTTTTATGGGACGATGACCGGCAGTACACCTTACTCCCTCCACTCCACCCTCTCCTCGACCCTCACGCACTTCCACTCCAATGACACCTTGAGGTTATGAGATCCGTGATGGAAGGTGAGGAAAGAAATAATTTTGACTCATCACCACGCCGGACCACGTGATTGGAATGTCCCTTAAGACCTTGTTTTGTTCCTTCTCGTTCCGTAATGATATGCCCATTGTTAAGTTGAAGTGTCACATTATGCGTGGGTAGTTTTCATCCTCTCCCCTGCCCGACGGTTTATCGAGATTACTTAATCTTGCTTTAGAGCTCGCGTTAGCGCACGTTCAAAGAAACTATGCATTTAACTATCTAAATCATTCAATTACAAAATTGAAAATGTGTTCTCTTTCCTTATTATTAGTTAATAATATTATCAAAATGGTTATCATGTATGTAGAGTTTACAGAGTAAGATAATACTTTTCAATTTGCCTATTATTTTATAATTTACATGTTCTTACCAAACTGCAAGATTGGAATTTTGTACTCAGTGTTGTTTGCTAATGAAAAGAGAGGTCTCTCTTGCTTTAAAACCCTTCATGAAGGTCTAAGTTGAATAAAAATTGTGAAAATGCATTTAATGATTATCGATTCTATATTTAACTCTCAATCTTGATTCACTTTCAAATCAATAAAAATAGAAAAAGCTCAAGGTGCTCTGGCCTAACTTTATGCAATTCCAACTCAAACAAAGCACAGTTCTCTGAATTGTTTTAATATAAAAAGCGTTTCTCAATCCCAATTGACATTCTATTTACAAGTAACATTCTGGCAAGTTTATATTATGGCATAAAAAAAGATTTCTTAGCTGTAAAGAAAAAGGATCATACATACTATAAATTCTTTTTGCTCTTTTTATTTTCCAATACAAAGTCTGTGCTCTTTGTATATTTCCATATATATTTCATTGTTCGCAAAAAATTTCATGCATGAAGTTAATGGATGATGTAACAGTTTTTTTCACTCTTACTTTATCACTGATATAGGAAGAAATTCATAGAAGAGATCATCTTAATTCCTACCAAAAGTCTACCTTGAACAAAAGAAGTAATTTCTTAAGGTATACATTCAGCTCAAAATTGGCTGAGAATGTTTCTGAAGAATTTTCTGAAACCAAGGTGTGATATTTGAAAATAATGGATTTAGCCTTCATAGTGGAGGTATCAAATTAGATTATATTCACTATCTGATCTGGCCAGGTTTATGAGTGAGGTGGTTTGTTTCAGGAGCCAGTGTATACACCACAGGTGGAAGCCATTTCCCCCACATTGCCCTCAGATTCCCTCCAGGAAGACACCACGTTTCGATCTACAAAGGATGAACTTCTTCAACAAATTACAAAGGTGGATAGGGAGATTGCTAAAGCTGAGTCTCAGATCCAAAAGCTCAAGAAGAAACAGGTATGGCATTTAGTATACTTTAATTCTTTAACTGTTATGCAGGCTTACAGATGTGCCACATTTGGCGTTATTGTTGCTTTGCTTGGCTTTACTCATATAGGAATAAGAGTTTAAACATTAATATTATTTATCTATTAAATTTGAAAACTACTGCTTGTTGGCAGAAGCAATGAAAATATCAAAATACTTTTAGTAAATGAAGATAATATTCTAATTGTCAATGAACATAGAAAGGACTTGAAATTACAGTTATAGGGTTAATTAGTTTCTTATTTCATCTGTCTAAAATTGAAATGACATAACATGGAGTCAACTTTGGTTGTCTTCAAATTATTCTTCTGAATGCATGTTCATTGATACACATTTTGATATTTATGCATAAATATGAAATCATGCATGAATACTGAAAAGTGCTGTTTAAAAATATACTTATTCATCTTGTCCATTCCAATCCTTTTTTTAAATGTGAAATCTGAATGTTCCTATGAAGTATGACTTATTGCAAAATTTCAGTCATTATTCAGACAATTCAGTTTTGCTTAGGTCTGCCAATTACATAATTATTTATCCTGCGCAGTATATTTGTAATCTGTCAATTGGGTGAGGCTAAAATTTAAGTAGCTATTTCAAAGAAGGTTTTGCATTTGTTGTCAAACTTATGCCAATAAGAAAATCTGTAATATCAAATCTGAATTCCTAATTTCATTAATCTCTCTTCATCTAAGATTTTTGTAGATTATACAATACTAGTAAATACTCCCATCAATTATAACAGAGCTTATCTTATTTTAAAATATATCTGTTATTGTATCCATCTAGTCCTCCTAAGCCAGTGAGTGTAAATTATAAAATCAACATTATAAACATTTTCAATTTTCAACTATTAGCTGTAAAATTAATAAGGGAAAAACTATATTATTTTCTAACCATCAATTTTCATTTAAAATTCCAAGCCTATTCTAGTATGAGACAAAATCTGATATGATAAAATATTTCTGAGCATATATGTACTTTTATGTTACTTTTAATTTATTAAAGGATATTGTCACTCATTTTATATATTCCTTTGTGATGGTGATCAGGAAAACAAAACCCTACAAAATATTCATTCTCAAATTGGCTTTACCACCTGTAGTGAAGTCTGGCAAAAATCAGCAGAACTATAAAACAAAGTAAATGCTATTTTATGGCCAAAAATATTAAAAAAAAGTTATTTATAACCAGGGCGTACAGAATCTTTTAAATTAGATGATATAATTTCAAGTAACACACACTAGCAATCCCTTTTCTTTCACTTCAGTATTCATAAGCATCTACATTTTTATAAACAACACTCATTTGCTACAGTTGCTTAAACAAGAAAGTAACTATATTAATAGAACTCTATCAATCTATATTTATTACTTTAATTCAGTTATAATTATAAAGAATAGCTATGGCCAGATGAAATACTCTTAAAGTAATTCATCTAACCAATAAGTGTAATATATAAATAAAATAAATATATAAAAATTATTTATCCGAATCAGAGCATTAATATTTCCATAATGTTAGTCAGACATAATGCTAGTGCTGCCTCTTTGGTGGCAGCAATGGTGAACCAGGGCGGCAAAATAATTTATCCAAAATTGATTCTGAAAGTAAATTGTTTATTCAGTCAAAATTCTTGCGATCTCGAATCAAATAGTTTTCATGGGGCTTTCAACCTCATGGAACCATTATGCAGTTTGTTTCATATCCTGCAATAAGCTGTTTCTGAGTTAGAGAGGGGACAGACATGTTTTTCTTTTTATGTATATATAATTTCAATTTTAAATTTATATAGTTTTTTCAATATCCTAATCCTTATATCCCTGTAGCGATGCAAAAATATTTTATTTTCTTGAGCTTTTCATTTGATAATCAGTAAATAGCCTCAAGAAATAAATGCATGAAATAATGCAAACTAAATAAAATTTCAAGGATTGAGGAAAGGTATGGTATATACTTTGCATGGTAAAGCCATGCATCTGTATCCCAAGTAGTAACAAGTCATTATATTTACTTTCCCTTCTGTCTTTGAAATCTTAGATAATGTCGTAGAATTTTTGGTTGCATTGTGTTTGCAAGTTCTGACTTGACCGAATAGATATTTGTCTTAGATATTCATTTATATTTGTCTTTGTAGTATTTAAGTACTTATTCTCAGTTACTCACGATTTCCTTTAAATTGCAGCAAGAACTGGAGGAGATTGCTAGTAAGCCAGCTGTTGTTAAAGAAGAAGAAGAAATTGCCCAGCCCAAACATCAGAGTTTAGCACAGAAAATTTATGCAGATAATAGGGTATGTACTGAAGATGTATGTTGCATTTTTTTTCTTTATTCCTACATTTTTCTTTTTAAGTAATTTTTAGCCATTAGTGAAAGATGATGTCATTTTTTATTTGCTGCCATTTCTGGAAATTTTTGCACGCTGGTTCCCCTTTGAAACATATCTTTCTGCTATCAAATAATTGAGTGACGTTTCTGTACATGTGCAGGAGCAAAGTAGCATTTCTTTCATTATTTTTTAAGTTAGTATCAAATTTTGAATTAAAGTTGAAGTTTTATGAATCTTATTTTTTCATTCTTCAACAATTTCTATGTTTAGTGTGGTTCTATGAACTGGATATATTCTTGTTTTGAACCTCTCTTGATTTACACAAAATATTGTAAGCTTTTTATTTCTTTGAGCAGAAAATACAATGTAAGTTTTTTTATTGAATTATTTTTGCCACAAAATAATGATTGGTACAACAGCCAAATGTAACCATGTGGAATTAATGTTAGTTGATGTCCCCAGTTTAAGCACATTGCTATTTTTCTGCTTTAAATTTATCAGAAATGAATGTAAAAATATCATTTAAGGCATTTCTTATCTTCCTTTACAGAAGAAAGCTCAGGAAGCTCACAGTCTTCTGGACAAGCTTGGACCAAAGGTGGATCTGGTAAGTAATTCAGATAATTAAATTTGATCAATTTTTTATACCAATTTAGGATCATATTAGTTCCAAACTATTCAGTCAGCTTTATACTTATCCTTGATTGAATTTTGTTAGGAAGGAATTATCTTCCTTCCTTACAATCTGTATTTATGCTTTAATTTAAACAAGTTATCCTGGAATTCATTGAGACATTCAAATTGTAGTGTTTCCCAAGGGATTCTTAATAATTGATCAAAAATATATGAGTGATTGCTTAGATTTCCAGAAAAAAGATAAATGAAAGTATTGATTGCTAGGACAAGTCGTTTTAGGGACTCATTCTTACACGATACACGATAGTAACAAGATAAAGTGATAGCTCGAACATCTGGTGTTTACACCCCCAGCCACATGCTGAAAGGCAGCTTGTAGGGTATTGATGTAGATGTATTGAATAAATATGACGATTAGGGTTGAGAATAAAAACATGATGATCTATTGAGGTATTTTTTTCAAGAAGATAGAAAGCATAAATGTAAATAGAATATACAGAAGATGTTGTATTTTAATCTTATTACTCAATAGTAAGATTTGTTCTTACTGCATATTAATTGATAATTAACATGTACTGATGAATCTATTTTAGATAATAAGGAGAAAAATGTAGCGTTTTTTGTCAGTGAAAGGCATATTCTGAAAGTGTTAATTATATATCCCCTTGTATTTATGATAGTGTGGCTCTTTCTATTGAAAGTAGAGCCTTTTAACGTATCTTAATTGGAAATTGGAATGTAAAATTGAGGAAGTTTACTTCATACCATAATATATTTTGTGACTTATGAAAGTAATTTCAATGCTTAGTGTTTTTTAAACCTGTTTCATTTTACTTAATTTTCATTTTCATTATATTTTCCTTTTTTCAAACAAGTGATAAAATACAATCACTTTCCAGCTCTGGGTATTTTTCTCTTGAGGTCTTTGACAGAAATTTCTCCCAGTACCCCAATCTTTCTTCTTTATTACTGTTTTTATTTTGCTGTGCCATTTTTGACCTCAAGAGGTTTGAGAGAGGCCCACATGGGCCATACCTCTCAAAATAAAGATGATAATAATAGTAATAGTAAAATTGGGATCCTAACAATAAAGTGATCATATGTACTGGTTTGAATTTGGCAGTGCCAGATTTGAATTCTTTGTCCTGAAAGGCAAAGGAAAAATACTTGAGTACCTGTCTTCTGCTACAGAAGTTTAGGTAACAATATCCTTAGATAGGAGGCAAGAATTTGCTGAATAAAACATGAAGATAACAAATAGATATGTAACTTTTACTAAATGTTATAAATCTCTGTCATTTAAAACTGTTAAATTCAGTAAATCCTCATTATGTTGAAATTCCACAAGGTCAAGGATCATCCTCCATGAATTTTATCTTATGTAAGAGGACGAAAGGAATTTGCTTGCTGAATTTAAGGCAAATTTGTCATGTTTGATCTGCATTTTGACAGATTGTGTGGGATAGAAAATTGCTTATGCTTCAAGAAAGCTTACAATCTGTTTTCCACATCAGAAATCTGGTCACCTTACTTCTAAATTATAATCCTTCCATCCCTAAGCTTTGTTTTGATACCTTAAAGAAACGTTTAAATCTTTCTCAATGATTAGATACCAGTTGTATTAATTCAGTTTTGCTTAGCTTGTTCTTATTTCTTTTTTGTGATTGTTATTACTTTTTTAGTTCAGAATAAGAATAACAAGAAATTGTTAGGTCAAAATAAACAAGTGAACATTTTGAATATTATATGTAGAGTAGCATTGGTCAAGATAGGTATAAAGTTACATTGTACAGTACCTGTAATTTTGTTATTTCCGTTGCAGAAGACTGTTTGCTATCTTCTCTCATGTTGTTATGTCTTATTTACAGCCTCTCTATAACCAACCATCGGACACTCCAGTTTACCATGAAAACAAAAGGAGGTAAGTAACTGCTTGAGAATTAATTCAAGAATCTCATAGGAAAGTAACATGATTCATGTAATAATATTTACTAGCATATCTTTGATTTTTTTTCTTTCAACACTGAGTTTTTGAAATAATTTCAATTTTTCAATTTGTCATTTTCATTCATTTTAAGTACATATCTGGCGTATTTTGTTTGTCTGGCCTAGACAGCTGATATGGAAAAGTTTAATAATACTCAACTCCTAAATCTTTTATGCTCTCTTTCTGAAACTTATCTTCTTATCATAACAGCAAAATATTCTAATACAGCAACAAATTTATCACTTAAATACATATTTTTTTCCTTGACAGGCATCTTACCTTTAAGAAACGGCTTATGGAGTACTTCAAGAGAAAACATACGGAGAGGGAAAGCAGGGAGAAATACATGACAGCATCTTATTCCCGCCTTATGCAGGAATGGCTCAGGAAAGTGGAGAAGATTGAGTCTTCAGCCAAAAGAAAAGCAAAAGAAGCAAAAAGTAGGGAGTTCTTTGAAAAAGTATTCCCTGAGTTGAGGAAGCAACGTGAGGACAAGGAGAGGTTCAACAGGGTAGGGGCTAGAATCAAGAGCGAGGCTGACCTGGAGGAGATAATGGATGGTCTGCAAGAACAAGAGGTTTGTGTTGTTGTTTCCTTGTTGATTTCAGTCACATAATTTGCTTTTGGTTGCTGATTAGCTGCAGGATTATTCTTTATTTAAAGAGAGATCCTCAGAATTATTGTGTGTATTTGATCAAGATTGCATTTCTCCATGTTGAATCTTATGGTAAAATTCTCATCATAAATGTGAAGAGTCAGTCATGATTTTGAGTAAATTTTTGTCAAGTAATTTCTGTCCTGAATATAGTGACTAATGTTCCCTCAAAATGTAGCCAAAAAAACATTGACATGATTTGTTCAATTCAGAGATAACCAACTTGCTTTTGTGTATAATTCTGTGTTAGGAAAAAAATGATATTCTTTAGCAACTTGAAATATACTTAGGATTCTATCATTATGGCCATGCTGTTGTAGAAGTCCATAATCATATAAAATGTAAAGAATGCAGTGCTTCCATATATAAGAATGTCTCAAGCTATTTCCTCATTCTGAGTTAATGGGTATATGTTAGTTCAGTTGCCTGTAATGCATTGTGCTCAGTATTCATAATCTTATTGACTTTTTTATTGATTGGCTGCTCATAAAGTCTACTCCCATGAATCTGAAGTTACACAAAAATGTATAGCTGATAATTTTGGTAACTCTTTTAGGATATGGTAACATTGTACTATGATTATAAGTAACCAAATGGAGTATGTTTTGGGATTTAAAAGTGTGATTTGAACATTTCTGTAGGCATGTTGTACTTGTTTAGTGATTGCTCTAGTTGCTTTAATGTTAACCAGTAACTAACTAAAATTTGGAAAGACTTGCATACTAACAGTGTGCAAGGCTTTCCAAATTTTTAGCAATAGTTTGTTTTATTGCCATTACAGTATTGAAAGTTCTTCTGCAGAGGAATATTGAGAAAAAGGCCACAAATAACAATTTAACGTCAAATTTTGCTTTATAGTCTGTTCAGTCATTGATAACTATTATAAGTTAATATTGCCCGTTCTATTTTAAACATTTATTTGGTAGGAAATGTATTTAAGATCATATGCCCACAGTGTGTACCTGAAGAGGAAATATTAAGGCCTAATGTCCCAAAGGCTGTTGAATAAAAGTTGTAAAATCTAATGAAATTTAAAATCAGGGAAGAAAAAGTTTTGTATTAGTCACAAATTCAATTAATTGCCAAAAAATTGTTAATGATGACATAGCAGTTAGTAAATCATATTATTTTAACCTCCAATTGCTTTATCAATTAACAAAGATTTCTAAATTATATTGATTGATAAACTCCCCATATTAATACTTCTTCTTCGTTTCTTCTTTTGTCAGAGGTTGTTATCAAATTGATATTGCTCAACAGCAGGGATACCAAAACAACTTAAATCTAAGGATAGGCATCACTGCTAAATGATTAAAATGTAGCTTTGTATTTGCAAAAAATCTGTCTGGCTTTAATGGTGGTAAATGTTTACTAGGGTAAAGTGTTATTATCAACTATTATGAGAATCAGTTGCCATAAATGAGTTCTTTAGAGTTGCATAAACAAATAAGAATAAAAAATGTGAACTTGGCTTGGAAGTCTAAAATTTTTTCCTCTCTTTCATATCTTTTTGTTTAAGAAAGATTGTTATTATTTCTTATGGCAGTCTTTATGCTATCTAAACTTTAACTGTTACTTAGTATTCATGGGTAGAAAGTTTATCAGAACTCGAAATTTTTACAAAATAACATTTTTTTTACGAATCACTGAATTACCAAATTTTCCTCAAAATATTTTTGAGTCTGAGTAATTAACTGGAAAGCAATCAAAGACTGGGAAAATGGTCCCTTGCTCATTTTAATTGGATGAGAGTTGTTTTATAGATTTATTTACTTATAACACTGCTTTTGATTTTGTGGAACATGACTCATGGAGGAATTTTGTATGATATTGTTGATTGAGAGATTTATGAATATTTATTACAGGAAGGTAAAAAAGTGTCTATTATTTTACTTTAAGGATGATGGACTTCTATTAAAAATCAGTACATTGAAATATTAATATTTAGGTAATCCAAAAGCACACATTATACATTTAAAAGGAGTAATTTCATTTCCCTTACAGTTTCTTATATTTGCTTTATTATGATTAATACTAAGCATTTGTCTGTATTTTACCATACGAATTGCATCTTTTACTTCAGTAGATGAAAAACAACACCACCTTCATTTACCATACCAAAAACATATTCTGTTCCTGTAACTTAATCAGAGATTAGCAATTTAAACCTTGGTTTAACAGTCTCAGATTTTATTTGGAATTTCTTGAGGAAATCCAAAGAGAGTTACTAATATTGCTACTGTCAATCAGTATCATCATCAGCCAGATATTAAACATTAAGTGTTAACTCTGGGATTGAAATTTTGAATTGTAATTTATAAAATAATTATTATAGAATGGTTCTTGAGAATTAGTGTTCCTGAATGCGTTTCTGTCTTGCTTTTACCATCTCTGGGGTGAAGTAATGTTTCTCAATGTTCATCAATACAGTTCGACAACAGCAATTTGTGTATTTATTTTTCTGTATTCCAGTTGAATGAATCTATTGAGAGAGGTGTCCTTGGTTAGAGCAAATAACTGTTATGTATTTATTTTGATATATCTTTTTAAATATATCAAAACATGCTATTAACATATTTATTCCTTAATAAATAACCAATCTCAATTATTGTACTAATATTTTTCCATTCAATGCTCCAGATGGAGGATAAGAAGATGCGTTCTTATGCAGTCATTCCTCCCATTCTCTTGGATGCCAAACAACGAAAGTTAACATACCAGAATAACAATGGACTAATTGAGGACTTTGTGGCAGAGTATAAAGAGCGACAACTGCTCAATGTGTGGACTGATCAGGAGAGGGAGATATTTCGAGAGAAGTATCTCCAGCACCCAAAGAACTTTGGTCTAGTAGCGTCGTACCTTGAGCGAAAGAGTGTGTGCGACTGTGTCCAGCATTACTACCTCTCGAAGAAGACAGAGGGATACAGACAGCTGCTCAGGAAGTCTAGACAAAGGGCGAGGGCGTCGAGGAATGCCCAGAAGCCCACGGCAGCAGGTGGAGGTGCGGCAGGTAGTGGTTTGGGAGCAGGGGCGGGTGCAGCGGGAGACCCTGGCACTACTGGTGTCACCACAAGACAGTCAGTGGCTGCGCTTCAGAGGGAACAGCAGCAGCGTGAACTCCGTGAACAGAGACAACAGCAAGAGAGGGAAAGAGAGCACTCTGCTCCTGAAAACATCTCAAGTTCCATTGCACCTCGCGATTCCTCCCCAATTCCCCATGTTGGCCTACAAGTGAACCCTGGAAATTCTGAAGGGAGTAGCACCAGCACAACAACGTCGGCACCGACGGTTGCCGGTTCAGCCGTGGTGTCTATTGTTTCAATGGCTTCTGGTCCAACAAGTGGCTCTGGTATTCTTTCGCCGTCAAATTCATCAGGGGTTCAATCAACAGCTGGTCTGTGTACGTACATGGTGACTGATAGTGTTCCTGACAAGGAAATGGATAAGGAGAACAAAAGTAGCAGGTGAGTACTGCACGAATTCTAATATGTTTATTTTTAGCGGAGAGTTAGTAACTGCCTTTTCCTGTAGATCAGGTTACAATGCATAATATCTAACAAGCAATAATTTTTGTATCCTTTTCGAAATGTTAGGATATAAAACCCTTCAGCATTAAAATTTGTATGAGAGACTTGGTAGAACTATGATTAAATAGAATGAAAAGGTTGAATATGGTTGAAAATGTAATCAAATTGCAACTTTAGGAAATTGCAATTATACTCTGTATACAGAGTCTCACTACAAATTAATTCTCAAATTAAATTTGCTGGTATTAATAAGAAATACTGAGTCAATGATTTCCTCTATGAGAGAGAACAAGTGTTTGTAGAAGTAGTATTTGACAGTGTTAGTTTGGATAAAGTAAGAGTTACTGTAGGCATATCTCCAAGGAGTGTAATCAAACCTCCACTTTTTTTGTCAATGACCTGAGTGATGAAATTGATAGCAATGTGAGGGTATTTGTGGATGACTTGTATAGTAATATATAGAGTATAATATAGAGAAATATCAAGGTAATATATAGAGAAATATCAAGCAACAAAGATAGCATTTCACCATCAAATGATTTAGTTCATATTCCAAGATGGTACAAAAAATGGCTACTAGACCTTCAAGTAAGTAAATGCTTTGTAGTCATTTGAATGTCTCAAATCACTCTTACAAATAACTTTTCAGATCAGTATTATGTGACCCTCCTGCTACTTCAGCCAATCTGACACTGAGCATAAAATAAGAGAACTGGATGCTAGGAAAAGTTGTTTTAGGTACTCATTCTTTCTGAGAATGATACACAATAACATTATACTGAAGAGATCGATCAAATGCTTGGTGTTTAAACCCCTGCCACATGGCGAAAGGTGGCTTGCAGGGTATTAATGTGGATGTAGGAAAATTTTGGTTAAGAAAACTTGCGTCTTTTCTCTATGTCTTATTCAGGAAATCTTGGAAGGAATCTCTTTTGGCTGCATACAGCCACAAGAGCATTTTCATGTGCTTAAAAACATAAATGTTAGGGATTGGCATTATTTCAGCTTTTTCCCATTGATATTGCATTTACTTTCATATTATAACTCAGTAAAATATGTGCTATGAAAGTTATTTTACAATATTCAAATCAAACACAAATTTAAGTGGTTAGAAATATGTCACTGTTCAAGAAGTAGGTATGTACATAAGATAGAGTATAAAATGTTGCTATGATTTTGCAGATGATATTGTGGATGTAAAAACAATAACTTGTCTTTATTTAAGGACAAGACTTATTAGACTCTTCTTACATCTATTGTACATATTTATCAAAAAACAATACATTTTAGACATAACTTTAGGTTAATTTTTGATTCAAGTGTTGAAACCAGAATATCTGCAGCCACCATTAAATGTTTGTTGCCATACCTGCACCCACCAAATATTTCTGGTTAGAATTGCTGTTCTAGAACAAAATAGAATGAAAGGAAACAAATTTATAGGTTCAAAAATTACTTGTTTCTTTAAGAATCAATCAGCTCTTCTCGCTCAGTGCAAAACCTGAGTTTAATTGGTACTATCAACAGCAATTCACCAGTCATCATGGAGTATCATTGTATGCAATAGAACTTGCTAAGAAATAGAACAAAGCTCACAAAAGTCAGTTTATGTAGCAGTGAGATTGGAATTTCAATATTTGTTTTTCAAAAGTATTCCAATTCCTCTATTAGTAAGGATACGGTCATCTCTATTTATTTTTCATAAAGTTATCATTATGTAGCATACATTACCTGAGTGTTCAATTTCGAGTTTCATAGCATTCTATTTCTTCTCAAGAATTCTAAGCCTTTTCTTTTGTGTTTATTGACTTTGTATATTAAATTTGAGGGATGTAGTAGTCACATTCACTTCTATGCATTTAAATTAGTGTGGTTTTATAAGAAATACTTATGAGTAGTTATAGTTGACATTTGTTGTATCTTGATTCTTAGAACCATTTGAAGTCATTTCGTACCCCATTCGATAGTATTTAGGTGAAATTTTCAGGCTTCATATTTTTTCCCTCCTAGTTTTTCCTGTTTCATTATCATAAGCATATAAGTGCAATCTCTTCATTAGTGATGATAGTGACATGAAGATTTATAATGACAGTTTTAGCATTTATAAACCAGAAAATTTTGTCTGATTTTCATGTGGCATTATTCAAAGATGTCTTTTCAAAGTAATTAAAGTTTTTCAAATAGAATTAAAGTTCCATTTAAGATTATGTTCTTCAACTAACATAGGAAAAGAAAGACACCTATTTACAGAATTGAGCTAATTGCAAGGTTTACTTTTAAATTATGGTTTAGCTCATGCATCTTACATATCATGCTCTATGTTTAATGTCTATTTTTTCTGTGAATAAGAAAATTATAATGGAATATCACATAGCGATGATATGTGTGTTATTTTTCTCTCTTTCATTCTGGATAGCTTCAGAAAACTTAAGAAATATTCTTGCAGTTGCTTCCAACAAAGATCTTAGAACCGAACTTATTCATTACAGGAATATATTATAATAATAAACAGTAATAACAAGGATATGTTTATCTCCTAATCAGAAAATTTCCTATATTTGAAGGTTGATTTTAGTTTCATAATTTTTTTGTACATCTGTAAGAAACATTTTCTGCTTGAAGATGGGTTAGATACCCAACTCCTTTACCATTAATATTTGGGGAGGGACTGAGGTTTTCATGACCAGTTGAGGAACGACATAGTGAGTTGCCCTTGCTGTCTTCACGGAGCCAGAATGCTGTAACTGGAGATTGGCCTGCACAATCTGCCTTTGTATAATACTTTTTGTAGCATTCTCTAAGGAATTATTTGAATGCAGTGACATAGGATGAATGACTTTGTTCAGCACCACTTATAAATAAATAACTTTCAGATTATCTCAGTCATGATCTGTTATTAGAAAAAAGTAGTCAATACATACATTTCGTTCTCTCCAATGATAGAAGACGAATGGAAACTTCCATAGGATAAGAAATGAAAAATAGTATTTATGAGTTTGTAATTCTTTAGGTTTTTCGGATTTCCTCTTAAGTTTTTGAGGTCTACAGTCATGCCTGTTCCCATCAATCTTGTTGGTCATTTATGAGAAGTAGCAGAGACATCACTTGTGGTATCTTTTCAGTTTTCTGAATTAGTACCATTCAGATGTTTTAGAACTCGCGTTGAATTTTTAGGACCACATATGCCATCTGAATGTGATTTATTCTTTAATAATCATGTATTTTATTAGTGTAATACAATATCCGAAGACAAGCATTTTTAATACGTGTATTCTAATGTCAGGAAGCAACTTTAATCAATACTGAAACTCCCTTTTTACATAATTAGCTTATCGTTAGAAATCTTCTTTTGACATTGTTTTTTGGTTTCACTTGAGGAATTTGCGGTAAGCAAAATGATTTTGTCATTTAATTTTTTAATTTCAACAGTCCTTCTGTTTTTATCTAGTGAACTTAGTTTTGGCTTAATCTAAGGACCGGCCTTTGGGGGTGGCAAGTGGTGCGATGGCACCGGGCCCCGCGCTAACAGGGCCCCGCGGGTGTCGATTTACCATTTAAATTAAGAATTTAAACGTGAATGTAAAACCTAATTTAACCGTTAAATTCAGATTTAAAACTGCAGCGTGGAAGCGTTTTCACGCGAGTAATAATTATAAGCTTATTCATTTTTTATAACTCAAAATGCTGTGGCGCAAACTCACAGTCTTGCTACTGTCAGCGCGAAGAATATAGCTTATAAGCGATAGAAGGCTTGCAGCACCCTTCGTCGTTCCGCGGTTATTATTTGCCGTCTTGTCAAAACTACAACGTTCCCGCTGAACTCTCGGAATCATATTGTTACCGCTTCCGCTACATTATTATCGCTCCCGCTACATTATGACCACAACGTCAGGCCCCGCTCACCAGTAAGGCCGCCTCTGCTTAATCTAAAACTTTATGAAGTGATATTTCTATATCCAGCAGATTGAAAAAGGCAGCATATGATTGATTTCTGCAGCCAGGATACTTTTCATACAATGAAAGAAATTTGGAACCTTCAATGTTTAGCATTACATTACTTTTGTATAATGCTAAATAATGATTTTCTTAATCTCAGGTAGCTGGTAGTATTCAAGTAGAGCGTATAATATTCCATTCATGCTGTGGATTAACTTTGAATGAACTTACCTTCTCTTTAGACTTGGATAATTTTTCTGAAGAATTATTAAAACAAGTAGTTGAAATTCCTTGCTTTGCATCTGTTTTCTTTGTTTTCACTTCCAGTTAGTCTTCAGAAAGGGCAAAATAGTTTTTTATTGTTTAAGTTTTTGACCCTTCCTTGGTTCAGCCTCATAATTTGTCAACTAAGATGTTGTTCGACTAGTTTTAGGTGGTGGTTTTCAAATGTATCAGTGGTAGTTCATTGTATCTCACAACTCAGTTTTTATTTTAATATTCAATGATTACTAAGTATTTTTACTGAGGATCTCTTTTATATCATTGAATGACTAATTATCAGTTGATGTAATCCATCAAAAACTGTGTATGCATTGCTACAGTCTTGTACAGCATATAAGAACTTTTTCCTCTCAGTGAAGTTCAGCATTTTTGTATGCCTTACTGTGCCATAGTTTTAGACATTGCTTTCCTGGTTCTGTCTTTTATATTTTTCTGTAAGAATTAATGTTTCATAAACATTAAAATTGCATACCTTTTGCATCGAGGATAACAGTGACTGCTCCAAGAAGATTTGAAGGACAGATTATCCATTGGCTATTCCATTAGTCTAAATGCCAGGGTTTCAAATATCATTCTTAATAGGCTTTTCGATAATATTCCTTGATGATTAGCTGGATAATCTTTGAACGATAAATTTTACTAGTAAATGTCCCCATCAAGTATGATAGGACTTAATTTATTTAAAAAATATATCTGGCATTGAATATCTCTGGTCCTCCTATACCAGAAAGTGTCAATTGTAAGATTAAAATAATATATTTGTGACTGGTAGATGGTTTCTGTGAAGTAAAATAAAAATTTGTAAGTTCCACAGCTTGGTTTATTTTCACGGCTGTTTTCAGCCTAATCTGGCCATCATCAGGTACATTATATAGAAAGCACAGTGTATTTAAAGGCAGAAAGGAGGGAGGGTTAGGGGGTGGGGGGTTTAGGTGCTTATTCGTGGGAGAGGATTTTGGAGGGGAGGAGAAGAAGGGGAGAGGAGTTAGGGAAGGTGTAGTTGTTTGTTATATCATGCTTGTGGCAAAGGATTTCTATCGTCTCTAGGGAATCCATTTTTCTTCCCATTTCATAATTTCAACTTTAAGCCATAAAATCAGGAAGAAAAAATACTACCATCTTGTAACTGTTAATTCTTTTGAATTCCAAGCGTATTATTGTATGGTAACAAATTTATCTCTGCATCAATAATTGGGTTTGGCAAATGCCCCCTGTCAAGCATGATAGAATGATTATAATTGTATGTGCGACAAGATTTATAATGTCGAATCATAATCATATTTCTTCTTAAAGGAATTTAGCCTCATATTTAAGTTAAGTAATCCTCCTACTTATCCTTAAGTTTTGTGAAATTAAATGTGGCTAGTTTAATTAGTACTATAATTACTTTGAAGATTCTTTCTGATAACCCATAGTTAATGAGGAGAACAATGGAGATGCATTTAGATGAAAGTGAGCCTAGGATGTGATGTTGGTAGTGTGGCAGCAGGAGGGAAGCTTATGCTATGGACTTAGAATGTTCTCATAGAAATTTGTTTCAGTTAATGTTTGAACTTTATTAAAGATGAGACAATTTGTTATCTTGGAATTTATAGTTATTATAAATAAGGCCAAAAAATAGGTATTTAACAACTAACAACTTTAGCTATTTAGTTAAAAAAATTTTGGTTGTTACCATGGTTGGTTTTATCATCATCCACATTTCCTTTGAATGCATTCGCTCATTTGCCGTACTATATTAGAGCCTTCTTAGCAGATGATGTTTATACTGATGTTTTAAATTTCTTTTTATACCTTCTAGTTTAATTTGTCATTCATTACTCCTGAGTGTATACTTCAATCTGTTTGAAGAATGATAGAGGAAGGGATTGTGGGATATATGGTTCTCCTTACCAATTAAATATGAAAAATAAGAGAGATTGTTATTTTACATGTATTGACAATTATTGTTATAATAAATTAGGGTTTTAATAACGTTATTTAAAAATATATGAGAGATTTCAGGCAAATAATATTTTATGGAGTCTTTCTTTAGCTTTGTGTATTCATGTAGGAGACTGCAAACTATGTACATAATTTGAAAATGGTCAATGATGTGCTGTTAGTTTAATACTTGTATTCAGCTTGGCTGAAAAAAAGCTTAGGCTTTCTGAATATTTATTCGTTTTAATCTCTTTATTTATTATTGAAGGAATAACTTGAAAATTAACTTGCATTGAGTATGTACTGGCAGACCTCAGTTAATACATTCACTGCAGCAAACTGTCATTTGTTCTGTCAAACAATTGTTGGAAAGAAAAATTGAAGGCATGAATACACTTATCGCTCCATTTGTTGGAAAAAAAGAAGTGAGATTTATATCACTGCCTAATATTCAGCTTTTGTGATGGGTGAAATGGAAAAGTAGAGGAAGAGAGTAGACAAGAATGGGAACTTAATATTCCTCTAATGATTGCCGGCTCTCTGTGTATCATGTTCTGAACACCTTAGATATCACTCTTGGTGACTACATGCTGTGTGTGCTAGGTGATTTGATACAGGCCTTGCAATAGTTTCCAAATACACGTGATGAAAATTTTAATTATCTGCTTACATCAGCATATTAGAGCAACAGATTTTATGCTATTTTGATGTTTCACTTTCTTCATTGGTATGTATTTGGTGTGACATTTTTCTACAAGTTATCTCCAGAGTGGTAGACAATGAGGTATCACTACAGGATTACTATTTTTTTTATAAATGGAGAAGGTCTGTTCCGGTAGATGATGCTTTTTGGGGGAATATTATTGACATGAAATATTTGCAATGCATTTGATAAAGTTAGTCAAAATATATATTTATCATGTTATTGATGAAAACTGATTTGGATTAGGAAGTATATTAGTGATTCTGTGGATTTATTGAGTAAATCTTGAAGAGAAATGGAATACATATTTATGCCCTATACTCTCATATTATGGGTTTTGAAGATTGAGGTTAGTAGGATACGAATCTTAAAGACTTGAGTCATGAAATTTTACAGATTTTTACCAGAAAAATGAAGCAGAAATAGGTGTTATTTGTAGGTTTGATTTTGTTTATAGTTTGATTTGTCTTAAAAGATATCTTCTCTTAAAAAGAATCATATTTGAAATCTTATAATAAATTTTTTGATTTATGAAGCCTTCTTTATGTTAAATTTGAATTGTTTATGCAAGATTCTCAGAAGTTAACCCTAAACTGATATTGATTGTTAAAGGTTCTGCTGTTTGATTAGAAATTAATGTATTATGATATTATAAGATGATAATGTTTCGTATTTTAAATAATTGGTCCATCATTAGCTCTACTGTTTAATCAGTCACAAGAATTGAGATTAGGAAGTTCATTGAGGTATCCATCCAAGATTAAGTGGTAGTAGTAGTATCGTTAAAAGTGCATTGACAGCTGAGGTCATTTTGCATATAGGCCCCCACCAGTAATTGAAACTGGGACCACTTTCACCATAGTTGAACAGATCCGCCACTTGACTTTCTGGAATCCCCCAAAATTAAGAGCAAATTAACATCAAAGGTTAAAGAGAAAGGTATTTTGGAAAAACAAATAAAGTGGAATCTTTTGCAAAGTTTTATCTTAGTATTTAAAAGTTATCTGTGGTTTCTTAGATTAAATTTAGTTAAAATAATGAAATTTATCGAAACAGATTACTGAAGTAAATTAATTTATCTCTTTTGAACCTATTGCTGATAATATGAAAAAGTTATTAGTGCAGATATCCAGCTTAGTATACTGTTGTTGAATCATTAATCACCTTAATTTGGATTTTTCTCAAAAGATGTAGTCTTTGGAAATGCTATTTTATCTAAAATGTTGTGATGATGTGCATTCATAGTCATGTTTTATTGATGACTTTGTAGCACTATTAATTTACTTTGGACCTGACATGGAGCTTAAATTGAAATTGGAATTATTTCCATGATCTTTATATACTTTTTATATTTATCACAACAAAATGGCATTTTAAAACTTAATTGTTGATGAGTTCATATTGAAATTCCCTTAACATTGTTGATTGTCTCCAGCAAAATTTGGTGACCATTGTTGGTGTTTTATCACACCATCATAAGATCACCTGGCGGTAGTGTGACATAACGCTGAAATGATAGTTGTAACTAAAAAACCTGTGAACAGAATATCATATTTTTAAAAAAGTTTTATTTTATTTTTCAATTGCCTTAAATCCCCCCCTTGGTATGTAATATCGCTCCCATGGCAAATTTCTTGATTGCCCCTGCTATCAGTAACGTTGGAGGAATTCAGTTGACATTTCCCAAACTTTTTTCAGGCATTTTAATAGTGTAACTTATAAAATTATCATCAATTCTTTACTCTGTTTGATGTTAAAGAAAAATGCTAAGCAGAATTTTCATTCAGTGTCATAATCGTAATGATATATCAAACACGATTTTAACATCTCAGCAAAATCAGAAATATATATTATGAAGTTCGATTTCTACTTAATCTTTTCTGTGCTTGAAGCCATGTTAGGATCATTCAGTTGCTGATTATGACTTCGATATTTCACTTATCTGTAGATAGGGCTCTTTTCAACTATTATTATGTACTTTCATAAATATATCTGTTGCTTAAATCAATCCTCCCCTGTAGTCGATATTACTACTCTTTAGGATTCCAAGAATCATACTCAAGAAGAAAGTAATGTTTATTGCTTAAAATTAGGCCATTTTAGTTATAGAGTGTAATAAATGGTATCAGGCTGCTTAAAAATGATCATTCAATACTTGCCATAGTCAGTATTTTTCATCAGAAAATAATTTCTCTTAATAATATCATATTTGTTAGCTTTGTGTATTGTTATAACGAATAATACATTAAGATAAATTCATGCAACGATTTTAATTCGTTTATAGTAATAATACATTAATTGCATCATTTGGAATGATGTTAGTTTCATCTCCAAATTTCTGGGATTTTTAAAAAACTTTTTAATTAGATTCATAGGCTTCTTTGATTACTGCTGTCATAATTCAGTTTCTTTGTTCCTCTTTTAATTATAATATCCGTATGTCCATAAGAGTTATTTTTTCAAAGTCCTTTAGATTTAACTAAGCGGTGTATTATATAAAAATGCAGACGAAAAGTTCCTGAAAATTTTTATTTTACTGGTATGCTGATTGATTGGTGCGTATAGGAAAAGAACGCGGTGGTTATCGTAGTTGCTAACCATAACTATATATGATGTATGATTACTTTGGAATTCTAGTTTTTACTATTCATTGCATTTTGAAGTTACCTAGTGACCTACCATGTAAAGTTGCGTTTTAGTTAAAACTGTCCATGAGGCAGAAAGAATTTTAAATATTAATTGACGTTCTAAAACATTTTTCAATTAACTTAATCTTTAGATAGGAATATTTTCGCCTGATTAATCTTTAATTATGTTGCTATCGAAGTTGTTCTTAGAAAGTAAGTGGTATGCGGAAGGTATTTAGTTTAAGTAGACGATGTTTTGAATTCCCATTCGTGAAATTATAAACGTAATTAAATTGGATTCGTCATATTTTGGATTACGTGTCCTCAACGCTGAAATTTTTAATTGCCGCAGAAAAAGCGAATCTGCCTAATAAGCACCTTTTCAATTCTAAAATTGGAAATCAATATCCACAGGGAATGCCTTAATCTTTTATCGAAACTCTTAAAAGTGTTTTAGTTTCTCAGGGATTGATGAAATTCAGATTCCTTGCATTTGGGAAATTGCTATGCAAATCTCTCTTACCTCTCAACATTTCCACACGAGCCCTTCATTTGCTGATTTCATCGGATTCTGGGTAGAGATGATGTTATCTTCCTAATTGGATCACTTTCCCGTAATGGCATCAGTGGTAATGGATTTTGCACCCAACCCTCATTGTAGATATACGACTCTTCTTACCACTCTTCAGAATTTTTTCCCTCAAAAATGATAGACCAGAAAATTGAGACTTGAAGTCAAACTTAGTTGAGTTTGAAAGAATAGAGCTATTAATTTCAATTGTGAGAAGGTTTTCAACTCTACGTTGAGAGTGATAAACGTGAATGCACATTATTGTGCAGGTTACGAGGAAAAATGAAAAGCGTTATTTTTGAAATATGAATATATTTACAATATACCATTAAAATCATATAACATAGAAATAACCATTTTGGTAATCTTCTAATCTCACGGGTTTGGGTAGTTGGCCACGAACTTATCGATGTCAGCATATAGATGTGGTACCATCTCTGGTTACACTTTGTTGATTACGACGGATTTATCTAAGAAGCTTGTTTCACTTGCACTTATTACTCAAGTTCTTGCGTGTATTTGAGTTTTTGAAATTGTCTTTCTTCACAGCGAAGGGAAGTTGGAGAACAAGAAGGAGAGGAGAAAAGAAGAGAAGAAAAAGAAGAAGGAGGAAGTGGACAGTAGTGACGAGGAGTGCGTCGACAACCAGGGTAAGTACAGTATTTTCGTCTCTTCATTTCTTCCAGGTTGGCACGTCTTTTTACTTCACTGAATACTGAAAAATTTCGGCCTGAGAGAACAGCCGATCCTTAAGTGCGTAATTAATCACTATTTCGTGCAAGTACGTGCTATAATTTTTTATCTGCAACATAATGCTGAAAAATCACTTTAAAATTCTGGTCGCGAAAAAAACGTCGAACAAATTCACTAGGTGCTTTTTTACTTGAAATTTTATCTATACAGACAAAATTGTTACCTTTCGATATCGCGATAACACAGGCCACTTACTTCCGACGTAATATTTATCACTCTTTGGTCACTTAGGAGTCTAGTTTTCCGTTTCTTCTTTAACTTCCACTTTTCACTCCACCGTTGGCGTTTTCGCTTCGTTAGTCCCCTCCTGTCACCATTTCCCTCCCCCTGGTTCTGCCTTGAATACTGGGCAGAACTCAGGTTTACTTGGGCACTCTGACGCCTCTGTAACGGGAGCGAATTTCCTTTCAGTTGTCGTGGACTCACCCTCGGCCCTCGTGCTCTCCCCAGCACCTTCCTTGCTTTTTTCCTTCTCCGGCGGTTTTCCTTCTGATTGTCCGTCGCTTGTCCCCTCGTTCTGCTCTCCCGCATGGCACATCTTTCGATGCTTGTGCACGAAGTAGTAGGACGGAAATTTGGAGCCGCAGGTCTTACAGGGATAATACTGCACGTTCATGTCCAATAACTTGACTTCTTTAACGACGACTCGCGCCTTAAGCTTCCCAGCAATACCGCAGCCAGTCGTTCCACCCGCCCCCAACTCAAGTGCCACAGGATTAATATGTCTCCTTGTGTGCTTCTGGTAGCAGTAATGGCTCTTGAAAGTGTGGTTGCAGTAAAGACATCGGTAAAGGGGATCGGAAGAATTGGCGTTGGATGTGGAAGGCCTCGACTTGGAATTGTCCGAACTGACTGAGTCGACGTCGACGGAGGAAGAATCCCTGCTGGCGGATCCACCGATTCCGTCGCCTCCAGTTTCCCCTGGATCCCTTTCTGATGACATCATTGGTTGAGAGGATCTTTCTGACGACATCATTGGTTGAGAGGATCTTTCTGACGACATCATTGGTTGAGAGGTTCTTTCTGATGCTATCGTTAAAGTCTCCGCAGTACCTTGCTCCCCCACGTTGCTTTCTTCCAACAGCTGACCCAATTCCAAGCCGTAGTTGTCGTTCAGAACCCTATGGAACCTTACGGGGCCATCGCAGCAGGCGACGTCCAGCACGACTTTAGGCGCGGAAGAGCTTGAAGAGGTTGTCGAAGAGCATGAGGATGGAACGGAAACGCCCTCGTTTGAAGTTCCGTTGCCGGTAGTGTTGCGTTGTGAAGTCGAGGTTTGCTTGGATGTAAGGTTGTGGAATGTCTGCGCGGTAGGTGGAGGAGTCCTCGAATTTGAAGCCATTGAAAGTGAAGGCGAGGAAGCAGTGGGCGAAGGAGAATTTGAGGATGGTAGAGAAGACGGGCATGGTGAGAGCGAGGAAGGAGTGCGGTTATTGACGTTAGAGGGACCAGGCTCGGAGTGATTCGGCGGTGTATAAGGTCGTTCTGGATGGAATGGTACGTGAAGTATCGGTGGAGGGATTGGAGGTGGAATTGGAGGAGGTGGTAAGTGGGGAGAATGCCTCTGAGAACTCGATACCACTGCCCTGAATGGACTCGCTTCTGGGGTGTGGAGAAGATGTGGGGGTGAGTGAGTTGGTCTTTGGAGATGGGATGGCGGCCATCGAGGAGGCACCAGCACCGGTAGCATCTTCCTGCTCGGAATAGGTTTTAGAATTGGAGTCGGTGGGGTTGGAGGCGGCGGAGGTGGTAGTCCGGTGGTGGCCAATGCTGCCGCCAGGGCAGATCTCCTCTGCTGTTGATGGAGGAGGAAAGCGCGGCAGAATGCCAAAGCACGAGGCATGTGGAGTAGGTGTGCTGCTAAGAGGACGGCATAGATATTGTCGGGACCTAAGTCGAGGAAGCCGGAGTACATGAAGGCGAGGAGAGGCGCGAAGGACTCTGGGCTGACATTAGGCACGGCAATTGTAGGAGCAGAAGAAGGGGATGGCGGAATAGATGCTTCGGAGGCTACGAGGAGGGCCTTGAGGTAGCCGCTGTGGGCGGAGAGGACTGCTCGGTGGGCGGCGAACGGTCTTCCACCGACATTGAGGATAACGTCTGCAGGTGGCAACCAGCACGCGGCAGCCGCCGCGGCTGCTGCTGCGGCCGCCGTGGCTGCAGCTCCGGTGCCACTCACGGGGCTGCCCGTCGAAGTCCCCAAATGGGATAATGCGTGCTGCATTCTGATATTTTATTTAGACTAGAAGATTTATAGTCTGTTCTTCGTAGAAAATCGAAAATGAGTCTGATAATTATTCAACCATCAGGGTGTAAAATTTATCAAAGAATATTTACAGCGAAGGCCTAAATTTAGTGGAAATACTTCAAGTATCCTTAAACCGTTTTACGCGAAGTTTCAGTTGTTACGATTTCAGGAAGCATCTTACCATCAAAATTTAATTTCCTGCAAATAATTTCCTCTTTCGGAATTTGACTCACTTTAAATTAATAGCAGTTATCATTACACACGTAATAATTTTCGCGTTGCATACTTTATTTCACTGTCATTTCAGCGGATTTATTGCACAGTTGGCATATACTGAATTTAAGATATGATGCACGTACCGAATCACTACTCTTCACTCCTAAACCACGGCAAATTGTCATATTTAAGGGCTGTTACCGACTCGTCTGTCCTTGGAGGATATACATTTATACGGATTGGAAGATTTTTTTAATATTAGATTTGTCCTATTAAGAGGGTATTTTTTATCGGACACCTTAGGGCACAGGAATTTAGCTGTTGGTTCTTTTGGTTTGTGCGATGGAATCAGGTCACTAGAATGTCCCCGAAGAATTATTTTGCTCAACCCTTGGCCACTCCTACCGTGATAGGTTATCACTATGTATCACATTAGCACACATGTTACTATCTCCGTTTTTTTCCGTCCATTTCGACCACAAACACTATGTAGATGGAGTTTTTTCACGTATACTTAGAAACAGGGCACAACTCTGGGACTTGTTCCTTGAAGTCGTTAAAACGTGCGTGCAGTGTGCGGGCGACCTTCGCGTTGCACTTCCGTCCCCGTAGTGTCTCGTGCTGTTTATCTCCTCCTCTTGACATCTCGCCCCTCCCCACCACATCCACCGCTCCTCCTTCCCGCGCCTCCCCGCACCCTTCCTCTCTCCGGCAGCATCCACCTCCGCGAAAGAAAAACCTCTCCGATTGGCCGGGCGAATCAGGAGCGTCACGATTCCGGCGTATCTCATTGGTCCATAGCACGAAATATCCGAGTATAAGCCGGGTACTGCCTAATGGGGAGGCGTGCAGGTGTGGTAGGGGGAAGAATACGTTGCTGGGGGGTGGCGGAGGGGGCGGTAACGATTCTCTTTCTGGTGGTCCACGGGGAAATATGATCTGATGGAGGAATGCCAGAGGGTGGGTGTGTGTGTGTGTGTCGGCGAGAGGGAGGGTTAAGAGGAGGGGAAATGGATGCTGAATGGGGAATTAGCCTGCGCCGGGTGTTGACCATTGTGGCTCGTGCTTTCCTTTGTGTTCCATATCTCGGCTCACGTCCCTCCACCCCCGCTCCCCGTCCCTTTCATATCTCACTCTTCCTCCGCTTGTTTTCGAACGGACCCTTTTTTTCTCAACCCTTCCCTTTTCCCCTTCCTTCGTCTGCATCAATCGTTTCCACTTAGCGCCGCGGACTATTTTATCGGAGCGATCCCAGTTCCGCCTTTTTTCCCCCGCCCGTCCGAGTTAATAATATTTTTCGTTATTATTTCAACGGGCGCGGAGATGGTAATTCGGGAAAGATGCCGCCGCTGCGGAGACCTTTCGCGTTCGGACGGCGTTTATTATTTATTTCTTTGTATAGAGCGTGGAGAGAGCGGTTGTGGGATTACGGGGATGGGGGATGTTGGGGCTTACTTTCCGGGCTGCCAAGCGGTAGAAGTGCTCCAAAGAGTAGGGTAAGTGTATTTCCGAAGATGGTAATCCTCTAATTTTGTGACGATAGAGGAATTAAAAAAATCGCTCCGTTAGCGCGCTTTCCCAGCTAATGTGTGTGCCTATGAAGAGATGTGAGTTTACCATTATGGTATAAAAAATTAAGATTTTTGCTTAATGTTTCGATATCACTGATTTAAAGTAAACTTTTCATATATGCCCTCTAGAGTTATTTTAAATTCGTACTTAAATCAGGAGTCCTTAGCATCAAAGAACGCCCTTCACCTCTCTTAGTTTCTTTTGCCGTTATTCAATTCCGTGTGATAATTTTGCATAGGTACACTCATGCTCCCGTTGTATTTTTTCTCAAAATTAAAACTGATATTAGGGATTCATGCGTTTATTTGGCGTTGAAGAAAGTTTCAATCCCGGGCTACATCGACTAAATCCGTATCCTTGTCCTAAGTATTTAGGCTCTGACAATGAGTACTCTATTGGTTCTAATGGTACTCTAATGAAGACCTCTATTGGTTTTACGTTGAAAGAATTGAACTTAATGATACGGTATTTGGGATTTTATCAGTAAATTGTATGTCTAAGATAGAATATTATTAGGAGGGAAATAATTCCGGCGGTTCTCTCCCTGGTTAGAGAAGACTAACCGATTCGTATTTGAGGTTTTTTTGTAAATAATGCTTTAACATGAGAATATATTAATTTTTAGATTGAATTCATTTTTATATGACACCTATTACCCCATTAATAATATTTTTTTTTGTTATTTCATTATTTAATAATTTGAAAATTGATTTAGGATTACATTATGTAGTTAATCAATTCCGTATCACCTTAAGACTGTCTTAGAGATAAAAATATATTATAACATTTTTTGTAGTTTTATTTTTACAGCTGTATAAATCTTGGCGCTAAGGGATCAGTTTCATCGTGTAATAATTTCATTCGTTATTCCGAGGTTTCTTTCCTCAATTCCTTGTGACACAAAGACGGAATGGAGTTGGTTTCCCCGTGCGACCGCGTGGTGGCGACGTGGTCCTTTCCCGCCATTCCTTCATTTCCTCCCTCTCTCCCATTCATTCTACTCCGCGCCCGCCGCACCCGTGGTAGGGAAGGCATCGTCCCACCCACTCTTTCTTCGCTCCGCGCACGCGCTCGCTCCGCATTCCACGCCCTCCTTCCCTCGGCGGGATCGGAGTGGGTGGCGCCTCGGATCACTCGTCACTGGCGCCTAGCGCGGCTAACCGAGCGGAGTTGGCGATGCCTACGAAAGGGATCGCTGGAATCTCCGGGTCTCCGATGGGTTCCTCGCTTCTGCACTTGAACAGTCTTGCGGTTTTCGGGATGGTAGTTTGAGATCCCGGCAATAAAGAATCGAATTCGAAGAAAGAGAGGTTGATTGTGATGTTAGTTTTCAGAAAATGGCTCAGGAATTAGAATTTCTTTGATCATCAATACCTAAATCGATTACCATTAAACTAGTGTTTCGGAACTTTTGATTACTTTCATGTTAACGTGTATCATTTGAGTAATTTCTTCGTTAGTGTATTAGTCGTTTTTGGGAATTATGACTTTAATTCTAAAGTATGTTTTTGTCCATAAGGATTCTTATTATTATGTCCGTATTATGTTTTCCTTTATTATGTTTCGTGGCGTTTATAGCGCCAAACCGCGAGAATTTTGTTGGAATCGTTTGAGACCTTTGTTGATGAGAATAAACTAAAAAATGTTAGTGGTCTTTGATTAGCTCTTTAGTTTGCGCAAAATACTTAGCTTTTATTTCCATGATCCAGTCAATACTCTCCCAATTTTTCATCGTCGAATTTATTGTGATATATTTCTTCTCGTGTAGTGAGCTGGACGATGTATATATTGAGCCAGTTTTAGAAGACGACGAAAAGTATGCCTCATAAAGTCAATAGAAAGACCAGACCTTGTAGTTGTTATGCAATAATGCGGGATCCATTTTTATACGAAGTTAAAGCTCTCAATCAACTGTCAAGTAGGGCTATTAGTTTAACAAAAATTAGTTACATTTTCGGCATGTGTCGGCCTACTGGATTCAATCGGAAATTTGTTAGAGATGAGCTGTTACTTATAATCTTTCTCACGAGTAGAACCCTAGAAGTATGTATGCTACAGCAGCATCTTATGTTTTCAAAGAGACGGAATAGCTCTTATCTTGTTTTGATCGGAAGTCTTCACAAGAGCCAGAGGAAATATTTGCAAATCATAAATGTTTTTTGTCTGGCAACCAAAAGACAGATTGTTAGTATGCTGCAGTGAGAGGAAATCATACCACTAGTCATCACTTGTCAGATAATAGATATGCACAGATTTTTCTGTAAATTCTGTGGAAAACAATGCACCAAATTATGTGACTTCTGCTTGGTCTTCTATGTTAATTTCCCGATAGAGCAAGTGTTGCAGAAGTTATTAAACAATCTGTTACAGAGCTTCGGTTGTCGATTGTGTTAGCCTTCGTTTGAAGTATTGTTAGTATGTAAATTAAGTAACCTTAAAATTTTTCTGAAGGACTTAGTTGGCTTGACTACGCGATAGCTGACGTATTATTTGCGGTACCTATGGCTAATCAGTAAATATGCTTCGAAGTCGTTAAAATCGGTTTAGTTTGAGTATGTTTTGGCATTTTTCAATTCGGTTGATTTTACTCAGAATGATATTTTAGTGATTAGAACATCTGCTCGAAAGTGAAAGATTTGGATTCTAATCTTACTTTCTTTTCCGGTTGCGTTGTTAAATTGTTTTAAAGTGCACAAGTTTCTTAAGAATAGGCATACTTATAATTTCATATCGTAGGCATCCAAGTAGTTCAGTGAGATATGGTTAATGCAATCTCTAGGTATTCCTATGCCTTTTAGTCGCCGTATTTATTAATTAACTTACGACGAGTGAACAGTCGACTGCACAGTTAGATTAAACTCTTTGAGCAAAAGATGTCGGGCTATACCGTCTCAGAATTTTGCACATTTTTCAAACGATCGCAAACAAACGGCGTCGCGTAATGTTGATCGACGTTGATTAAGTGGTTCCCCGAGTGGACATTTCTTTGACAAATCTTCCTCCTCCTTTTTTCTCCCCACACATTCCTCCTTTCCGGATCCGAATTTGTGCCTTCGCGTATGTGTCATCGGCGTCGCCACTCCGCAGTCTCAACTAAAAATAAACAAATGAGCGGTCAGTCCCTTTTAGGACCCGCTTTCCTCATGTGTGCTCTCCGTCGGGGGGTCCTGGAGGTCGGCTTCTCTTTGAAGCGTTTTCAGTCGAGGTCTCGCGCGATAAGTTGCAGGCGTTTTACGGGAGAAGGCCTCTTGCTGCCGTAATGAGCCATCGCTCGTGCCCTGCTCATGATTGCTTGCCGAATGGTCAAAGCGATGACAGCGCCGGACGTCGCTTCTTCGCGCATCCTCCCTTCGTTATGGCTTTCCTCCCAATCACTTGCATAAACATCGCCGGCAAACTGGCGTATCATACGGGGCTAATCACCGCCTCAACTAATTCGGTGTGTTTGTCAGGCTTAAACCGCCTCTAAATATCCGCTTAGAGGCAAGGGCCGGTGTGCCAGGGAGGCGGTAATTGGGGGCGTTAATGATTAAAGACGCTGGGAATAACTCGCGGAAGCGATACAGGCGACTTTGGCGCAGAGGTGCATTCTGTCAACTGGCACAAAGAGCACTATTTCGTACTCTGTTTGCGCTGAGTTTTTGCTGAGTATCGCATCCTGACGTTTTCCGCTCAGGTATTCGTATCTGTCCGCTTGAAACACGAAATTTTGGTGGAAGATCTGCCCCATTCCAATGGTAAATGTCGTTTTTCTTCGTTTCTGTGTTTCGGGTGGTTTTTAGTTCGATGGTTTGGTTTTCGGTTTCTGTTAAAGTGAGAACAGCCTAGTGTTTCGTTAATTTAGCTTTGCCTGAACTTGTTTTCGGTACCATAGTTTTTTCCGGTTAAAGCTGGGATCATCACCTGTTAGGTTTGCGTTCCAGGTTGAGCTCTGGTTATATACCATCAGTTTTTGCTCGCTTGTCTGTGCTAGTGAAATTAGTCTTTCTGTTGTAGTTCAGCTCCGCCTTAATCGGTATTAGTTTCCATCGTTTACTTCCGGTTTAAATCGGTAATATCCGTTTCTCTGTTTTTTTTCCGGTTGAGTTACATACCTTCAGTTTTTGTTCGCTTTATGAATATGAGTTGCATTTCTCGCATTCATCGACATAATTTCCTCTGAATAAAAATACGTGTTCCTTTGAGGAGGGGGGTTTTTCGATTACCTCTGCAAATTGACTGTGGATTCCTCGAGTAACGAGCTGGAAAAGTTCCGAGCTTCGATTTTTTTATTCGGAAGATTCCTCCGCGGTAATTGGACCGATTGAAATAATAAAAAGAGGAGTTTTCGTCCGCGGAAAAGTAGTAATATTCGGAGGAAGTTTTCCCAAGGCCCGGAGGAAAGACGAGGCATTTCAATCTGTTTGTTCGGCCGCGAAGCAAATATTTAAATCCACTCGAAAAAATTGGGGGAATTGAATTTCATAGCAGGTCTCTCGTTGACATTTCTTTCATTATACTCGGAAAACACATGAATTATTAAAAAACCTCGCAACCTTATCCATTCGAGATTATTAACGAAAACCTGAATTCTTTCGCCCGGGATACGGAAGAACGGGAATTCTAGAGATATTGCTCTCATTAAGAAAATTGACGCCGGGTAATTTAGATCTTCCACTCGCTCCGCGGGAAAGAAATATTCAGCATCTCCTCGGCTTTTTCAAGAAAAAAATTCGAAAGTCGCATCCGATTTGCCTACTGCGATTCCCTCGCAGTTAATAGCAAATTGAAGGGACACAAAGCGCGTGGTTGTGTTTTTTCGATTCCGCGCCGTTTCCTTTTTAACCTTCCTCTCCGTCCCCAATCTCGCAAACGCGTGTCACGTACATTAGACTAATGTAACGACTCCGGAGTCGCGGGAGATTTTTTGAAAGAAACGTCACTTGGTTAGCGCACCAAAAGCTGTCCGCGCCGATCCGTGTCTCCTCCCACGCGTTGAAAAAGGCGAAATTCCGGAAATTTTGGAGCATCTTTTTTGTCTGTCGAACGGGGGACGGGGCACATCCTTTCCTCCGACGAAAGTAATTAATGTTTTCATAGTCTTTGCCTTTCCCTTCTTGGCTTTGCTCTTCATGGAACATCCCGCAAAAAAGGGAGTTTTTCTCCCTCTCACCCCCTCCGACACTTAATAAAAAATTGGCTTCTCTCCCCTTTCTCCCGCTTTTTAAGTCACCAAATCAGCGTCGTAACGGAAAGAGGAGGCGCACTCGATTTGATAACCTTATTCGTACCCTTTTTCTGATCGGAAAACGGTTCTTTTTGCCGAGAATGCTTTCTCCGCTCGTCGTCGCCGTGTTTCTCGCACGAGAGCGGCCGGTAACGGCGTGGTCTTCTCTCATTCGTCCCTTCTTTTCTCCCCATTTCGTTCTCTCCTTCGTTTATGTCAAATTCTGTATTCGCTTTCGTTCTTTCACTTTATTCCTCTCAAATTTTCAGCCCGTTTTTTCTTCTTCGAGCGTTTCATTATCTTTGTCATATGCTCGTTACGATGCAGTTTTTATAAGGGCAAACAGGACGCCTAGGGATTTTTGTGGAATTATTTTGGGATACCTTGGAGACTCCTTGCGTACTTCCGTTATTGTGTTTGTTTTAACTAGGGTTTTTACAAGTACGGACACTAATTATTTCTATCGTGCACTTAACTGAGAATCTTTCAATGTGCTGAATTTTAAGCAAATGTGTTTATTTAGGAATGACGGTCCATTCCGGATTGCGTATTGTATTTTGCCTAATATGACGGTCAAGATGAGTGCATCACTACAAAAGCGAACTTTTTCTTATCCCATTACAAAATTATGTTCGCAGATCTTACGTTTAGGAGTGAAATCTGAGTAATCGATTTTCTGTCGCACGTAATTGATGAAGATATTCTTCTTTTGAGATTGATTTCCCGTGTTTTCTCTAAGAATACCCCGCCGTTTGATATTTATTGAGTTGGAATACCTTAAGAATATACCTTAGAAACGGTTCTTTTTTACTCTACCGCTTCTTTTCAAGTAGATTCGGAGATATCTTCAGCAAAGCACCTGGTCTCCGAAATTATTATCTCAGAAATGTCCCCATCATGGATTTCCTGTGTCAAAATTTTATACTTCTTAATAGAATTCGTTAATAATATTTGGTAAGGTCTTTTAGCTATATAATTTCGAGTATGAGAATGCTTTATAATGCTTTGCTAAACTTAATATTCATATTGCTCGTATTTCCCATTTTCCCTCTTTTCGTGTTCAATTTCTACGTAGCTTTCCCTTCCCTTTTCTTATTTCTTATCTTATTTTGATATCCACTTCCTTTTTAATTTTCCATTTTTCCCATTTTCCATAATTATCAGAGTCTGTATTCGTCCTTCTACTAGAGCCTTTTGTCTTATTTCGCTGGTAGATTTCTCTTTCTTTATCAACCTGTTTCGACTAATCCAATCCTTCGTTTCCCCCTTTTCCTAATTTATATCCCACATTTGTCTCCATTATGGATTTTCTCGGCTTATTCCATTCCGTTTTGCTCGCAATTCTTTCATTGCCGCGATCGTTTTCTCTTTCCAACCCATTTCCTCATCCGCCTATTCCCCTTGGATGGCTCCCCTTCCCGATTTCTTTTCGACACTTGGCTCGGTTCATCTTCCGTCTTTCATCTCTTACCATCCCGCTTCCCATTTCCCGCAATCCCTTATCCCGATCTCATTTTCCCTTTGACTCGACCTCTCCCGTGGGATACGAGGAGTAGGGCCGCTGACGGAGGAGTTTCAATTTCTAGATAAAAAGCGGGTAGGGGCTTTTCGGCCTTTTCCTCGTCTTCTGGCCAATTAAGCCCCTTGCGTCGAAAATAAAACATATGAAATATGAATCGCAATTACCGAATAACGGGGCGAGGAAAAAGGAAAGATCGGGAGTTATTCGAGAGAGTTTTATAATCAGGCTAATATCCGCATGTAAATTCCTACAGGCGCCATATATAGGCTTCCGAGGACGGGGAAAATGGACGATTCTAGGTTTACTCAAGAATAGATGCAATTTAAATGAAAGGTTCCCGGGAATATAGTTCGTATGCGTGTAGAAGAGGGCTCCCTCGGGAGGGGTGCTTTTTTCAGGAATGGATGGGTCGGTTTCAACCATCGCCCCCTTCTTTTCTTCAGTTTATTTTTCCTTCATCGGGAGTGGGTGTGGGTTTTTAGGGGCGGGCGAAATTGCCCACTTATGTCTTTTAATTTCGATATGACTTGTTGGAGTCGATAAAAGTCTTGCATTGATGTAAGAAGGGTTGGAGCTTTTGATGAAGTTACTGTATTCCTATCTCGTTTTTTATTGAAGGAGAGCAGATAATGGCAATATAATTTCTGCAGACATTCCTCGCTGTATCTGCGGCAATTTTTACTCTCATTACAATTGTCATGCCAAAAATTTTAAGGTGCGTAATTTCGTATTCGAATTTTAGGCTTCATTTGCTCACAAAGAGAATGTTTTATGTGGCAGGAAAATGGCTTTTCTCCTGTTTCATTCACGTTTTTCTTGGTTATAGTTCTATAAATGTTTTTCATTATGATAATGCTCTTCAGGTATTACTCCTCATTTCCATTAAATTCCTTTGTTAATAGTAATTCCAGGCGGAAAGGTTACTTCGTTTCAGTTCTGAAATGTAGCTTCTTTGGCAGGCAACGTTTGAATCCTTTTCGTCGTTAATTACCATTTCCGATCTTTGAATATATAATCTCATTCCTTTTCCACCCTCTCTCTCGATTTCTAATTTTGCGCGGTTTCACTCAATTTGGAAATATTATTTCTTTGTCCACGCGCTCCAGCTCTTTGGATCTTCCTCAGTACCTCTCCGTCTTCTTCTAGTATTTTTCCTCTCGTTTGCAAACACAGTTTGGGATCGCTTTCGACCCTTCCCACACCTCGCAAACCTCTCTCCCCCGGCGTTCCTTTTTCTCCGCGGTCTTTTCTTCTCATCCCACTACACTGCGGCCAACTTTGGCGCGCTAGAATTTTCACAGCCATCCACTCGAGAGTTCGGCGGACTCCTTTCATCTGCTCAATTTTCCTCTTTTTCCCTTGCTTACACGTTGGCTTCGGTTTGCGAGAGGTTCGTGGAATAAGGAGCAAAGTGTTGCCCTTTTAGATGAGAGAGTCGGGCCCCGGCGTCGTCTTTTTATCCTTTCCTCTCCATTTTCCAACCTCTTTCTCTCTTCTTTTCTCTTCTCCGCACTTTCCTTCTTCTCATTTGACGGCGGCCAATGTTGTTTGAAGAGGCCCCTGCCTAAAAGATGAATTGCATAATCACATGGTGGCATGATACGCTGTATGTCTCTTTCTCATGCTGCTTATTCTCTCTCTTTTCCCGTAGTCGTCCCTGCGAAACCGCCGTTCTATCGCATGAGGAATTCCTCTTTGGTTCTTTGCAACGTTACCGACTCACAGGAAGCGTCCAGTAGGTTTAATGGCTAAACATATTCAGCCAAGGAAACGTAATCTAGCTATTGAACTGCCCTTTATATTAGGTTATTTCTTCAATCTCGGCCGTATGTATGTAGATGCCTACTCCAAATTTTGCGTGGTAAATATTTCTATCAGAATGAATGTTATTTGTATTGTAATGGAAACCTAACCTTAAAAAAATCAATTATAATTAGAAACCGTTCACGTAATTCTTGCTGTAAGTTGAAGTTATGTTCGACTACGAGGTTGTTTTCAGTTGTCTCGTCACGATTGTAGATTGTAATCACAGTTCTAACCATGGAATGTATCAGCGGGATGAATGGACTTGACGGAAATATTGCAGATTAAAGAGAAGTTAAATAACATACATCGTATTACTATCAAAAGTATATGTCAAAAAACAAGGCTGCTCTATGCAATATTCGGAATTTTTTCTAAAGCTAATACTCTTGGTTTATGTCTAATCCTCTTTGAAAAACTTTCGTCCGATGCGTTAAAGTTTCTAACTGATTTGTTCGTTAAAAATGCTTTATTACACTTTAAGGGAATCAGTATAAGCCTCATAACCCAGAGCATAATACCGGCTTGCTGGGTATTGGTTTATACATATCCAACACCAATAGAAAACTGAATTGATATATATCTGCTGAATGTATACTGTCTTATTGTATGCCCGTTTTCCCACTTTTTCATGGAAGATTGTCATCTATTACCATTATTATGTTGCTTATAAGATTACTTTTAGACTCGCCGTTTCTGTCGTCCCTCTCTGTTTCACTAAATTGCCTCTGAGCCATATCCACTCCTTGTCATTCCCTTTCTTTCTCATGTCCCCTCTTTAACGTCCGTCGTGTTTTTTTCCTAAGATCTGTTTTCTTTGAACGGCTTTTCATTATTGTTATTGAAAGAACAATATGGGAGTTGAGTGATAGGAGTGGTTCGAGAAAAGATGGCACAGAATGTCAGCGATGAGATTTCTCTTGGGACTTGTGCGATCGGAAGCTGTGGATACAGGAGTGAGGGCGAAGTGGGACGGTGTCGATCGCAATGGTAGGGGAAAGAGGATTCTGCAAGTGGTTAGGAAAATGGTATCCCTCTTACTTTTTGATGGAGACATCGAGCAAAGCAGGGAGGCATTCCCAATTGGAATGATTCTTGTCTTTTTTTAATAAGAATCGTGGAGGGAAACTGAGTAGTAGTAGTAATAAAGTCTCCATTTATTAGTGGAAACGAATTTTTACATCGGAGAAGTCTCTTTATTTGCTGAATCGTAGTTTTTTTTTGTCTCTATAAGGAAGCGAAAAGCTTTGCTACCCCTTTCTAGAAAAGTTAACTTTCTTAATGGATGTCTTATTTTGTAGCATTTCTTCCAACTCAGTTTTACAAATCGGCTTTGTAGGTATCAAAGTTGAAGAAATCAATCCGAGAGTTGACTTAGTATGTCTGGAACAGAAATGCCAAAAATTGGACGGAAATTAACATAAATATTAGAGACTCTTAATTTATCTATATAAAATTTCGTCAATTACAATCTCGATTTTAGGGTTTTCGTGAGCAGAAAAATATTTCACCAATCTTTTGGGAGAATCTCAGCTCAAGCAGTGTGGTTGAACTTTTTTGCTTCCACTACAGACGTAGTAAATGAAATATTTTCCAATTATATAACTAATACCTCTGCAATATACCGTTAGAATTGCATATATTTAGTTTGGGAATCATGAAACTTAATGCGTTGCGTACTATTTTGAACTTAACAATTTTACGCTGCTGATAATAAACTCTATTTTATGATTGTCTAAGACTCGTCCCTCTCCAGCCGTTTATTTCTAAAGAAGGCGCCGTATAATTTCTTGATATTAGAAAATCAGTATGCATATCTCTGTTGCTCTTTGACTAATAATTCAGGTAGTTTCACGTTCCAAAAGTAATTGAATTAAATGCAGAAAAGCTCCTTTGAATTAATTCGTCGTTTTAACAAGAGGAAAAGGCTATTAAGGCTCTGTTAAGCGACCGCTAAAATTATCTCCGTCAATTCACATTTGATAATATATGATAACGAATTGTCGTATGCCTCGATGTCTGTTATTTTGCACATAGGGGTGGATGTGATTTGAAAGAACTTTAACTCTCACGGAAAATTCATCCTGCGGTGTATGCAACACAAGGCATTCATTGGAGGTGGAGGTTGTCTAACGAACAGGATCTACTCTCTCGCGAATTGGCAATGGACGAGGATGCTCAATCGTATAAAAGATTGAGCATCCTCCTCCATTTAATACAATGGGTTAGAAGCTGCCTAAGAATGTTCTTCCTGCCTAAGAATAGTCACCGTTGCGGTACTGATCCTTCGGGATTTTTGAAATATTTAACGAATCGTTAATTTTGTACTCAGCACAATAACTTGCTTCGTGACCGGTTTTTACCTCTGATGCTTCCTCGGTCCTTAAACATATACTCATTAAATAACTTTAGTAAAATAAAGTTTTAATCAAGTAAATTATCATTAATAGGTAAAAGTTTTTTTAATTATATACTTTAACCCTCCAAATTGTTACACCTGTACAGATTAATTTAAATGATGTTGGAATAGTTTCTTGCCTAAAGTAACCATCTTCAGAAATATAAAATTTGCGAGTCGACGTCGTGAGTGTCAGTATTTATGTTACGGAGGACACATAATGAGTGTTTATTTTGTTTTTCGCTTAATGTTATCTGGGAATGGATGTATAATCCTCTTACCTATGAAATATCTTTGATGGAAATGTCCCTCTTTGGTGGAAGCAAGTCCTCGGCGGACCACCGCGCTCAGCAGCCTCTTTTTGACGCTATCCTTCCGTTCGCAATCCACGCCCAACTTTCCATTGATGAACCCCTTGTCTTCTCTACTCCCCTCTGTCCCTTGTTCTCCTTCGCACACCCCTTTCGACCCTTGGAATCACTCCCCCTTAATTGGCCCCCGTTATTAGCCATTACCATGGCGCGCCAATTGTCCCTACCTCCTCCATCTTTCTATTCCTCTTTATTGCTCCGCATCTCCCCTAGCGCGATTCACTTTTTTAAACCACTCCCTGCGGTTGTTTGTGTTCCCGTCGTGAAGGGACATCGGTTTGGGGGTTTTAGAGTGCGCACTGGAGAGATTCTACGTCGGAAGGAAGCGTCGAGTTGATTTTGACGTGCAGGATGCTGATTTCTGGGCCATGTGACGATGCGAGGATATCTCGGTCTGCATGGAGGTCTTGATTCTCCTCCCCCTATCCGACTGCTCCGGGAAAAATATAATGATATGGTTTTTTATAAGTGGAAGGAAGCCGCGGGGGATGAGAGTTGATCCAGTGGAATCGGAAGGGGATGATATTCTAAAGAAAAGTAATCAGGCGCATTGCTGGATGGAAAGGGATCCTTTTTTCTCACTTTTATTTCTCCAGTTGCTCAGAGTAGCTTGGGTGGTTATTTTCTACTTTGAGTTGTGGAAGGAATTCGCGAATTGCGTTTTAGTTTGTCATCGGTTTCCCGACACAATGTTCTTGTTTGTCTTGTAATTATAACCGTAAACGTCTTATATATAATAATAATAATAAAGGAAATATATTGAGTTCATCTTGCGTTGCGTATCACTACCTAGTACTGTCTCTCAGAAATATGTATATTGCTTGATGTTGTGAATTAATTTCTAGTCAGAATTAATATTAAGGAATCATCATAATCGGTGGGAATGTTTTCATGTATTTTTCTTGACCTTTAAGTAGAAATTGTATTGTTGTTCAGACAATCTTGTACATTGCCCTAGAATGTAAATAACCTTTCACTTCGTATATTTTTTACAAAATACAATTTCAATTTTGAAGCATTATTTTGGTTTTGAGCAATCTTCGTAGAGAAACTCGCACCACTGACGGTAAACATCTTCATCTACCCCAATAGGGGATTCTCACTCGTTCCTATTTGCTGCCGCTGTGCCGTGAGACATACTTACATCACGGCACCATATTTCCTCTCTTTTCCCTCCAGGACCGGTTACTTCCGTCTTCTTCATCGCATTATAAGTCGTTGCTTAGGTTTTCCCCGCACGTGCCACCCGCCGATGGCACTCTCGCGTATCTCGCGACGTCGTTTCGGCGCCTCTCGCCGCGACGTGTGCCGTACCTTTTCCCCGTTTCCGAAAGCAGCGTTCTCTCTCATTCCGTTGCGCTCTCGAAGTTCTCACTCTCTTTCGAGGTCGACTCCTTTTGAAGGCGCCGAAAGCGTAGCATGAACGAGTAGCGGGAGTTTGCTTTCACGAAGGGGAGTGCTGGAAATGTCGCCACACTAAAAAATGACTGTACCGTATGATATGGGTTCTTCGTTCGCGGTGTTTACGGTGGTTTGGAAGTAAGGTGTTCTCATGTATAGTGAATTGGCACCTAAGGGTGGTTCCGATGTTCTTTTTTGCGTCAAATACTAGTAAAGACTTCTCCATTAACGTGTGCCGTAGTAGGTCTTTCGTTGAAGTCTCCGGGAGAATTTTCGTGATTCGCGTATTTTCAGCTCAGCATTACGAATTGCCGAAGAGAACTCGATTCCGATATGGTGTGACGTAATGTTTCGTATCTGTGAGAATTGTTGCATTTTAGCCTACATGGTGGCTTCAGAAATCGTCCCTAGTAGGATGTGTCCGAAGTTATGCTGGTTTGTTAGAACTCGTTTAAAGTATCCGCGATTAATTCCCTAAATAATCTGTTTTATTTCACTTGTCAATTCTTAGTTTCCTTTATACCTTTTGTGCGCTGAACTACTTATAAAAAAATTAAATAAACTTATTAATACCACAAGGGTATTAAGTATTTTAACGCCACATATCGAAGAAATCTCATGATTTGTTCTTTATCGAGCTATGAAGTTCAAATTCCTCCAAAACGCGTAATAAGTGTGACCATTTACAATATCTTGCAATCCACGTGGTTTAGTTTATAAATTGAAGGAATTTCGCTAAACACTGAGTTGGGATGTGTATTACATTTAAGATTTATGCTATCCACTACCATTATTTATGCAAGTAATCCTTAAAAAAAGGGTCTTTGAAATTTATAACATCTTTTCATCGAGTATCACAAACTTCGTAGAGTAATTGGTTGTTATACTGTCTACTCTAACAACTCAATTTGTAGTTCAAAGTTTTTATGAAGATGGAATACTTGACTTGAGCGAATTAGAGAACCCATTGCTTTCTTTCAAATGAATAGCCACTATCCGAGTCGGCACAAGGATGGATCCTTCCGGATCGATAATAATCGTCCCTATCAAAGTAATAAAAGCTCCTTTGTCGCGTTTTAATTCTCTTCCCCCCATGCCGTCTTCCTCGGCGCATGCAGCCCCTCCACACCAAGCACTCCCCATTTTCCTCCGTGCCATTTGAACTCGCATGCACTCAGATACAGACATTCATTGGGTGAGGTTTTCGCCGCGCTGTCGGTTGCGAGGCCTCTGCAACGGAATACGATATGAGCACGTTGCCCCTCTTCTCTCTCTATCTGTTTAGTGTGCCGAGCCCATGTTTAATGCATGTGCCTTCACCTCTGCCCCCTTTCCCCTTTTAACCCTTCGCCTCTCCCTCCCATTTTCCTCTTTTCCTCTTCTCACTCCTTCCCGCCGTTTCTCATCCAATTAATGCCAACGCGAACGCGGGGGATTTGGTCCTCGTCGGTTGCAGGTTCGTTTCCAGTCGCGCGATCTTTTCCTAAGTCTGGAATTTCCTTTCGGTCGCATTGTGTGGAATTTTTCGCTCCGGAGGATTTTGCGGAATATTTTTGCTCCGGAGAATTGTGACTAGCATGAAAAAAAGGCAAAACATCAGAGAGAGAAACATTTTCAATCATCAAGTTACTGAAAAATTTACGGGTACATTTTTAGTCGGATTATCTTTATCACGCTTTTTTATCGCGAGTGATAAACAGGCGTATTTTTTCGCTTTGTAGATAATTGCGCGTTATTTCGCACGCGTGTGCCCTTTGTTTTTTTACATAATTAATTCGCGGCTGATTTATAATTTCGAGTTGTTTTTTTGTCGCGGCTCTTTTCCGCGTATCAGTTTTTGCTGTCCCAGTTGATTGTTGAGGGGCATTAGTGTGTATCGGCAGTAATGTAGCTTAATGTAATTTGATTACTACGTCGCAATAATTCCGCCTAATTATAGCCCGTGTGTTTTCTCGCATGAATTTTAATCGTGTCGTTTTTTCATTAGCGCCAGAAATAATTAGTTTTGTTTGCTCTCGAAATGGTCGAACTGACAGATTTTTCCCCCTCGCCTCGCGGGGCAATGCTTTCAGCGAATTAAAAGTTAAATATTGAACACGTTCGCCATTTATCGGCGGATTAGAATTAACCGCGATTTGCTTTTTCCGCCACGTATATCCATGTCACGCAATTTGCCGAGCATCGGACGGCTGCTCTGTTTAGCGCTTTGGGAGCGGAGGTGCGTTTTCTGGGGATTCGTCATCGCCGTGGGGCTTAAGATTTATTGACGGGATCTGATCGTTGCCGTTTCTTGCTTCCTCTAGGAAGTGAGTATCAGTAGGAAATTTGATGGCTGTGGATTCTTCAAACGTGTGCGTTGAGTACCGAAAAGGACTCAGTAGTACGGTATATATGGACGTCGACAGTTACGACTATTTCGGGTACCCTCCGGCGTTCGAACCTAAGTACATCGAAGGTGGTTTGCTTTTAGATAAACAATGCATCTAGCTGATTTTATATTTCGGTAGAATTTTGTGAGTGAATCTACGCACGTGGCCTGTACAATACGGAATTCGGTTCCAATTTATGGTGGGGTGATCCCACTAAATGGAAAAGAACATTTCTTCCCACCTGCAATTAAATAGCGTACAAACCGTACATATCGCAGCGATGTCTATTGTTATCAGCACGGTTTGTCGCTACTTTATAAAACTCATTCCAGAATTTGAATTTTTATTTTTGTGAAGTATTTTTAATTCGATTCCAGCTATACCCTATTGTAACTGGACTGGTAGTCTTAAAACTTAACAGATATTTTACCTTCTCATTTATATATTTGTGAACTTCCTAACTGTATTCACGCAGCGTTTTAGAATTAGTGTGAAGGAGATAAAACGGAAATCAACCTGTCAATAATTTTGAGTGTCATGCCACCTTGGCTTGAAATATAGGACAAAGGATAATCTCTTTCGCCGCCGCACCGCAATAATCATAATTACAAATGTTGTTAGTGGAGGGAAAATATTTTCATCTCGATTGAATAGCGTAGTAAGTCTTTGTTTTCCTTTTTTCAAAATAGTAATAGATTAATGCGGAACTGTCACACGCAAGAGCGATAGACAGGCACACCGTGAGGGGAACTTTTGTTTTTATAAATCCCGACATTGATACGTTGACAAGAGGACTTTTAGGTGACGCACTCAGTCCTCGCATTGTCGATCTCTATCAAGTAAATCCTTGATCGATAAGGGAATATTCGGTGCTGCCCGAATGCTGCATTTCTAGGCAGGATAGCGAGGTTGAGCTAGGCGTTTGCGGTGAAGATGTATTTCGTGAGTAGAGAGGGAAATGTCAACGGAAGATTGGGTTATCATTCTCTATCCCTGTCTTGGATCAAGGTGAGGAGTCGCAGGTGAAGTTAATCTGTTTAAACAAGATCGTCTACAAGCTACTATTGACTCTTTTGCGTGTATTTACTTACATCTTTGCATAACGTCGTTAGGTACACACGGAAAGTATCGAAGTATGAGATTACGCTGTTAAATGAAATGACGCTGTTAAATGAATGGAACTCAAGCGGCATTTCGTAAAAAAGTGTATAGCGATGCTTTATAACTTATTATTTCTACAGCTTAGCATATCGTATGTGGTAATTTTAGCGATAACTTTGGATTTGGGGGATTCATAATTATAGTTTGCATATTCTTCTGAACTTTCATTTTATATCTAAATATATTTCATTAGAACTACCGTTTAAAGCTTATAAATGCAATATATTTTGTCTCCCGGCGTAGGATTTTGAGTTTACGGTTTAGAAAAATAAAGCTCGAGAGTCATCGCGCTATGATATTTTCTTTTTAATTTAAATTACTCTTCCTGACGCTTAAACGTGTTTTATAATTTGCATTATCATCTAAAAGCCGTTTTATTCCAGCATTAGCTTATTTTTAGCGATTTTTAGATACAATGCGACTTTCCAAGGCTTCGTTCTCGCAGCTGAAGTTTCAGCGTACATTCCACGAATTTTTTCCCGCTCACCGCTGTCTTGCCTCCTCGGGTGTGTTTGCATTGGATGCGGGACAGGAGATTTGACTGATTGATTGATTTCTCTATTGCGCTTGTCACGGCATCGGGGCCCAAACTCACTCGAAGCAATGGCGTGCGCAAGGGAGGAGTGCGGGCCGCCTGGATAACGGGGATTGTTAAAAGGGGAGGGGCTTCGGATGGCGTTCTCATCTATCCGAGTTCTTTTGTCGCTCTCTTTCGCAATTTTAATTTTTTCTGCTCGGGAGATCTCGATGAAATTGCCCCCAATCACCGCGGCTCCGAGATATTACGTCTTTTGCGAAGCGGCGATACTTTTAACGTCGGAAAAACGATGCTTTCCTCCATCTCCTTTGAATGGGGCAATTGTCGAAATGAAAAGGAGCGAGGAGCGGGCGCGAAAGAGACTGGGATATGAGGCGGAAGCTATATTGTGATTTAACGCGGGGCATCGGGTCGGCGGAGGAGAAAAAATCGGGTAATTGATGTTCCGCCGGGAGGGAAGAATAAACGGCGGGAGGGGATAAAGAGAAATGGAATGGTTTAAAGGAAGATGAGAGGTGAGGTCAGGCAAAACGGGCAGAGCCGAGGGAATCGCGGTTGAGGGAGGAGAATTGGAGGCAAAGAGGGAAAAAGGGGTAGAGCTTAGAGTAAAGAGGTTTTTAGAGGGAGTTCCATCGGCGGAAGGTTAGTTTGGAATCGCAAGAGGAAGTCGCGCAATGTTGGAGTCGCAAAAGCTTTCGCTGAGGGAGATATTTTATTCTCTAAAGGGTTTAAGTCGGCATATTGTTATCGAGCACTGCGAGCTCCACGCATTCATTATTCGCCGTGTGCGGAGTCAAGAGCATTCGTCACGAGTAGCTCCGTGGAATGAATGATATTGTTTGCCATCTGGCGAATCGCTATTATTTCCCTTCTGCATTTTATAGTCGGGGGAATTATGGAAGCCGGTGGTTACGATTCCGTGGTTAAGATTGAGACAAAAATGAGGGAATCTTCGCACGAAAATGTTTTATCCTTCCCCTGCTGTGAAATCCGATCATTAAAATACTCCAGTTTCTTTCTTTTTGCCGGTTGATGGAGGGAAACTGTTCCGGGTGGAGATGAGTGGATGTATGAACCAATCTTAATCTTATCATCAATCAACTTAGCGTAAGAAATGGACGAAAAAGGCGCTCAGCTCTCTTTGTTCAAGTTCGATTTCTATTAACTGTGGTCGGCAACCTATGAATGCATATCTATAATTTGAAACAGAATGGTAATAATTTGTATCTTCAGAAGTATACGATCTCTAATTTTGAATCGGTATTCGTTGCACATGTTTTTATTTAAAAGTAACCTATTTTTCTCAACTATACTTAAATTAATTTGTTTTGTCTATATAATTGATTCATCACAGATTTTTCATCGTGACATAAACATCATTAGATACTATATATAAAGTACTAAAAATATTGGAGCACTTTCTTAGGTTACTGCTTCTTTAGCTAGAATCACATTACACACTACGCCTCTCTCCAAGTTTAACAGTACTGTTAGATGTTTTGAAACGTATGCTAGTGGTTATAAGGGTGTTTGTGTATTTATATACTCATGGTGAATATATGCATTCCTATGCAAGATAACTGAGGTGGAGCAATTTATGATATTAAAAAATGCCTTCGCTCTTGAAAGAAGGAATAAGCAGAATTTAGTTCCAAAGTTTTGCGCCTGACTCCATCTTTGAAATGTTTTTGAAGTCAGTACGAGATTAACTTAATGAAGAATGAAGTTTTCGTACTTTTACGCTCTTATGTCAGTATTACTGCAGCTAATGCCCCCGTACGTCACTCGATACTATATCTCTTCTCACTTCCGTGGCTTCACGTCACAGTTAATAGTTAGCGCTGTAAAAATTGCATTTCTTCTGCGGACTCATCGATAATTTGGAGCTAATTTAATTACTGTTTTGATTATTCACGCGTCGTGCGCCTATCTCCTTCGTGCCGCCCGACATATGCATGCATGCTCGCGTTGTTTATTCACATCGCGAGTACATTTTTGCCATCGAGCACTTCTATTTTTTTGTCCGCCTCCGCTTTTGCCTCCCCCTCCATCGATTATTCATCGGCCGCGTATCGATGTCCTGCACGATATCGAGTTAACGTCGCGTGCCTCGGCCCGGTTATGTCGTTACGCGATTGACTTGCATTTATTGGTAATAATTTCGGCCATCGGAGGGCGGGATGAAGTCGCGGGACGGCGGATGGCCGGGGAGGCCCGTCATAGGTGCACGGGGTTGTTACCGGAAGGTGGCACGAGGATGTCTGCGAAAATGTTACTATCTGTACGAAGAGCGTTGAGCGAGTGCCATGCCACGAACATGGAAACACGAGGTAAATAGAGGGTTGTTATCAGGGTTTCGTCTAAGCTGATCGGTGGCCGCCTATTATTTTTTTCCCAATACTGCTCTTCTATTTTTTTGCACCCTCTTATTAAGGAACAGTTTTCAAGGATTGTCAGTAATATTTCTCCTAAATGTTTCATGCTACGAATATTATTGCTGTAAGGGACGCTATTGCTGAATCCAGCGTAAGTAATATCTTGAAGGAAACTCGCCGATTTTAAATGTACATTTTTCCTATGGCGATTATCTGGGAGACTACGGAGAAAACTTTCTCCCAAAGATGAAAAGAATTGGAGGGAATTAGGCTTTCATGTATGAAAGTAGCGGGATGAGATGGTTAGCATTCACTTCACGCAGTATCGAAAGGAATGACTTTATTGCAAATTAATATACAAATAATTTCTGTCTTACCATCTGTAAGTAAAACTTCTCTTCTGTAATTGCCGAAGCTTAATCAGTAAGTTAAATCAAATGTATTCGATAAATATGTGTAACGATATAATTCGCATCGTACAAGTGAATTGCATTCAATGATGAAAGTGTCCTGTTTGATTACGATGGATTGAAAAATTTTGGCTTGGATTGGCGCATTATAGAAATTGTTCCGTAGAATTCCATGCGTTTATTTCGTAAAAAGTTTATCTATTTTGCAGCCTAATACGATGATATTAATGTTTACATTCTTCTACAGCGATTTTTGTATGAGCATATTTGTGCATATTCACCATTATTAATATTTACTTAGATTAGTTTTTCTCAGGAATGCATTTGTAATCATTTCCTGTGGTATGTTTTAGAATTTTAGGGTACTGTTATATTATTTAAAATAGTATTATGACTATTATGCCCGCTTCATAATATATATAATTTCATAGGTAATGACTGGATTAGCTGGCATCAGGTTTGTTTACTTTAACTATCGAAAGCAATATATCTAACTCGTGAAATTTCATATCAAGGGCATAAATTACTTTGACTATGGTACAGTAAGTAGTAATGTAATGTAGCTATGCAAAAATGTGATTTTACTAGAAGAGGTTTTCAAATTACCGAAGAAGTATGAGAAATCTTCTACCTAAACCGCAATATCTGTCACATTTTTGTTTAATTTCAGCCTAATGAAAGAATGGTTCTCCAATTCCTTGGTTAAATAATTGGGTTAGTATGTTTGGCACTACCATCGGAATGGGCAACATCAATTACTTTGTAGTTACCATTGATAACAGTCTTTGTTAGGTTCCAGATGGATTAAGTCCATCCAGGATGTTTCAAGAGAGAAATCTCATATAAAACTGAGCGCAATATCTCTCATTCGTTAATTAGAATGCTTTATCTTCATGCTCTTAAGGAATTTGAGTTGTTTTCAAAAACCGTCCAGAATATTCTAATTTCATAGGACGCGTCCACGCCGTGCTTCTCATCTTAAAAATATTTTTTCCCTCGAAAATTTCGCTCTCTTCACATTTCGCCGTAGAATTCCCATTTTAATGTCTCTCTTTTAAAATCTTAACCGTTTTCCGCGTGAATGCAGTTCTCATTTGCTTTCAGCTCATTTGGTAAGAGCTTTGCACGCGCTGTGTAACGTTCTTTAAAAACGCTTCGTTTGCGCGCGGTTCTTTTGTCATTCACTTCTTCATTTCGCTTCTGCGTGCTTTCATTCGCGACGATGTCCTTCTTTTTCGTTCTCAGTTTTCACCATAAAAGCATATGAACCCCTTAAATTTGCTTTTCTCTTTGGATTCTTTATTCATTTCTTTTCCTTGTTCCACCGGAGAGAAGGGAAATTCCGCGGATGTGAAAGACGTTCAAAAGATTTCGCTAATTGCCCGTGATGCGATGCTGATAATTCCTGCAAACATGGCGTATTGTCACGCTCTATTCTTTGGAAAGTCTTTTCCTCCCGCAATCTGCGATGAGCGTTTTGAATTCTTTCATGCCCCTGGAAATAGGCCGTCCTAGGCTTGATTGGTCTCGTTCATTCAAATATTTTCCCGCTTAATGGGAAATTCTGCTTCACATTCTGTGATGAACGTTGTGAATTCTCGCCATTCTATGTAAATGGGACAGCCATAGTTGATTAATGCAGTCATCTTAAGTAAATTTTTTGATCTTTGAATTGAGAATTCAACTTGAGAAGGAGAATAATTGTTCTTTTCTTACACCTTTTGTATGCTGTCTATTCCCGATAAACGAGTGCTAATTGCAACTTTTTTCGATTGATACCTAGTGGTATTGTATTTCCCTCGCGCATTAAATTTTAAGTATCGCTAGAAAATATTAAATTTCGTGAAATGATAATTGTAGGTTTTTTGGGCTGTGATTTTATTGACCTGCAATTTGTTGCATTCAAGTTTGTTATTTTATGAAATTCACCTACAAAAGAGCATGACATTTTCTGTATCTACATATATTTTCACTGGGATCTCGAAAGCGAATCAACGCTTTTATCGAAAAGGTTGGGCAGCTGTCAAAATATGTTTTTGAAGTAGTAATTTCTGAGATGTAAAATTTTGGTCTTTGGTTTGTTTTGAGTGTAGATATTAGTAAAATATTAGCTGTTTCTATGGTAAGCGTTTGAGAAAGCTTGAAAGTTGAGAGTTTTCGATGAAGGAAAAAAAATCTTCAGGCAGAAGTCCTCAGAAGAACTCAGATGTGACGTGGTTGGATTGCCAAAAGAAGTAGTTGATGGTGTGAGAGACAAGAAAGTAGTTGGATGAAATATGGAGAATCGCGGAAGAGAGAACAAGGGAATTATGATTATTAGGGAATTTAAGGATCTTGAGAAGATAGAAATAAGAAGAATATTCAATGAGCTCAATATGCGAGGGTGTTACCACGTAGAAGGCCATAATAATGGAAATAAAGCTTATCGTACACTTTCAAAGCAGATTTAATTTGACATCTTTCGCTAGAGGCCTAGCATCATCAGGCAAAGATAATTTTCCAATTCATCCATATATACAAATTAAAAGGGGAAATGGGAAGAGGATGTTAGGATAAGGGAAAGGGTCAGGGTGAAAAGAGTTTGTTGGGAAGGGAAAGAAGGGGTAAGGCGCTGGGAAAAACGTGCTCATTAATATTACTATTTGCCTTATGTTGCTAGCTCGCCAGCGAAACATGTCACCAAATTAAACCCTCTGTGGAAGTGTACGAGAAATTTCATTTCCTCCATTAGGTAGTATATTTATCATGTAGTCACCGTTAGCTCGTGAACCTTGATGAGCGGTGTTAGAAATACCCGTTTTTCGAACGAGTGAGTTTTTGAAGTTGTTATTCTGTCAGAGCAATTCGGCCATGGAAAGAGAAAGGTAAGGTATCCGCAAAGCCGTGGCAAAGTCGTCATGAGACTCCGTCCCCCTTTACAGATTTCGAAAATCTTCTCCTGGACATGGAGTCACAGCGTCAGTGTTAGTTAACTGCGACACTAGTACAGCTGTCAGGATCCGTCACACGGGCACGCAACTCCTTTCCAAAAATGCGAAATCGCAAATCCTCAGCCTGCATTTGGGGCTTCCCTCGGAGACGCGTGGATTTTGACACCGAGAGGACGCTGGGGACGTGGGGGAATGGCTTACGACGACTCCCCGTTTACAAAAACGGCGATGTCGTATGATCGAAATGTTGGTAGCGATGTTCTCCCAAGGGGTGATTAGCCAAGTGACGGTTAGCGTGGGTGCGGCAGGGGTGAATTACGCGATCTGCTATCCGAGATGGATTGGGTAAGAGGGCCTCCAATGTAAAGGAGCTGACGGAGGATGCGTTACCGTCTCTGTCCTATGAACCCCATAGCTTCCCGCTGTTGCGGCCGTGACTCATCTTCGCGTCTCTTTCACCTCTCTCTTTCCTCTTATTTTTTCCATCTGTCAGCGTATCGCTCGGATGACCCATCGAAAATTAAACGGGACATTTCAATCAATTTGTACCCATTAATCGTGTGACACGATCGGGCGACAAAATGATGAAATGGCCGAGCTAATCCATTATTACTGGGCGAGTTATCGAATGAAAGTTGTCAGAATCGCTCCCTTTGTTCGGGATTTGTGCTTCTCCGGTATTTCCGCGGAGTTTCTGTCGCCGAGCGTTTTTGAGTTACAGGGCAGCGATTCTAGAATTCGCTGTGTTGAACTCTTTGTCAGCTGAACAGTATTTCTTTGATAATGACTTACGACGCTAATTGGTGGTATGCAAGTTAGAGATTTGTTTTGTGGAAAATTTTATAAATATTTGTGACTTTTATTGATTTGACAATTGACAGATACATGTAGTATCTGTCATCATGTCAAAACTCATTTCTTTAGCGGAAGTAATTTACAGCTTTCCACGCACAAATCTGCACTCGTCCTTTTCCTCTTATTCTGATAAAAATCTTCAATGATTATCTTCTCTGAACTAATGAAAGGTATTCTTTTATGTACGATTTTTTCCATTTTTATCTGATTGGGAAATTGGTCTATGAAATTTTTGGCAATCACTTGTACATCGGGAATTTTATTTTATCGCCTTTAGTATTATAATAGGTTAGAAATATTTTGATTTCATTGGTGTTCAGCCCTGTAAATCGTTTTCTTCTAGGCCGGAGCAACTACCATGATTTAAACGAGATTTTCGTAGAATTCCCTCGTGAAATGTAAGCCAACCGAAAATATGTTTATCTTTCTTCTCCATCACTTTAGGGTAATAATCATACGCTCTCGTTTCTTTATGTCGTTAAATCCTAAGAATTTTGTTTGCCTAGCTTCATGCTTTGAGTGAAGTGGCAATCCTTAGCGACACTCATTATTATCCCTCGCCGTTTCTTCTCATCTTCCATCGTTTGCTTATTACCAAGTTTTTCCATCCGCTGAATATGGGATTGTATGGTGAAAATGTGTTTCTTTTCCGTCCTTTGCAATTAAAACAGCTTGCTAATTTCTATTTGTCATGGACGCCAATTAAAATAGTTCGTTTCATCCATAAATAATTTTTGGGAAAACATTTCCTCTGCCGTCATTAAATTAAATATCTTGAATATACCTCTCCCTTGTCACGATAATTAATTAGAGGAAAAAACATTGAAATGCATATAATCGTATCCTCTCGCTCAGTTAATTTTCTTTGTGAGCTATTAGCATAATTTTGGAGAGAGAGATGGAAAAACTCGCTCCGCCACGTACAATTTTTTCTGACTACTCATGAATGCTGTCTGCATTTTTCGGAAATTATTTGATCTCTGGAACTGGGATCAGTTCCGTTGAAATTGATTTTAAATGTTTTGATTCGTTGATAATTTCCAGCCTGTTACTTTAATTTTGCTGTTTTGTGTAGTAAGTTACTTTGGCCGAGGAACTCTTTTAATGTAGCTCTTACACTTTTTGCTTTGTTTATAAAAGAGATGGCATTGTATTAAGAATGTCCAAAAGTATGTTACAGAGGTGAATTTTTTTACACTACCCTACCGATTTTCTTGGGTAAATATGCTTTTTAGCTCTTGGAAGGGCAGTGGCCTTGGTGATAAAATTCCCAAAGTGTCTCCAGACAATGTTCTTGTCTAGGATTCCGGTCAGGTTGTTCGGCGAAGCTGTTAAGTGCCGATAAGTTTGAGGTATTACGCTTTATGTGATAATTTTCATTAAAAAGCAACACTCGTTCCTCTAATCGCGATCTCTGGTGTTTGAGGTCTCTCGAATACTTCGGGGTTGATGATCGACTTACAATGAAATGACTCGAAGTTGAATGTACGCGAATGAATTCTCGCATAGAATGGGAACTATGTGGCCTATTTTCCACATCTCCCTGCTTCTTACCCATTTCAAAACCGTTCTAAAATGTATTTTTCTGTATTCGCCAGGCTGCATCGAAGTTACAATGCGGTAGTGGTTTCGAACGCGCCTTTCTCTCTCTCCAGTTGTTTTTGTGTTTTCACTCCATCGCCTCTCGTTTCCCCCAGTGCTCATTGTCGTCCGCCACTGACACCTCCAACACCCGTTTCAAAACGGGAAACCGCTGCATCTCGTAAGAGGGCTGCTCTAAACGTTAATATACATCGATGCTTGCCGCAGCTAATTTCCTTTGTCGCCCTTCATCTCCTCCGCGATTATTCAGGTGTTTTAATCGAGTGCGAGTCCCCTCCTTTTTGGCGAATATTAGCGAATCGCTCACCGCCCCGCACTAGTTTCCCAAATGCGTCTTTTTCGCGTTTGTTTTCCTCCTTTTCGAGCGAGTTCCTCCCTTTTTTCCCTTCACAAACCATCGTGTTTACCATTTGCGAGTGTTTCTCTTGTTTGTGTATTTCTTATGCATTTAAACCTCGAAAAAGGATATTTCCGTAACTTTGGGCGTAATTAGCTTGATGCTGTTTGCTCTTCGCTTCTCTGGCAGATTTATTGTCGCTTCCTCATTGTGGTGGCTCGTTGTGCTCCTTCTTTCCCGCTGATGCTTTTCTTCCCATCTTTCCCGTGCCCACGCGCGTTCTTTCGCGTCTTTATTCTCGTCGATAGTGTATTGTTTCATTATTTCCGTCGACAGGGATGCAATGGCCTCCCTCTGAGATGCTCGAATGGAGTCGAGGGTTCGGAAAGGAGCCCAAATGGCATTCATTTTTGTATTTTTTTGCGAGCCCCCCAATCTCGGAGCGGATTTTTTCTTTGTGCCTTCCATCTTGCGTCTTTACCCTTCTCATTTGATTTTCTTTCTCGATGGCCGCGTACTAGTAGTTTTCCGTGTGAGGTATTTGCCGCGAAGGTAGTCTTTTCCTCTATTTTCATGCATAATATTGTCTCGCTCTAACGAGAAAAGGTTCGGTTGCGTAAAAATTGAGGCGGTGTGTTGGCAAAAAACGTTGCGAGTCTGAAGGTTGTCTGCGGAATTTACTAAGCTTCATCTTAGCACGCTTTTCCACCTCATTGCGTCTTTAGTGTACTTTGAAGTCACGATGTGCGTATTGAAGAAATATTTATGCGAGTCATCACTTCAGTGGTAACAGTCTAGTTAATATAGGTGTTATCACATGCCGAGAATTCACGAAAAAGAGCTTTTTAGATACTTCTGACTGTCTCTCAAGGTTTCATTAAGTTTACATACTCAGTTTCGCTTCTTCGTTCCCTAATATACAGATTTTTCTACAAATGTAATTTTTCGAAATCATATTTCCAACTTTTTGAAGTCTCAATATCATTACAATATCTTTCTCCATCGTTTTTGCTTCGTTATTCTATTGTTTATTATCGATACTTGATTTATAACAACGATTTGAGATTTATCATCCCGTTTAAATATTTTATTTGTATCGTTCTCTTCCTTTTTATTTAGTGGTTATAGCATTTCTTACATCCGTACTAGTTCTTAACAGTGGTTCTTATATGAAAAAGTGAGGTAAAATCGCTAACGTTTCCTTCGACATTCAGAAATTATTTTTATACTCGTTTTCATTGAATAAATATTGACTGTCCCTTTCGGTAGCTCGCATTTTTTCTGGGTTTCGCAGGCGAGCAATTTTCGCCCTCCCATTATTCATGACAGGTATCAGTCATCGGAGGAAAGACACCCGTTAACAGCGGCGTTCAAGTCGGCGCGGTCACACCAGCGTGTCGTCAGCGATACATTTAAATTATTGCAAGTCAAACAAAAGGGGTCTTTTTCGGAAGGGCCGCGGAGGCTGGACGGCTCATTTGGCGCGTCGAGCACAATTATTCATGGACAGGGTTAATTCATCGCAAGCCTTTTCGGCTGCACGTGTGTGTGTGTGCTCTTCGTGTCATTGGTCCGATCCGTTAGGGAACCAACGCAACGTATTCTCGCGGCGTTGGGAATATCAAAAGAGGGATTGGGGCCCTTCGGGACGAATGGTTCTCCTCCCATAGGGTCCAGTTTGCCCTCTGCCTCTCTCACCATTTCCCAATCACTTTGATTTCCCTGCGTCTGTGGCCACACACTCTTTCCGATTCCGAAGCTGAAGCTGGGAGAGAGAGAAAGGCATTTCGGGCGATTCAGGGCTTTTTGCCTCACCTTCCTACCCCATCTCCAAAAGTGACCGAGTCATCATGATCGATTGGCCGAGGCAGTTTTATAGAGGTGGCGGCACGGGGTAGGAACGGGCAGCGTGGGGAAGGAGTGCCTTTTCGTTGCCCAATTGGACGCGACCCCGCAAATAATGTTAATAATTGCAATTGCAGTCGCCGGTGAACCGCGGAGGAGGATGGGAGCATCGCTTCCCTCCCTCTCCGCCCATCCCTAATTAGTGATCTCACTCACTCTCCCCCTTCTCCCAACGCCCTCTTCCTCTCCATCTCCGAGCCTCTCTCACTCAATTTGCAACGCCCGCTAATCATCGTCAAATACGGAGTCATCAGAACTCGATTGTTATAACGCCAGGGTTGGGTTTGCCGTGTGCGTGTGTGCAGGTGAAGCGAGGCGTGATTTTGTCGGTGGGGCTTTTGTGCGCCGGGTTCGGGTTTTGGTCATTTTTTCCCTTTGCGGCTCGTGGTTGGTCCAGGTGGTTGGAAGCGCGGGGATCAACAAGTTTTCAGTGTGTTCTCTTTCCGTGTTGCGGGTATTTTTCTCGGGTTGTAGAATGGTTTTGAGGTGTTGCCCTTCCTAGGAGAGGGGATAATCTTTGTCTTTGGAAGAGGTTTGATCCAAAAGAGATACTTTTGCTCGCCCACAAGAAAACTAAAGCTGTAACAAGGTGGTATAACACTGCTTGATATTATTTAGAATGTCTTTTAGTAAGTTCACCGCCGTTGATCAAAGATTTTTCAATGGGGGGATACCGGTAAAATTCGTAAAATTGCGAATTTTTGTAACATGGGTGTTTACAGGGATTTTTTGCGGGTTTTTAAGGACGTCTATAAAATTTGCGAGCATGACACAGGTTCTTACTCGTAGACGAACAAGTCGCCTAGCTAATGTTCCGTAGCTGAAACTTTGCGCTGTGAGACAATTCGGAAGTACGTTCTAGGTGAATGATAATCATTCAATATGGAGAACAATTTACAGAGGCACGCTATGCTTACAATAATAGAATAATTAGGAACCTTTAATCTCTGAATTTCCTTTCCAAAGGACTTTCTACATTCTTATAGTTTGTTTCCACGGAATTTAAATTACCTTCAAAGTGTACATACTATTAGTTTACTTGGAAATGAACTAGAGGAATCACTTTTGCTGTAAATCTCTTAATTTATGCGTAATTAGCCTAGGAGGGCAAGTGATGGATAAAACAACATTACAGAGCGAATAGCCTTTGCTTATAATCCACGATCAGCACTCGAGTCGCAACCTCGTTTTAATACCCCAAGGTGTAGAGTCGGTAGGAAAATTAAAACGGAGTGTAAGGGTAGCGATATGAAAAAATCTCTCTCCCGCTGGAGAGACTTAAACGTCATGATCTTTATAAGCCCTTCGTTCCCTCAATTTCCTCTGAGGCGTACCTCAATTAGAGTAATCGCTCGCTACACTCGTTGATTTCGTGACCTCTCCTCTCTCCGTATCCCTCTTCATCTCGCCTGTATGTATATTACGAGATGAGAAGGAGCTGAGCTCGGGGTGAGCACTTGTGTGGGATTGGTGCTCGGAGAATGTGAAATTTTACTCGCTTCCATTTCCTCTCAATCCTCTCTCTCTGCACTCATCCCCCGCTCTTCGGATCCCTGGCATTCGCGTATAAATATAAGCGAATAAATGAGTAAATAGGAATGAGCCCCGTTGGAAAGGAGGGGGCGGGCGGGTTTTTTCCGTAATTAATTGGAGAGCATTGAATTAATTGTATGCCCCCGTGTCATCAGCGTGATGAAAATGAAGTTTTCAGCTCACTAGTGACGTAGAACTGCGCGTATCTCGGACGCGAGCGGAAAACCCATCGGCGAGTCGGCTTTAAAACCGAAATTGGCATCTCTCCCATCGCATAGATGGCTACGATGCTTTTTGCGAGGTATTGTTTTTGTTTTATACGCCCTGGTTCCGGAGGTTTGCCGCGCTTCGTTCGGCCGCTCCGAAATAATTTCGAGTTCCACGGTGCGGATTTCAATTTGATATTAGTGCGAAATCGAATAGGGAAAAAACGGGATTGGATTAAATGAAATTCGCGATGTTTTTCTCGGTTTAATTTTAACAAATATGGCCAGGAGGTATTTTCTCCATTTTCGTCCTAAAATAGAGAAATGGCGCGCTTGCTCTTGTTGTTCTTTCGCCGCGAAATCATTTTTTTCCTATTTTAAGTCATATAAAAACAATTACTTATACATATTGAATTTTTGTTGACAGTTGAGGGAATTTAAAAAATTAATTTCTCATCCAATCCATTTAGGGGTATATCTAAATTTCTCGTTCGTCGGAGCATTCCGATGTTCGGATTTGTTTGGAAGAGGGAACGTTTATTTTTAATCGCCGATGTATGAAATCCGCCGGCAATGTTACATCTGTCTTTCGTTGCTCCGGCAGATGTTTCATCTTCGTTTTGCACCCGTAATCAATCGCTATTGATTTAATGAATTCCCTTGGTGACTACTGTAGCGAAATTAACGCGCGGCTTAAAAAGGAGTAGCGGAATCTCTCTCATCGCCAAGGCAGGATTCGCGGAGCGGTGTTTAAGTTCCGAACTGGCAATTATAATACTTCCGCTTGAGTTTCACGTTGAAGCGTTTGCCTCTTCGTGTAGGAAATCTCCCAAATTCTCTGTCGGAAGCTTTTACATATACATTTATCTATACATATGTAACCTCTCTTCTTAATTCGATGTTTTAAATCGTTGTTTCTTTTTTTAAATTTAGATTTATGATTTATATCTTACGTGGAGAGAAAATCGTTATAACTTCTGCTTTTAAATTGTAACTCTAGTACGTTCCTCCTGTTTCTGCTTTTAGATGATGTGATATTATGTATTGTGTGTTTGTTTTCTTATAGATACTTAGACATCTTTGCTTAAGTAAATCACGGATTACTTGTTATTCCCGGTTCATCTCCATATCTAGCCTTCTTGAGTTTTATGCACATCTTAGCTCAATTTTTAGGCACAATTATTAATTAACAGAAGTCGTTCTTCCCTAGTCAGTCTTCCCTAAGCATTACTCTGTTTGTATCTATATATTAAATTATCTTTTTGTTAATCCGTTCTCTCTTGAGTGATACCCAACCCTGTTAGTTATTGCCCCTCGTATGATTTCTATTAGTTCTCTCTGTCAGCATTCATTCCATTGCAAAGAAATGATTTTAAGGGTAGCAAAAGTATGAATCGAGAAAGTACCTTTATTTCTTGGGTTATTTTTCTCACATCGGAATCGTATCGAAATAATAGAATCACTCAGTGTTGCAGTTGCTTTTTATTGCTCCGGTTACATCAGTTTTCCTTTTTTTAGTTGATCTTCAATGCCTTACTCTTAAGGTAGCGACAAAAGTTTATTCAAACTTTAATCAAGGATCGCACAAGTTGTGACCACAGTCGCGTGTCCCATCACAGGATGAGTACCTTCCGGAGCACGTTCGTTCGGAGAAAGCGGAAAAAGGCTCGTCCAAGATTGCGTATTGGGGCACCTCGGGGTCGTATCTCGGCCATGCTGCTTAGCTACAGTTCTCACGAGGTTCCGGAGGTTGCTAGTGGAAGGACGAAGTAGCGGGAGGAAGAGGTGGGCGGATGGATACGGGATTTAATCATCTCACACTAATTAGTCGGGAGTCAACACTGCGGAGATGGTGGGGAGACTGGCGGGTAGGGAGAGGGCACGGCTGCCAACTCCATACCGTTGTTTACCCTGGTTTGCTCTCGGATAACGAGGGATGCTGGGAAGAAGGAAGTGTGGGATGCGTGGTTTGGGGAAGCCTGAACGGGGGGTGTGCCCCGGCAACTTTCGTTTTACCCCTCTACCACGTAGTTTCCATCCTCTCCAACCCACGGATCGGATTTTTTTCGTATCTGCGGAAAATTTCCCCACCTTCCTTCCGTTTTCTCGTACTCCGATTGGCTGATGAAGACTCCCTTAACATTCCCTTCAACGTCGCTCTTAGGATCTGGAGGGGGATCTTCGCGATTTTTCTTCGCTTTGAAAATCCGGTCCGAGTTCCGATTTCTCTTCGACGGTGATCGGATTTGTTTTTTGTTTGTTTTGTCCAATGATCTTGCTTTCGCGTGGGGGTTCTTCTCTCAGGTCGGAATCTTGGTCATGCGGCGGAGCCACTTCATCTCGATTGCGAATCCTTTTTTTTCTCTAAGTTAGGGCGGAGGAAAATGCATTGGTCGATTAAATGGTGCTCGGTTCTCTAGAGGTTTCAGTTAAGAAGTGGTTCAGCATTCAGTGGTCGATTCGATGTAAGGTTTGGTAATACGCTTGTCAAGAGTACTGTGGATTTTATTTTGCTTATTTCTCGAGTCTTTCTGTTATTTCACCCGATAATTTGCGATTTCTACTATTTAGTGAGTATTGATTTGTCACCGTTGATAAGCCAAGCCAGCGCAAGTTTCATTGGTGGAACTATTCGGCAGATGATGGCAAATTTATTTTCTTTCATAAGTTGCGGCTTATGATTTTCTTCGGTTAATAGTAATCAAGTATCTCCTTTCTCCTAAAAACATTAAGTAATTTTTTTGTAATTTTTAATGTTTTCATTCATTTAATGGTACATTTAGTTTGTTAGTATATTTAAAAATTTGAAATTGATCTTAATACAGAACAATTACCTTCATTGAATATATTTCACCACATTACAGACGATTGATGTTCTGAATACTGTAAGCGACCGAAAAAGGAGCATGGAATATTTATCTTATTCCCGTTAACGTTCTTCCTTCCCTTAGCATGTATACATGAGATCCTAATCCAGGGAGCGTCTACTGAAGATGAAGAGAACGAGGGTGTTTTACGATTTTTAGAAATAAATTTAAATTCATATGATCTCATTTAAATATTTTTTTCGCCATTAAAATCCTTTAGTTAAGCTTGAAGTTGAAAAGATCTGGCTCTGAGAGGCAAGGTTCTCTGCAAAGTTTTCTGTGATTTGTGGTGACCTCGGATTTTGGCATTTTGATGGAACTGTATAAATTATTCTTATAATTCTTGCATATAAATATATCTGAATCGAGGGGAAGGGTTTCATACATTTTAGTAAATTGTTGATTGGATGTATCTGAATAAAGTGACGATGTCTTAAGAGATTATCAGCAGACTATTCAGTTATATTTTAAGAGGAGTAATTTTCCAGCTGTAGTATCTTTTTTGCTCTCTGTTTTCTCGGTGTCTCTGCAAGATCGTTCTACTCATCTGGAATCAGTTCCCTAAAGATTCATCTCTTCGGCGGCAAGCTTCTTACGATAGGTTCCATTTGAAACTTCTCAGAAGTCTCGGTAATCGTTTCGCGAAGAAGAAAGTGCGGGTTTAATATTCGGGGAGGATGTTGGTGTGGGGCAATAATTAAAATCGCTTTTTGGTCTCGTTCTCCTCTCTCGGGATGGTTTCGCAGAGCGAATGCTGCTTCGCACACACTTCTTGCCTTAATCTTTATTCCGTTTATATTTCCCTCCTTTTGATTAAGTATTCAAACATCCTTAACGCCAGCGGTGCCCTGTCGCGCGCTTTCCCTCACATTCGGTTCTCTCTCTCCGAGTAATGTGATGGGAAGTTTCCTTTCTCCTCCCCATTCTCTCCATTTCTGTCTCCCCAACTTCTCATTTCCTCTCCTAATCTCCTAGTTCCGTCACGGAGATGTTCCTCTCCGCACCTCTTTGCTACAGAATCCATGGCGCGTGAGCGAATGCATTCCCAAGGTTGGTCCTCATATTCCGATTCGACTTAGCTCCAACTTAGGTGAGTGAGCTTTCAGAAGCGCGGTTGGCAGCTGGAGTTTTTCAGATGGTTAGCTCAAACATGTCTCAGTTTTCTCGGCTAATTTTATCCGAAATAAATTTTTATTTCTTCGAGAAGGCGAATCCGTTTAGACATCTCATCGATATAGTCCCCTTCCTGTGGGAAGAATGATAATGGTGGAACAAAATAGCGCGAAATGTTTGTGACTAAATTATGATATCTTCAGAAGAATTGTTTCGATTTGGTCTCGTCTTGACATGATAAGGAAGGCGGATGCGAATAATAAAGAAGATAAACACAAGTTAAAAAGAAAGGATTTTTCAATGATTATTTTTACAACACATAACCGGGGTACAACGTAAAATCCGGGTCAAAAATTCTACCTCACTTCTGAGCAGCCGAAACTTTTCCAATTACAGATATCTCTATCCAGAAATTTTTTGCTCGTATATCGGAAAAAATCTTACAGAATAATTCTCTTACATAACGTAGAAGTTCTTTGATTGGTTCCTCTGTTTCAACGTTTTCCAGCCAGAAATTCTTTCACTTAATGAAACCCGTACTTGATGGTATTTAATCTCTCGTATATAAAAAATGAGGATGATTTTCCAGTAATAGGGTAACATTATGGATGTTTCTTATTTCTACTTGTAGGGAAACTTCTTACAACTGCTCTTCGAATGTAGGTATCAAGCTAGTGGTAAAGCTAGCCCTCGATGAGCTAATTCCCTGATTGGAAGCAAATATCGTCAGGTTTAGGTGAGTATGCGAATAACTATGCAAAAGTTCCACAATTGAGAAATTTAGCATAGTTATTCGCATACTCACCTAGTATGGAGTTCCACCAAGTGAAGGCTTCATCCATAGATTTTATCGTCACGCTTTTTTAGAACTTTTCAACGTCAATCGTGTTAAATTTCCTAACTTCGAAGTGGTGAAATTAGCCACGCAGAATCATTTGAACTCTTTTCATTATAATACAATTTACGGATTATACAATTATAATACAATTTAACAAATTATAAAATTCTTAAGATAGTAAAATTTGTTTTCTACCGAAAAACTGAAGTAACATTACCCTGCTTTTTAACTTCGGTATGTATTTTAACTCTTATATCTCTTGTATATATTTAAACTGGTATATTGTAATTCTTCGAGGTTCAGTATCTGCATGGGAAATATTATTTTCCTTCTTTTAAGATGCTTGTGTATGTATCGCATAAATTCGTAACTTAGAAGGGCCCATACCTCGTATCTGCAAAATCTTACGTTCGTGAAATTATTTTGTTCGTCGAGGAGTAATTGTCAAGTTGTTGCTGGTGACATTGTTCTCCCTTGTTGTCACTCTTGACTTTCCCTGTTTTCTGCTTATTTCCTCCTTGTTTCTCCGACGAAAACTGTACAGAACAGCGAGACCCTGATCCAAACAGGAAATTGGCTCATGTTTTTCCTTGTTTTCCCACTCACTGTCTCGCTGGAGAATCTTCTACATTTCCAACATACGTAGTTGTCAGCGTCATCTTCGAATTGCGATGAGCTAGGAGAAAGGAAATTGAAACAGGTGACAAGCAAGACAATTCGTCCTATAAATCTGTCCCTGCTCCCCCGCGCACTTCTTTTCGTCAGTACCTGCTTCCTTACACCTCTTCCTTCCGTCGAAATCCTCGCTCCCAACACCGTGTCGCACGCTCGATTAACTCTGTTGTGTTAGTAGCATAGTCTCCCCTCGTATTTTGCGAAGCTTCCCCCCTGCCTTAGCCCCTCTTCGTCAACGTCTTGGTCTGATTAGAAGCAATATTTATCAAATTCCTCTGCGTAATCTCACGCACTCGAGGAATTTATTCGAAAGGACTTTCCGTGGGGAGGGAGTTAACCGCAATCATTTCTCTCGAACATGCGTAAAAATGTTGTTTGTGCAAGGCTCTTTTAGGCTCTTAATCGCGTTAGGAAGTGTAACGGTGTTGACTGTGTATTCTTTTTATCCGCCTAAGTATTTCTACCAATGCGAAATAGCGGTGTCGGCGAGATTTTCTTTTCCAGCGGATCTGTTTTACTTTCGTCCCTCCAACACTCATTCTCTTCTCCCTCCAGACTTCTACACATTTATTTTTCCGCTTTGACGTTCTAATTGGCCTTCTGTCCACACACTCAAACTGATGTCCCTCCTTCTCCAGGCCTCCTTTTCCTCCCTCTTCGGTTTCCTCGCTGCTCTCTGCGAGGGCAAATATCATAAATGGCTTAAATCATCCCAGCCCCTCTCCTCCCTCCTTTATTCATCTCAACCCCCTCATCTTTTGTGCTCCCGCATTTTTTACGATTCGTCTTTCAGAGGTCCGTTTCTCCCCCGCTTTGCCCACGGAGGTGGAAAAAACTGTCTGTCTTTCCGACTGCGTTTTTATCTCTGATACTTCAACTCCCCCCCCCTTCTGGAGTGTCCGGCAGAGGAAAATAAATAGCGTTCGCTTCTTGGGGAAAAAACTGGGTTTTATTCCTCCAACTGTTGTTTCCGTCGCTGTCGACATCCTCCCAAGAGATACGCGGCTGTCGGACTTCTTTTTTACGATTAGTTCATCTTCCGCCCGTGAGAGTTCTCCCCCACGCAGCGGCGATGCCCACGGCAGCTCTCCGAAGTAATATTCTCATTGGCAAATGAGTGAATTAGCGAATATTAGGTTCGATAGAGATGAGTGTTTTTTGCGTCTGTTGACTTAGGCGGAATTTTCGTTCCAATTCATTAACGCGGCGCGGTGAATTATGGATAAGCGAAATTCTATTATCGCTATGGTTTTGATTAGACACGCGTTAATAAATGAGGGCTCACGTTGTCGGAAAGGTAATTAACAACGCGGCCGTTATTAAAAGCGGAGTAGATTCCCTAAATTATTGAATGGGCGCGATTCGAGCGCTATCGACCGTGTCGCGGGCGCTTTGACTCTTTCTTCGGACTTATCTCGAATTTTTCCCTCCGTCGGTTTTTTCTCCTTCCTCCCCAAAGTGGTTCGGATGACTAGGAGGAGTGGGGGTGGAGATCGGCTCAAATCCGCGCTAAGTTGTTCGCTTCCGACTCGTCCTCTTTCCGTTCGATTTATTTCGAAATGCGGCAATTACGGCGATTAACGAAGCGACTTGTCCCTTTCAACCCCATCTGTCGGATGCGACACCAAGTGATAGAGAGACACTTCCGGCGAGTAGATGTAATCAGAGAGCGGCGCATCGCCGTCGAAGTAATTCATTAGCGCACCGGGTGGTGGCGCTGGGGTGGCGCCCGCGGGAGCCGATCTTTTATTCCTACGGAAAAGCAAATTAAGGCCGCTTTTCCCGGAGCTCGCCGTCCTTTTCCTTCCCCGCGTGTTTCTCCCCCGCTTTCCGAAATGAAAAAAAGCGACGGCGAGTCCTCGAGATGATTTTTTTTTATTTCGAAACGAGCGGAAAAAAACGTTGCAGGGAAGGAATTTTTCTTTGGCGTTTCTCCCGTTGTTTGGGTTGGGTCTTGTTGATGTAAGGGCACTGAGTGAATAATGCAAGTCATTGTTATCGATGTCCTCTCATGCATTCTGTTTGGGCCTGGAGAGGGAGGAGCGACCAGGATGCACGAAAAGCCCCCCGCTGTTTCCGCCCATCTTTCCTTTTTAATCTGGTGGAGTTATTTCACCGCATTGTTTTCAGTCTTGTCGTCCTTTATCCGGATCTCAATCTTGGTTTCGTGAGACTTCTGAATGTGAGTGAATTTTATTTCCTCGAATGCACCGATCCATTACTTAGGGTTTAGCTACTTTTGATGAGTTGTTATTTTTGTGTTGTCGGCCCGTAATGTCAATAAACGTCATCTTCATATTGGTGATATTGTTTATTATCGTGAACGCCTTTGCCAATACATTCCAACAATTGATTTGCACCTCAGTGACCATTTTCTCTTACATTGTGTTAATATCATAAATTATGTTGAAAGCCGCTGCTCCTTGGTGATTTCTCGGGGATCTACTTGTTAGTTGCGTCGGTATTCTGCAGAAGTTTCGAAGTCATTCGTTTCTAAGACAGTTTGAATAAAGCAACTGCATGATTTTTATTATATATTACTTTTACTGTATACCTTTATATGTATGAAGATCAAATATGGAGTAACATTTTTTAAAAGTCGGTGACAATATGTTTAGTGAAATCAGTTAATTATTCATCGAGAAACCAGTTTCCTTCAGTTTCTGGGAAAATAGCCGTGTTATTTTGTACGCAGGATTTTTCTTTAAATATCGTATGCAATCATAAAGAAAATTTTGTTTCTTAGAGGAAGTCATTAAGGAAACGGCCGAAGCAGTTAGAAGAAATTTTAATCGGTAATTTAAAATTTTACCTCTCAAATTAACTTTATTTTGTATCAATCGCTGTATTTTAGGGTAATCTTGGACGCTAAATGAGGCAATATCATTTAAATCTTCTCATCTTAAATTTCCCTTTTGCTTATTACCCTTCGAATTATTTTCCACCGGAATGCCTATAAAATCACATCTTACCACGGAATTACTCTTCGCATTTTTTAATTTACGACGACTGGATCCTCAAGGTGAGAAACAGCTTTTCAGTCATGACCAAGAAAGCATTCCTCTGTGGAATCTGTTTGTTTTCCACTCTTGCATAACGCGTGCGTATCCTGGAGGCATCAGCTTGTCGCAGAATCAACGCCTCCTCAGCGTTCCTCGGCTGCTGGATATCTGTTTGTATTCCTTTCCTAATGACTGCGGGATTGTGTTTACAATGCGCGAGATCTCTTGTTTTACTTAAAGGTCATTTCGCTCCACAAGCCACCTCCGTTTTCTCCCTTCATTTTTTCCAAATACCGCTCTCGACTTTTCGAATCAAGTTGTCTGCTGCGGAGAGGATGTCTTTCTCCACCCCTGTCTTCATCTCCGTCTTTCCCCATGTTATCCTCTTTCTCCCGTGGTGGCTGCTCTTTGATTCGTCCATCCATCGATATTTTCCCCCCTCTTAATTTTGTTTTCGGTTTTCTTCTTCCCTTCGCTTCCAGACGTGATCTCAGCGTCCGCAGTTAATTTCCCATGATCCTCCTCCTATCCACACCTCCGAAAATGGTTCTCCCCCTTCTCGAAATACCCCAAGTTGTTTGCCGCCCCCCTTCCGCCAAAATTCAACCATCCCGACGTAAATCAGAACAGAATGAATTCTTCTATTCGACAGACATTGCTAATTAAGGAAAGAAGCATCATTTTATTATATTTTCCTTGCCCTGGAGCAAGTCTCCGAAGATTGAGGAGTTGATTCCGCGTTTTTATAATCATATCCCTCGAATGACGTGTTTAAGTCTTGACATGTGAAATTGATAATTAATTTTTTTAAACGTCTAGCTAATTAGTTTTATCATCATCGACGTCTTTTAGCGTTATTTATTTGTCTTTTCCGGAGATTAAAATTACCTTAAATCAAGTATTTGAAGTAATTATAGGTGTAAATCTTATAATTGATGGAAATATTCTTATTTTAAAACAGCAGTCTATTCGATCTTTAGTAAATCATATAGTTTTCAGTATAATTTTCGTTAGCTCATCTCCAATCATTTCAAAATATTTAAAACATACGTTGTGTATGTTATTTGAACGTGTCATAGGGAATCTTCTGTGTCCAGCTTCTCGTTCTCCTGAGTGTTAACTTTTGCGTTATCTATCTACATTTATCATAAACAAGCAAATAGGTGTGAAATAACTATTTTCATTATTTTAATTCATTTAAAATAATAAATAAGCTGAGTTGAATGTAATTTGCGGATATGTAATTCCTGAGGTCAGGTGATAGCTATTCGTTTGATTATATTTTCTGGCCAATAGGTAACTGGTATTATGTTTGCTGTGATATTGGAATTTTTTTGGAAAGTTTTGAAAATGGCTCCCGCACTTCTGAAATTTATTGACTTCGCGTACTTTAATACTAATTTGTGGAAATTATGTAACCAATGCTCTTGTGGAAATACTCCTGATTTTGTCATCTCATAATGTAGAGTGACCCCAACATCTTTCCAACCTGCGATATTGCATGATATGTCCGTAATATAGAGGAGCAAGAGAACGAGAAAGAAAGCCGCGGACCAACGGAAACGAGAGTAAATATCTTCATGTAGGCGGCGAGGAAAAACTGTTAGCACTCAGTTTGTTCTGACAAAACCATTAGAGTTATTGCCAGTAAAAATTCATAATTTCCTCATTCGTACGATCTCCCGCAGCGGAAGCAGTTTTTCCTTTCCCGAAAAATCCTCCCCATCTCATCTTCCCCGGCTTTGATTTTCTATTCTCCAGAAACGAGTATCCATTCAATTACACTCGAGAGTCACCACATCCTTGTCTCCTCCTCTTTCCTTTCCACGCCCCCTCCCCTTTGGCTGCTCTACCTGCTCGATGAATATTTAAAAAGGGAGAAATTCCGCCTTCCATTGGAGCAGCGGCTGGGGAAGATGGAACGATTCGAGGCCCGGCAGAGAGTTCTTCTGGAAAGAAAAAAAGGGTATTGGATCCATATGTACATGACTTCGATTATCGACTCGGAGCATGGAGGGTCTCTTTCTGGAAAATGATTATGATTGGTTGCTCTTTTAAGTGGGGGATTGTTTGTTGATGCGAGATCCCTTCTGTGCGTAGCTCTCTCTATGCATTTAGCTGCTCTTTGACATACTAATCTGGCGATGTATTGCCCCTCAGACCGTTGCTTACATTTTATCTCTCTGTATTACGTATGTGTCTTTCCTTTATAAGCACTGGACGATGTTGCATCAAATTCAGTCCATCTTTTGACGAGATATCCTAAGATCGTTTAACCGCATTCATACATTTTCGGATCTTTTATCAACACTCGTTTTGTAATTAGGGGAAAGTGAAGGCGGAGGAAAAAATTAGCGGGATGTGTGGCCATCGGAAACGTTCTTCTTCCGAATGCATTTTTCTTAATTAATCCTCTGGAGGAGATGGTGTGGCCGTCCTGTCGCAGGTTTTAATTACTTAGCGGGAAACGAACGCGATTTTTCATAATTTCCGAAGACATTGGTTCCTATCTGTGGAAGGGTGAAGGTAAATGGTGTTGGAGAGAGGGTTGATGAAGGTGCGTGGAAAAAGTCGATGTTACGAAGATAGAGAATCGTGGTAACGCAATTATGATACGCACCGTAAACCTTCTCACCATAAGAGGCTTTTCAGGTGTCATTGTTTGTTGATTGATGTTGCTAAAGATAAGTTGAAATGATATTTTTTGTATCGCCGAATACAATGTTATCAAACTGATGCGTAGTAGAATTCTTTATTTTCTTCGATTGAGGTTAATCTTCTATCCTGGTGGGTTGATATTGTGATAGATAGATGTTTGGTAAGGTGCGACATCTGTTCGAATATTTCTCGTTTAGAATAATTAGGCGTTTGATTTCGTAACCACCGGACGTGTCGAAAACGGCTACGATGTCTACTTCTGTGTTATGTTCTGTGTGCGTTTTGTTTTTTCATTTTTGCGTTAAATACATGTCTTGGTTGAAGTTGCTCTGTTTTGCATGTAGTTCAACGTTTAAATTATTCATATTCTTTTAAGCCATTTCGAAGATATGACATCAAAGCGGCAACGCTCATGTATTTGTCCGTATTAAAGGGTTTAGCCCATCATTAAACTGAGGAAAACTGCTTTGACGTCAAACCCGCAGTATGCGATTAAGGAGTAAGGGTTTTAGGTTCATTACCGCTAAATCTATTTATGGGACAACGCAGAGTGCCTATATGGGGTTAAGGTTCTTCCTTCCTCACCCACGCGGTCTCTCCCTCAACCTTCATCACAAGATGCCTTCCATATCCCCTCCTACATCGGCGGACTCCCTCAGGAAATGCGTGGATTAATTTCGCAAATGATAGAGTCAACAGTGTCGTGAGTTGGTGGGGAGGGAATAAAGAAGAGGTCGGGATGTGACGCCGTAGGGCCCCAAACAAGAGTGGTCGTGGGGCGGGCGAGGGGCATTTTGGGCGTCCCGCGGGCACATCTCCCCGGACGAATCCGAGGGAATGATCCTTTCCCTTTTGGTTTTTCGGACCGCCCGTTCCTTATGCACTTACCTCGTCAACTTTTCCCGCGCCCAAATCCAATCCAATTATCTTCTGGCCAATTCTCGAATCGCCCGTTTCCTCCATATATTTCCCTTCGTCGCACTCCCTGCCTTCCCTTCCTCTTATGTAACGCACGAGTTCGCTCCTTGAAATCTTCCTCGATCGGCGGTGCCCGAATCCAATTAAATCAACTCTGTTTCCGTATTCTCGCGATAGCTCTTCACTTCGTCAAGCTTCCACATCGTGTCTTACAAATTTCACTATCCACTTGCCTCGAGAAAATGTTTATCGCGTCGTTATTTCCAATGGATTTAAGGAAGTTCTCGGCTCGTTTACCTAGTCGTGTCGGTTTTGGCCTCTCTGCGTACGTGAGCTATCTCCCGAGGATCCGATGGAGTTAATTTAGGCTTAGTGGCCTGGGTTAAAGGAAATAATCAGTGGCGATGGTCTTCCTGAGCTAACTTTGGGTCTCCAGGGCGTCTTTGATTCGTTTTCAATGTGTCTCTCGTTAGAGGATTTGGAGACAAATGTGGAAATGGATAGAAGTAAAACGTTTTGGGAGTTATTAGTCTCGCATCGTAGTTGTTGAAATTATATCAGTGAAAGCATGTGGATTAGTTTCATTTAATTAACAAGAGATGTTTAAATATCGCATCACTTAGGTAAATCATCGCGAATAGAGGTCGTACGAAAGGATGAACGACCTCTAGTCGAAACAAATTTTTATGGTTATGGAGGAGAATAGATTTCCTAGTTTTCTATTTTAATTTTCCAACTGCCAGAGGAAATTTGAGTGCGTTTTCGGTTCTAAAAATCATTCTTTTATGGAGACAGTCGTGTAAATTTTCACTTAAAGTCGATCTTGTGTGTGTCTTCAGTCGTTACTCGCTTAAAATATGTATCCCTTATAATCGCGTTGGAGTAATCTGTCTTATTTGAGTGCTTTTGGTACTCCCAGCTCCTTCACTTTCATTCATCTCCTTTCCATTGCATTGCACCCTCGCTCGCTGTCCCTAAAATGATGATCATCAAATTAAAACCTTCCCTAGATTCATCTTTCATCTTTGATACCCCGAAGCGGTCCTTCTCCAAGTCCTTATCTCATTGCAACCCTTTAATTCTCCATATTATGCAAACATTGGATGACCACAAATGGTTGTTCGCTTGTGGCCAAACAAGGATCGTTACTTACGGAATCATCTACCATTATGCCATTTTTTGCTTCCAGTTTCGTTTGCGATTTTTTTTGCTTACTCGCTCCAAACTACTGTGGAATTAGTTCCGATCAACTCCGTTTGCATGTTTTTTATTTATGATATCTGTACTATTGAAATGTAACTCAAAGATGCTTAGAGAATTAGTCTTTTGCAAATTTTCATTTTCATTGCGCCACAAGAATTTCCTGAGTTTTTGTCATGGTAAGATGGAGGCTCAGTATTCACATATGAGTGTCGTTCAAGTCTCTGGGAAATTAGCTCGTCAATTGAATACCATCTGTACAAGGGATGAAAAACCTCCACCTGCATTATATTTTCATTTTGTTTTATGTTTTTATGTTCTTCGTATATTTAAGGGCATCAGGTCTCACTCTTCCTTGTACTCCATTTTCTTCTTTAAAATGTAAAACATTCAGAAGACGTATGTGGGTTGGTAGAAGAGGAGCCCTCTCGGGCCTAACCTCACCTAAAAGTGTCATCTAGTCTAATCTTAATGGTGTCAGTGTAATGATGCGTTGGTGCAGGCTTCCTCGATGCGGAAGTTTGGCTAATATTCTAATGATATTCGCTAATTTAGGATTTCGAAATTTCGCGTTAGTTAATTATTCTGGCCCACAATAGGGAGAGTCAGCGGGATAGAGAATTACTTTGATCCAGGGGTTAAGAACATAAGGAGCGAACCGAGCCAAAGAAACGATCGCGATGGATCGATCTCTGAAATAATCGAGTGGGTTGCGAGAGGTTATGGTCGTTGGCGGAGGGAAGTCTCCTTGACCTGGGGCAACCCCTGCCCCGGAGAGGAAGGGAGTTACACTTTTTCGCTTCATTGGCGGAACGCAGTGGTAAAAGGTACTCAGAGAATCGGATCGGTAGAAGAAGAGATATATCCGTTCGTTTTTTGTTCCATACTCTCGGTGCATGTCCAGGGCGAGTGGTGGTCAGGTGGGATGAGGATGAAAGCATCATAGAGACGGAATTGATCGAGTGATTCATTAGGTTTCCGCATGAGTGGAAAGCCAGCGAAAGCATAGAGGACAACGAGGGACATTTTTCGCAGTAGTTGGAGATTGGAGAGGTCTTGAAATTATCGGGCGATTCGAGGAAGGAGTAAGGGAGCTGGCGAAAATGCGGACGTATTGCTCGTTAATCTACGTGGTGCCTGGGAGTGGGGGAGGGCGGTTGTCACGCAATGGGAAAAAATTATCTCGGAGGATTTTTGGGTGACAGTTGAGGAGAACGAGATGGTTTACTCAGAGGAGAAGGGTTTTGTGGGTGTTGAGGAGGGAATTAGTGCGCTGTTGTTTAGATAGGCTTGGAACGAATATTGATGCTATTGATTTATATTGTTGATAATTGGGGTTCATTTTTGGCGATAAAAATTTTTAGCTAAAGTCGTGTTTTGGTGACCAATTACTCCCTGCTTATAGAATATAAGAGAATAAAATAAAATGAGACAGTTCGAATATTTCCGTACATTCATTCATCTTATTATCGTAATCCAACGGCCTCTTTATTTCATTATTGTAAATCGGTGAGAATGGAACTTAAAGTGTTTCAGGACATCCTAGAATTTATGCTTACTGTTTTTCTATTTTTGAAGCACATAATTCACGTTTTATGTAGTTAGTTCTTAAGTTTTGATTTCTTTCTCGGTGGGTTTATTCCTATTAACTAATGTTATCATCGGACTTGGAAGTAATTTTTTCACAAGTTTGAATTGGAGAACAATATTCATAATATTTACGGAAGTGGATTTTTTTTCGTGGAAAAACGGACATGATAAAAAGGTTACTAGCCGCGCAACGCCTTAACTATCCCTTTCGTTGTCGAAGTGGATTTGGTTAATTTTGCAGATAATTTAGGAATGAATGAAAATCTTCCAATTTCGTGTTCACCTCATTCAATTTTAAATTTAAAAAAATCTCCGTTAAAGGGTTTAGTTACCGCTTTAGCTGTTATGGGAATAAAATCGTATTTTTCGAAATAATTAACACCTCAAGCGGCAACAAGTTCTTTTATCGGAGAGATCTTAGATTACAGCACGCAGCGATGAACATTTTGAGGCTCTTAACGAATTGGCTTTTTATGCATAGGGAATAAGCACCATCCACGTCCCCCTCTTGTGTTGGCGATGCAATTGATGCTGTGGTCGCGGGCTCTTTTTTCCCCCCTTTCCCTCAAACGTGCTCCATTTCTTCATTTTTCATCCCGGTCGACTTGCCGAACGCCCGGAAGATTGATTTGTGCTAGTGGTCTGTGTGCTTTCCCCTCTGCACCGTGCCCACCCCCGTGTTTGCATGCGTGGCCGCAGGGGTGCGGGAATACAATGGGGATGAGAGGGGTTGGTTGTCCAGAGAATTGTGTCGGAGGGAGAGGCAGTTGAGTCTTGCTCGAGATTGGCAGATGGGATGTTGTCTTCAATTTGATGTGGTTCTCTAGCCACATCTTGAGTCCACTTGTTCCGTTGGAGCTTCTCCGGGGACGTAGCTGTTCTGTCTTGGAATCATGGGTGGAATTGCCGAAAGCAGTTGCTTTTTATCATTTCGATAAATAAATGAGATAGGAAACTTGGGAGTTGGGACTTTGTCTACATTTGATTTTTATTGTGCACACAATTAACGTTTTTATGTCTGTTTTCATTGCTTTGAATCTTGAATGTGTCTACAGTGAAGATCTCGGTCAAAAATTTTCTCTTAGTTTTACTTTTCGGGAATTATTTTTTTTTTTAGGTTGCGAGTCAAGTTGGATTAAAATAAGGTAGATTATATACATGCCTTATTTAAATGTTCCCTAAATATAGGTTTTGACGTAAACATGAGCAATGATTGCAGACAACCATTTTTCATACGAGGACCGGCTTCCCGTATTAAATCCCCTCAGGAAGGTCATTATCTCCGAACATCACATCCGAAATGAGAAAGTCGAGGCAAACAACATTTCTTGATTTATCTTCCCGTTCTTTCCGATGGCGCTCGTCCGCCGTACTTCGCGGCCGCATTTTTCCAATGTCTCCTAGGTTGATGGATGTACATAGGGACGGACACACAAACTGGAGGCGACGGAATACGGTTCATTCTTTCCGCTATCGCCGCCCTTTTGGGGGTAAACACGTGGCCCTATAAAAGTCCCTCGGGTCCTTCCCTACCATTTCTTCTGTCGACCGACTCAAACGGCCATTTCCCGGACCGTTTCATTATTCCGCGTATTTATTTCCATTATTTAAACTCTCCTCCCTGCACCAAGCGGGGAAAGTTATCGGAAATCGCCGCGAGTAGTGATTCAGAGCGATCGGAAAGAGCGTATGTACTCAAAGCGCTATCTCCTCGCCTCCCCCCGCCACACGCCCTCTTCCCCCGCAAGGTACATATTTTAACATATCCCCTCCCCACTCATCTCCGTCCATCGTGGATACCCGTCAGTACAGGCTACCTCCCGTCCTTCATGTCTAATTGTTTGTGCACCTGATGAAAGTATCAATTATTCAAGCGGACGAGTTGTGGAGGGAGGGCCCCACCCAACCCCACTCGCATCCCCAAGGGTACCCGTACACCACAGCGTTACCTGAGCTATTGTATGCTTTCAAAACGAGCCTTGTGTATTTAGTTGTTTGGCTGAGATATCCCGCGCTCTTCTTCCTCGGCGGCTCGCAACCACTCCATTATCAATACTTTTCCTCCCGCACGTATCTCGTGCCGTTCGTTGACGTCGAAACTCTTTCTTGTTGCGCTCATCTCGATTTGGGAGTTGGGAACGGTTCGCCGGTGTTATTTCCCTTATCCGTGCTCATTTGCGCTCTCTGACGGCATCGTTAATGTATTTGATTTGCCCGCTTCCTTTCGGTCCCAGCGAATCTTTTCTCTTTAAATATCATCCTCGTTCTTTCTCTGCCACCTTTCGGCGTATGGCAAGTGGTGCGAACCTTTCGCACTTTTCTCATAATTTTTCTAATATTTGCGTTTTTTGTTTTAAATTTTAGTTCTTGACACCATCTATTTGTTATTTATTTATTACTTACCATGTTGGTGAATTAACGTGTTATTTACGATAATGAACAACTCAAGACTGTGGTTTTATATAACAATAAAAAAACTGAGATTTCAATTGGATACGCACCATATCAGGAACAGGTGACACATACCGTATGGTATCTCTTGTAAGGAGAGATGATAGGTCCGGTCACGTATTTCTTTCGCCTGCTGCTATCTTGCACCGCCTGGGGGAAAATTGTAGTTATACTACGATTTTTTCTGTTACCTTTCATGTTTTTGTCCATTGCCAGATCGTTCAACAGTTGGGGTTTTACGATATACATTTTGTTTTTGAGAACACACTTTCTTTAATTTGTTTAATAACTTAAATCTTTCTATCCTGTTAATCATTAACTCTAACTTATATCCTTTCCATCAAAGAGCATGGTTTCTCCGTTTTCTTGGGATATACTCTTATACACAGGATCCCATTTACTGGACGCGTATTCTAGCTGAGGCCCTACTTCATTGTTGCCTATCTTCATGATAAAGTTCTATTTTCCCAGAATTTTCATTTTAGGCGCGGCAAGCAGACAAATTTCATGTGATCATTCGACCGAACGTTCACTGTCGCGAAGTTTGCTCTCCAATATTTATCTCCGCGGTCCCCGTCTGTGACGCGGTATTTACAGTTTCCACGTTTTGCGTTTTATTCCGGATTTTCGCTGCGCCAAAAATGCTCGAAGGTTGCCAGAACCCTTCATTGTCCCAGCGTTCATTTATATCGTTTAGAAGATGGGAATGACGCGAGTCCGTTAGCCCTCTCTCTCGGACTCCAGCGAACGCCTTGTGTGATGAGGAAGACCGCATCAAAAAGCTGTGAATGATTTAGTGAAAAAGTAGAAAAGAACTCGGTAGAAGTCGGTCGGGGAGCGTACGTCTGCTTGTCTTCTTTACTATAAACGATGTTGTGGAGTATTATTTCCACCTCTCGTTATTCTTCTGAAATTTCTTTACGCGTTTTTCCTTCGAAATTCAGTAATTAAATGGCAGTTGACGAAATCATTCCTATCGATTTATTTAAAAAAGGAAATACAATTACTCTCGTGTTATAATTTTATTTATTCGGATATTTACTATTTAAAGTTCTTGCATCATAAAATGTCAAGTGATTGCCTCCGTATGTTTTACTTTCTTTTGTTTTTTCAAACCTTTTCCAACTGTGTATGACAACCCTAGAATAAGTAGGAGAATACTAAAACTAAGAGTAATAATGTGGAAGTAAATATAATGTATACGAATCATCATTGATAGGTACATTTTCTTTTTGGCGATAAATTATTGGAAGTGAAGGCTGGCTTCCAGATACATTTTTGCTTTGCATTCTTTATAAATCATATTATGCATCTGTAAAACCTTGGCATAGAAAGTGAGAAAGCAAGGTTGATGAAGATTAGCACTTTTAATTTTTCTCTTAATTTTAAGAAAAACCACGCTTTAAAAGAAATATTTAAAGTTTTTATAACAATTTGAAGCTTGTTTTGCACTAATCACCACTTTCTTACTTATAAAAAAAGTTTTTTGGACATACATATTAAGTGAAAAGTACTGCTCATTTTGGTCTGCCTGTATTATTATATACTGTCTGAATAACTGCTCATTTTCAATGAAAATTAAAAGAAATGAAATTAAAATCCTTCATAATTTTCCACAGGTTTTATTCTGCGACCGGTTTCGTAAGAAGGTCTTACATCTTCAGGTGTAGATGTAAGACCTTCTTACGAAACCGGTCGCAGAATAAAACCTGTGGAAAATTACGAAGGATTTTAATTTCATTTAGTATGGCTTTCCACCAAGTAACGCCTGATCATATCGATTTTATTTTTTAAAATTAAAAGAATTACGCTTAACAAATTTGAAGATAAAAATGTTGAACATTTTTGTATTTTTAGCTATATTTATTTCCTTAAATTACAGAAAAAGGTGGTCCTCATCCCTGTGTGGTCTGCAAGGCAACAGTGGAACAATTTCTTCTGTCGCGACCCCTCCCACGCTCTCATGCTGCTCAGTATGGTCTGAGAGATGAGGATGTGCCCCCTGGTGCACGTGTTTGCAACTCCTGCCGCTGCAAGTCCGTCCGCAGTCGATACACTCAGTATGTACACTTCTTATCATTGTTCCTCCCTCTTAAAATTCTACAGCCAAATTCACCTATTGCTCTTCTGAATTGTTGGAATTGAAATTTTAATATACTGGTAATTTATTTATACATTTATTTGTCTACAGGTGCCCAATCCCCACTTGTCCCACTGCAAAAGGTAGGGCTAAACGCTTACGACCTCTTCCTGGAAAATGGGCAGACCTGCCTCCTGAGGTTAAGGAACCTATCATTGCAGAATTTCGTAAGTAAATGAGATTTTTGAAAGTACATAACATTTTTAGCCTAAGTTGTTTTTAATGACAACCATGAAATTCCTTTCCCCTCTGTTGATGTAGTTTATAGTGGTAAAAAATAATAGCCCTTAGTTTGTGTATAAAAATTTTCAGATCTGACGTTTTTGCCATTGTGATCTATAGTCTAAGCATGAATTAAATGACATTTATAAACATCTTTTAATATGATGTTTGATTGAGAATTGTTTTGTTTTTAATCTTTTAGAAATTCCCGCTTCGGTGACAAAATGTTGCTCTGCATGTTTCAACCGTATTTCCCGCCGACTGTCCCCTAATGATGGTGCTGCTGACGATGGTTCGGGAATTTCATTAGCGGCAATTGCTGCTGCTGCTGCAGCTGACCAGTCTCGGTGGACAGATGAGGAGATTGAGTTAGCAAGAAGGGCTCTTGGAGAGTTTGGATTGGGTCGTTGGAACAAAATTGCAGAGCAGGTTGGCACAAAATCAGATCACCAGTGCAAAAACTTTTACTTCAACTACAGGAAAAAGCTTGGCTTGGATGCTATAATCAGAGAGTATAATGAGGCAAGTGTATTCAAAATGATGCTTCTCCTGAATTTATTCGCATATAACAATTCTTAGAATTATCTTGATTATTCCAGTATATTTTCTAACAGCTGTATTTTTCATCTTAGACACATCTAGGCGAAGAAGGCAGGAGCAAGGGTGGAGGTGATGGAGCGCCTCCTACTGTCACTGATGAAGAGGAATCAGGGTCTAGCACATCTAGTTGTGATGAGGCAGGAATAGCTCCTGATAGCAGTGATACTGCAAGTGCTGCATCTCCTAACCCTCCACCAGCAGTTCCCTCTTCTGCATCTACTGAAGGCAGAGCAAGAACTGAAAGAATCGGTTAGTGTAATCTTTTTTTCAATATAATTTTATTCCTTTCCTTTTTCCCATAATTAAAAAAATGTGCACCAACTGTGAATGTCTGTATGTTGTTACCTTTCTCTCATGTAGAAGATTTAATGTGAAATCCATTCTATTTGGCACATGAAAAATGTTGACTTTTGAAGCAGACTTTGTTACTTCCTTAAATTTTTCACTTTTAATTCATTCAGTTAAACTTTTGCATGGAAAGAATTAATTGGATTTAACCCTTTTTCATTTCCTTATGAACTCCAAATATTTGTCCACTGTTAAGTTGTTCATCGTAATTGAATTTGTAACGAAGTGCCTTCATTTGAAATTCCGTGTGTAAGAGCCTTTTTTTAAAGCTGTACCAAACATTGGAACAGGATTAGCCAATTGATTTCCATAGAGTAGTAATAATCTCATTTGACAAATATGTTGGATCCCTTCTCTCTCTCTGGTATTGCTCCCCCCACCTCCATTTGTATTGATCCATCTTTGGTAATTGAATATAGTGGAGACTTCAGTCTATTTTTTCCTCAATTTTGGAGATTGATACAAGCTTATCCAAATAAATACCCCAAGCTGTGAGAGCAATGGAATGGGTGTGGTGCATCGGTTACAAAATTCATTTACCTTACTTTTTTATGCCTCTGTTTTTGGCTGTTGATGCTCCACAGAGGAGCATCACACTTTGACTTTGATGTTACACATTTTCCCATATCCATTTACATTGCTAATAATTGAATCAAAGATTTTTAATTTGTCCCAATGTAACCTGGGCATAATTGCAGGATGAAGTTAATTTTAGTTTAATGCTGGTCATTTCCTTTAATACAATAATCAAATGACTATTACTAATTGGTTTAACATATTGATGAATAATTTTTTTTTGAATTATACTGGTTTATATTTTATTTTCATACAAATAGTATATGTAGTTCTTTTACCTCACAAATACTAGCCCCTCTAAATAACTGAATAGCTTTTCTCTGTATTAGGATTTTTTAAACTCTAAGTCTATATCTCTAGTTTTAATATTGATTCAAGATCTTAAAAATAGTAACATAGTTTGAGTTTTCTATTTAATTTATTAGGCTGTCTGATTGGCAGTGGTTATCTTTTCTCAAATGTATTTCTAGGAAAATAGATCATTAAGAAAGAACTCAATATCTATTGTATTCATATATACATGGCAATTATTTTACGTTATTCATTATATTTGAATTATTGCTCTTTATCTTTGTATTTTTGATTATTTTTCATGAGATCCTTTTAGATTGATGATCTTGTGTTAGTTATACCCTTGATTGTTTAGTTTAAGACTTGAGAGATTGTCAGACATAGGCCACCCATTTGTTTGCTCTAAAAAAGTGATTAAGCATATTTAAATTATAATACATTTATAATTCTCCATTGGTAGCTTCTATAATCTTTATTTCTTAATTCCTAAGTACAGTACAATCTCTGTAATCTGGCTTTGTGGTAATCCGACACGTCCAGTAACCTGGCGTACATGGCCCATTCAGTGCAATAGTAAAAAGTGATGATACTTAGAAATGTCTGAAAGAAATTAACCTCAAATGTATGCATTTAATCATATACCTATTTCCCTTATTAACTCCTTCCCCATGCTGGCTGCGAGTGAAGCGTAACCGTACTTTGTAGACTCGTGCTGGTGTCCAGGATTTATTCGGCAATCTCTCTCGACTCATACCCGAGGCAGTCAGAAGGAGAGAGTTAGGGTCACAACATTTAATTGCTAAATTAATATCTTATAAGGTTTTTTGGAGCATTGGATTCTTGTATTTCCAATAATCTGCCGTTTTCGATAATCCAACTATGTCACGGTTGCATATGTGTCGGATTACTGAGATTGCACTGTATTTTAATTACTAATTGTTGTAGATCTCTAAGATTTTCTTTCCCAGGATGTCTTTATTTTATAGCCACAAATATATTTTGTAATGCATTAGTAACCTCAAATAGGTATTAATTATTGTTTTCAAAGTAAATGTGTGTTGTTATATTTTGGTGGATATTATAATAGTTATGTTTTCTTTAGTGTCAAATCTCCCTTCCAGATCATTAGTGCCAAAATATTGTAATAATGCTGATTTACATATTGATTCAATTAATCCAGTTTGGGAAACAAAAGACAAATTATGCATAATTTCTCTCATTAAATCTAGGAGTTAAGAAAAATCACTGTATCATGTGGACTAATTTTGTGTAATGTAATGATTTTAAATTGTCTTTGCAGTAGGAAAAACAGAACCAATAGATGCTGAATCGGAGAAGTCAGTGCTGAACGTAGAAGAAGAAAGAATTGGCACTCAGAGTCCACAAACATTAGAACAACAAAGACAATCTGCTGGAATGCCAATGCCAGGCACTGCTGCTCCACCATCCACTAAGGAAGACTATGACAGTTCAGCCACAGTATGTTCCAAACCAATTGACCAGTTGATGGTTTCTCAGTTTTAAATTTCTATATTAATAATCGCCTTCATTTCCTATATCATCAATGTGGTGGTTTTTTTAAGGAAAGGGAAATAACTTGCTATGCTTAGAAGAGGAACTAAAAAAAAGTTGTCTGTCAGTTTGCTGCATTTGAGCTTTCGTTTATTGTTATTTGATATTTGTTGTGTTGTGAATAAATTTTATTAAAATCAAGTTTAAAAATTTATATCACATTCTGTGAGACAAAACCAGCTAGTGTTTTACTCCAAGATTGAGATATGTTTACTAATTATATTAAGAAATAACTGATAGCTTTTGGAAATTATTTTGTTTGTGAAATATTCAATAATATTTACTAATACATATTTATAGATAGAGCTGTAAGGTGAGTGGAATAAAGATTTTCTTATATTACAATAACCTCTTTTCCCTAGGAGACAGCAGATGAAGGTCAGGGAGGGTCAGAAGCTGATGGAACAGGAGCAAGGGGATCTCCCAAAAATTATGCAGCTACTCAGCAGGTGACACCACAAACACCAGCTCGGACTCCAGATCAGCAGCACAGAAGTCATGCTGTAGTTTCAGAAGCTAATGGTGCTGGGGAAAGAGAGAGAGAAAGTGGTGAAGGCCATACTCAAGAAGTACTCACAATGAAAGACTTAATGCAGGGTGTCATTGAGATGCAGCTCAAAAAGAATCCTCAGGGACCTCAGTCGTCACATTTGCAAGGATCTCATTTGCAGACTTCAGTACATCCAGGCCAACATCAGCCATCACCCACCATCTCTTCAATTCTCAAGACAACTGATAGGCCTGATATTGCTTTTGTAAGAGAGTACAAAAGTTCTCCATCAGTCAATAGGATTGGACAGCAAGCTCAGGTTGATGCAGCTCCCCAACATCCTCCAAATTCAAGAAGACCTGGTGCTTCACAAGAAGTAGGGGCCTCATTGCAACAAAGGGGCAGGACACCTCCTGTGCAGCCTGTTGATAACCACCGTAATCCCTCCCATACACAGATTTCCATGATTCCTACTTCTCACCATAATGTCTCATCTCACCACCTGAGCCAGCATCACAGTCAGCCTTCGTCCCTGTCTTCTCATCACATCCCACACCATGTGGGACAAATTCCTCCAGCTATGGTGGTACCCAATTCTGCTGGTCGAGCTGATTTGCCCAAGGAGGGTCTTGTAGTTGTTCAGGTTAGTTGAAATTATGAAATTAAATTGTTATGTATTATCCGATAGAAATAAATTATTTTCGATAAATATGTATTGAGTAACAGGAGGGTGAATCAGGATTGTTTCTTTGTATGAGGTCTTGTAAAGCATTATTTTTCATATTGAGTAGAATCAAGAATTTATAATTTTGTAACTCATGTTATAACTCTCACGATTAATTTTGTCATATACCTATAAATCAGAAACAGTATATTTATAAAAACCAGTTTAAAATAAAATTTATTTTGAAGTATGTGTTTGAATTGTAATTGTATCAGTGTCTCTATAACATTTGGTGATTAGTTCTTAGAAAACTTTTCACTTTTATTTAGGATGGTTTTGAACTAAAATGAATAATAATTCTGTTTGAATTTTAGTACCAGCAAGTGCAGCAAGCCCTTAGAGAAAGTGGCAGGGAACCTGAGCCAGTCACTCTTGATTTGAGTCTTAAGAAGAGAGATGATAGTCCTCCTACAGGCCCACCTTCAAGTCAGAGTGCACGTGATGCTCATCTGCATCATTCCATCCATCATCCACCACCAGCTCACAAGGCACCACCATTGAGGCTACCTGAGGTGATGATTCGGGAGTTTCCTCCTCCTGCTGTTTACAGGGAACCAACTCCTTTCTACATGCATCAACACCAGCAGCAGCAGCAAATATCAGCTCCACCTCCACCTGAACAAGCTAGAAACAAGTCTCCATCTGTTTATGTGCCAGATGGGAGAGCATCTCACCTTGTAATGAGCTCTACCAGTCGACAACCAAATTTGCCTCCATCTGCACAGATAACCACTGTAAATGCTACACCAAAGGCACCCAAGGTAAGTCGGAGGGACCAAGTTAATTAGTACTCAAATAAAAAGCTTTTTAAATCTATTTTAGGTGAAATAAAGGTAGTTTACTTTTCAATTAAATATTTTTCAATAATTTCATCAAAGCACTGGGCATACTTTTAAGAACTCTATGGACCCAAAATTTATTTTACCTAAAGATATACTAAAGACCTAGTTTGTAATGTTAGAATTATCCGAAAGAAAATATTTTGATTGTATCATTTTGATATTAATCAGTTTTTAATTTATCATGACTTGAAAAAATCTGTATTGCCAATAACTCATTTTCAAGTAGATAGGATCCCTTATGGCATTTATCTGTATTTTCTTTCTTTTTTCATTCTCTCGATCAAAGTTTCCATGGATCGCTGAGGATGTGAATCTTGTACGTTCACAGGGGCCTCATCCATTGCCGGCATCCAAGATGGGATCCATTTCACCAAAACCTCTTCTCTCCAAGACGGGCTCAATCACCCATGGGACTCCAGTCTCACCGGCTGCTCCTCCTGCTCCTCAGCATGCATCACCAAGATATGATGGAATATCTCGACAACCCACTCCTCCTCAGCAGCTCCCTACGCAACCTGCTCAGCCTAAGGAAGGTTCAATCACTCAAGGCACTCCAGTACACCATGATCCCAAACAGCAGAGAGGAAAAGATGGAAGACCACAAGCCTATGATTCTAGGGGAGTGTCCCTTGTGGCTCCTCCTGCAGTTCCATATGATCCATACTATGGACGCCCATCACCTGGTGGACCAGGAGCACCACAAGGTCATCATCCACCACCTCCTACAACTACTGATGCTTACCACCCATATGGAAATGCAACTTCTGGATTTCCTTATTCTGCTAGACCTCCATATACAATAGAGCAACAACTCAGTTCTCGTCAAATCATTATGAACGATTACATCACTTCTCAGCAGATGCATGGAAGAAGAGGAAGTGGTGGAGCACCACCTTCTGGATCAGAGAAGGATGCAAGGCTCTCACCTGGAAATCCAGCCTCTCATCATGCCTCTCCATCTCTCTATTATCCCTCTCCGGGCACTTCACCTGCACCTCCCCCTGGCAGTGTATATTTGCCTGCTGATGTGCGCCATTCTCGTCATACTTCCCCTGCTGCTCCTGAACCTTCTCCATCAAAAACACCTCCACCTCCTCCTCCACCACCTCCAAGGCAGGGGGTCATTCAGAGGCATCATACACCAACTGGCCGAGGAGGAAAACCAGTTGTCATCCAACAGGGAGCTCCAGCTTCACCACCAGAAAGATATCAATCGCCTGGTAATAGCCAGTCACCCCATGCACAGCAACAACAAGGTAGTCAAATTCCTCAACATCAGCAGCATCATATAGCAGTATCACCTAGAACTCAATATGTTCATGGATATCCTCCTGGGCATGAAGCACTGTCTTCTTTGGTCGACCTTGCTGTGCAGCAACCAAGTTTACCTGTTCCCAAGGATGATAAGAGAAGACCAGCTACCCCAGGTCCTTTGCAACCACATCGACACCATCAAATTCCTCAGCCACCTCCTGGTTCACAGCATGAGGGATTAGGGAAAAGTATGGCTGATTCCACTGTTACTGGTGCCAGGGTGGAACACATGCACCAACATCAGTTTAGACAACAGCAGCAAGAGAGAGATAGATTAGCTCATCATCACCAGCAAATACAGATTCATCAACAGATGCAGTTGCAGCATTCAATGCAGCAGCAGCAGCAGCATTCAATGCAGCAGCAGCAGCATTCTATGCAGCAGCAGCAAATTAGAGAGCAGAGAGAAAGAGAGCGCGAGATTATGCACAGGCATCAGCAGCAGCAACAACAACAGCAGCAGCAACAACAAATTCAACAGCATGCACAGCAACAGCAACATGCACAACAGCAGCAACATGCTCAGCAACAACAGCAGCAGCAACATCATTATCAACAACAGCAGCAGGCTGCCCGTTTGGCTGAGCAAGATCGTCAGAGGCACATGCCGGTGTACCGTGAACATGCGCACTATCCTGTGGGTGAAAGAGAGCAACGTGAAAGAGGGGCACCTCAACAAATTTCACGTGAGGGAAGCAACACAGAAGGAAGACAGACAAATAATTCTGACTTGTCAGAAAGGGAGGCTACTAGAATGCTTGCTGTTAGTTTTCCTAGAGACTCTCGGCCAAGACACAATGTTGGTTCTGGTGGAATAGACTCTCGTAGCTCAAGGGGAGATTCAACTTTGACTGCTGCTAGTCTTATTGATGCCATAATCACAAGGCAAATAAATCAAGGTTCTGATCAAGATAATACTAATAATGGTCCTGGTGGTGGATCATCAAGTGTTTCTAGACCAGGAGATAGACTTTTTCAAGGTTTTCATAGAGATTATCATAACCCTAATCATCCTCATTTACATCATCTCAGACAAGTCAGTGGTGGTGTTCCAACTTCTCAGTCTCTTCCTGTGCAATCAGTTGGTCCAGAATCTAATGGTAAGGCATCCCCCTTGCGACCATCTGTTGGAAATCCACCAGCATCATCTCCAGCAGTCACAGTGGAAGAAGATGGACCAGAAAATCGTGAAGGAGGGCGTGAGAAAACACTAGCTGAGCATATTGCTTCGATAATAACAAAAGATATGGCAGGTGATACTGGCATAAGTGTTTATGCTCCCTCAGTTCGTCAGCAAAGCTACCAGCATCACCATCACTTACCCCCTCCTCCTCCACCTAATCGAGGACCCACGCCTCCAAGACCTCAGCCTACTCCACCCCCAGTTTCAGATGGTATGTCTGATGGTGTTACAGATCATCATAGCTGGAAATTAAGAAGGGCACTACAAAAAGAAATGGAAATGAAAGAGAGGCTTGCAGCAGATGGGAAGGCTGCAGGACTTGCTTCAGATGAGCGACAGATCATTCGCATTGCTCAGCCTGCAGGGAGAAAAACACCACCTTCAGCAGGTCCAAATGCATCCCATCATGGCAGATCTGGATCACCGGCTGGATCAACTGGAAGTGAAGGACATGGTGTTTCAGGTGGTGGGAATCATTGGATGCAAAGTGGAGTAGGGTCGGGTAGTGATCACATGAGTTTTCTACCTCGAAGGTTTTACCCAGAGACATCGCCTGCTGATAGGAGATCACAGACTGTTGAGCCAAACCGTGCTAAGCAACAGCAACAGCAGCCTCACATGTCTCCCCTGGATTATGTCAAAAATAGAATTGTAGAAGTGATGAGGACTTCTGATGATGGTGGTGGTGGAAGTGGTGGTGACAGTGGTAGGCAGGAAGTGACAGCAAGACATTATAAACGTGGTCCTAGGGCAGAGGAGCGAGAGGAAGTTACTAGTAAAAGATCAAGGACTGAGGAAACAAGTCCGGCAGGTGATGCAGACTGCCAAGTGGATGGAAAATGTGGAGAAAGTGGTGAGGGTGGTGTGGGGGAGAGAGCACCAGAAACTGCAGACAGCCCTCAGTCAGGCGAGATGGTAATAGATGAGGGGCGAGCATCATCGGCTGCATCTGGTGGGGCATCAGGAACTGATTCAGCTCCATCAGCATCTCGTCCAGATACTGTTTCCCCTGCTGGTGTGGAGACTGGGCGGGAGGGACCTCCAACATCAGCCAGTCCATCAACAGGGGGTGTCTTCCAACCCTACACACGTTCATCCCCACCAGCACCCTCTCCAGCAACTGCTTCGGCATTCCCTGCTGCACCCTATCCATACCCATATTCTGCTCTGAGTGTTAGGGCAATACCTGCGTCATCGCCTTCTGCTTCACCAGGCGCTCAAAGGGGTGCATCTCCAGCACCTCCTCAAGGGGCTGGACCAGTCCCATCTCCTGCTCCTCCTCAGCCGTCCCCCATCTCCAGGAGGCCTCCTAGCAGAACAGGATNACCCCTCCTACTTCCAAACTTTCCTCCTCCCTTGCAAATAATGGTGGGAGGGGCTTTTTGCTGCGCCCTATCCGGCGAAAACCCGAGCGTCTAGGTAAATAGGCTGAAAAAGATATGTAGTAAACTTTGGTGTATTAAAAAAATTGTTATTTTTGTTGAAAATAAATGAAGTGTCCGTTAAAAATAAACATCTCAATCGGATTGCCACATCCTGTTTTTTATTTATTTATATTTTCTGCTGTGTAATGTTGCATGGATATTTTTTTATCATTCCTCCCTTCAAAATTAATTTTTATCATGCTGTTCTTAATTCAGTTGACCTGTACAGTTAAAAGGAATTTATATTAGAGGATTACCAAATTTAGATGTCATTGAGTAGATTTATATTACTTTCATATTTGTTTTTTGTAATGTTGAACTTTATAAAAAATATATCTTAAAACAATTTATTAAATATTTTTCCTAATTGAGATATAAAAGCACTGAAGTTCATCTACACAGAGTTGTAAATAGCAAAACCAGGTGAAAGTATAAGGACTTACCAGGGGTTGGGAACTTCTTTCATGGCTACCTGAATGAACATATTATTAGGCCATATGAAATAATCAGGCTGCACCAGAGTGGCATATTGCCAAAATTCAAGTACTGAAACAGTTAAATTAACTGTAGGAAATTGAATTTAATTGGCAAGGAAATCTAGGTAGGATAATTTCCATCTTATTTTCATTATAATATAGTAAATTAGATTGGAGAAATAGATCATTTAAATACACAAAATTCTTTCAAGAAGAGATTGGCTGCAGGATTGGACCTGCCTCTGATTTAGGCCAATTTAATTTTGGAATCAATAGAACTCACAGAATAGCCTTGAGTAAATGGTCAATTTGTTTGATAATACTCTCCAATACTTTGTTAATACCCATGATACATTCTTATCCTAGAAACTAATCACATTCCAATACAGTTGTGAATTAGTGAGTTTAATATAAGCTATTAACTTCTAACCTGAGAGGTAACATCTGTAACCATTTTATTGCTTTAATTAGCAAACAAAGGATAATTGACTTTCAGGTAAGCAGCATATCAATTGATGTAATATACGAGTATGAACGATCATGAAATAGGTTCTCAGAATTAGTAGTTTACTTGATTTTCCATTTAAATACTTACTCTAATTTGACTTAATTTTCAGTTTTAGCTGTTAAGCTTGGATTTTAATTTGTTTGATAGATTTTGAAATTCTCAAGCTACCCAGTCCATTCTTTTGTTTGTAAGTCTATGATAAATCACTCAATGTTTTTAATTGCCAAACAAATTTTCTTAATTGTGATAGAGGTTCAGAATACAGTTTACTGGCTAGATAAATTTGGGATGTATTATAATTTGAATGAGGATATGGAGATGAAAGTACAGAATATGTTATTGTTTAATGGATTAAAAAATCAAATTCTTGCAACTTCTTCTTTATGAAGCCAGTCATTTCATTGATTTTAAAATGTAGAATAAAGACAGAAATTAGGAGAATGAAAATCAGTTTGAGATTCAGAAAAATTAATTAAAAAAATAATGGTTTATATGGAACCTGGGTTGTGGATTTTGAAAAGGCACCTTTCAAAGGGTGATTCGAGAAATCAGGGGGGACATTGAAGAGTAAAGGATCAAATTGGAGAGATAGGCTCTTGATTCAAAACTTATATTTAAACTAAACAGTGCATTTTAGGACAGTTGCAGGTTGTTTAAAGTTAATAGAGTTAGGTGGGGTAGTAAGACAGGGATGTCCTCTATTTGTAACTCTCTTTTCTATATTTAAGTATAGGGAATAGTGAAATATGAATGGGAGGAAACAGAAAAAGGTATATATATAAGTTGGGGTTGAGATGACATTCAAAATAAAATCTGCAGGCAAGATGGCTGTTATATATTATTATGACGAGCTGGCTATGCATTGCTAAAAGTCACAGACATGAAAAATGTAAGTGATATGGGCAAAAGTTTTGAAGTTCATTAAGTGAAATAAAGCTAAGTTAACATTCAATATTTACATAGAGAAGTGGTAACATGTGGATCAATTGGTTAGTGCTGGGTTTTGGGTTATGTAAATGAAGGCTATATGCTTGAAAAGGAGGAAAGGTGGGAGTACAAAAGTTATTGTATGTATTATATGTATAGAGATAGATTGAAGGTAAAAAGGGCATCTCGTAAAGCATTTAGAACACAAGAAATCAGAAAGAAGTCTGATGGTGATGTATCTTTCTCAATTTACTTTGTACCCCTATTTTCTAATCAGAGGAGAGCCTCTAATGGATTTAGTAAATTATATATATTTAAGAAATTGGTTGATTATGATGATGATGAAAGTATCATGTCGAGTGACATGTATGAATAATTGTGATATACTTAATAAAATTCCATGTCAGAATTTATTTTAAATCCATTATTCTTCACGAATTTATGAGGGCTGTATGATAAGTACCAGTGTTTAGCGACTGATGGCACTACTGACACAAAATTTCTATGCCATAATTTAATGCTATCTTTAGATATATGACTGTCAAAATTTCAGACAGATTAATCAAGTAGTTCTGTTTTGATAGCTGTTGAAAGTAGTCAAGTTTGTGTTTGCTTTGCTTCATGGAGAAAGAGCAATATCGATCAGTGATTCGATTTCTTTTTTTGGATGGGAAGATGTGTGAGGAAATCAAGGTGAAGTTGCATGCAAACACCTCAATTGAACGCATACAAAGTATCCTACACGAAAAATTGGGCATGAGAAAGCTATCGGCGAGATGGGTGCTGTGTTTGCTCACTGTGGAGCAAAAACGGAATCGCATGACAACTTCGGAGCACTGTTTGTATATGTTTAAGCTCAATCTGAAAGATTTTTTGTGATTCGCGAGGCATCGTCTTCACCGACTGTTTGGAAAAGGGAAGGACAATCACGGGGCAGTACTATGCTGATTTATTGGACCGATTCGATGCCGAATTGAGGAAAGAACGGCCCTATTTGGTGAAGAAAATAGTGTTCTTCCATCATGACAACGCACCAGCTCACTCATCTGCAATCGCCACTGCAAAACTGGTCGGTTTACGGTACGAATTGCTACCTCATCCACCCTATTCTCCGGATTTGGCCCCATGCGATTTCTTTTTGTTTGCAAACATGAAAAAATGGCCTGGGGGAAAGCGATTCATGTCAAAGAAGGAAGTCATCGCCCCAACAGAGGCCTATTTTGCAGAGTTCAACAAAACTTTTTTTTGGATGGCTTGAAAAAGTTAGAATATCATTGGAGTAAATGTATTGAGTTGAAAGGAGACTATATTAAGAAATAAATTTAAAAGAAGTTAAGAAAATGCGTTTTATTGCTTAACACAGGTACTTATCATACAGCCCTCGTATATAATCATCTTCATGGTTTCAATGGGAGTGCCCATGTTAATAAGAGATTTATAAGTCTCCTGTATGACAAAGTCATTAATAAGTATATCTTAAAATAAAATTTCACTTGGTGTGTATGTAACTTATGCTTTTTTATGTGCATAAATCTGAATTTCGTACAGCAGGAATATTTTCCCATTTTTGGCAATGAATTTAGATGCATGGCACGTGTTTCGTGGCTTGAATCTTCCGCTTTGCTACAGATTTATCGATACTCATTTGTCACAGCTGTTAACATCTGGTAGAGGCGAAAGGCATACGTCTTTTGACGTCCTCAATTATTATCTCTTATAAAGTATTTTGCGAAGAAAATAGTTTAATTATGCCATCGTTTTCAAGAATGCGTTCTGTGTTTACTGGTCTCGGTGCTTGCGGAGGAGCACTCATAGTATATTACGCATTTCGAGAAAACGAGAGGAGACGTGCTCATGCTTCATGGACTACAAATTATACTCCGTCCGCAAAGTGGGACTCTAACTGGGATAGGTATTTGTTTTACACATGTAATGTAACATTGTGGAAAGTTAGTTAGTTTGCTTCTCTTAATGAATGATTTTTGATACTCGCAGACGGGACCCGCGAAGTTTAATCAAACCTAATGGAAAGGATCAAAATATATACAACGAACAACTTGAAAAAGCGCAACCTACTGCTGTTCGAAACATGTTTCTTATTCGGCATGGGCAGTATAACTTAAGTGGATCTACAGACAAGGAAAAACGACTCACCGAAATCGGTAAGTCTATGTTTTCGGCAAATTTCGAGGTATGTAGCTTTTTTCAACTTAGAGCTTTATCAGCTCACGCTTCTTTTAAAATATAACTTTGGTCTTTCTAAAATTTAACGTAAAATTTATTGCTAATATTTGAGTTGGAGTAATTATTGAGTACTGACTCACATTTGCATTTAGCCCTTTCCTTCACCTTCTTGAAACAATTTCATTATTGTGTTTACTATGTGTGATGCAGCTATTATGATTTGCTTACTACTACTTCAGTTAGTAGAAAATTAAATTTTTTGAAAATTTTAATTTAAACCCTACTGTAAAGAATCTTTTTCAGCCTATATGTATGTTACCAGATCTTTTAATACCATAGGTGAAAGCTCGTCATATTCAGAACTACTCCTTATGATTTTATTCAAAACCAATGTTACGTTCCTTGTCCTGTTAAGTTATTCTGCATTTCAAAATCTTATGAAGTCTAAATCGTGTGAAAATTATGCTTTGGTGTATCATGAAAAACCATAGATAACTCATGAGTATTATCTCTTTGATGTTAACACTGACTTTTGAAATCAACAGATATTGATTTAAAAAAATTTAGTATATACATTACATTATTGAACCTGTCTGTCTCAAAGTAATGAATATATTTGGTGGTGATCAAGCTTTAAAATTCTCCCAGAATCAATTAATTTGCTGAAATGTGTAGATACTTGACATCATTTTGTCAGTTTTAAATATATTTCTATCAATAAACGTTTACTTCTTTCAATTAGCCCTTATTCCTGTAAATTACTAATGGATAGTTTAATGATTTACTCTTTCAGGGAGAAAACAGGCAGATTTGACTGGAAAAAGACTAAAAGATCTTGGAATACCATTTACAAGATTAGTACGTTCTACAATGTGCCGAGCATCAGAAACTGCAGATATAATCCAGAAACATCTACCTGATGTACCAACTGAGGAATCTGATTACATTCAAGAAGGAGCTCCTATTCCTCCAGAACCTCCAGTTGGGCATTGGAGACCTGAGAAACATGTGAGCATTGATTTGGTGCACAACTTCAATTGATAATAAAGTATCTGCTGTATTTTATATAAATTGATGCCTCAGCACAGAGCTGCACCCAGCCTATCTACCTGGGAGCAAACATAATTTTTCGCTCCTTAAAATTAAACACCAACCATACATTTCTTGATTTGCAGGTAACAATTATTTTGAAAGACTTCAAAAAACAGTGTTTTAAACTTCGTTCCCCAGTTTACATTGCTTACAATATATCAGTAACAATTAATTATGCATATTTCGTATGCTGTTAGAATAAATAGTCAGTATACAGAATAGTAAACTGTTAGCAGTTTACATTACTCTTGAGTAATATTATCTTTGCTCCGAAAATAACTTAAAATGGTGTGATTTGGTTGAAATGAATTTTTTGCAACTAAATATGAACGTTTCTAATGAAAATTGTTTTGCAACATATTGTTTTGATTAAATCTACTGAACAAATATTTCCTTCTTGTCTTGAGTTATCCTTTACTCTAAATTCTTGCAAATCTGTAATTTCGCATTATAATGTTTCCTAGATAAGTTGTCTTGATATTCATAACCGTAATTAAATCCATGTCATGTACCATATCTTCATCATTGTATTATGATATTATGGGTAAAGAAGAAGAATTTGTTTTAAGTGTTACTCTGAAAAAATTAAGCACTAAAAATGCTTCTAAAATGAATTAGTAAAGTTCAGTTAATGGATCTTTAATATTAGAACCCTTGTAAGATAAATTATCTAGTACGTAATGACCCTAACTGCTCCATGATTAATTTTAAAGCAAGTCATTAGCATATTATCTTTACTTCTTTGTAACTTTTCAAAAAAGGTTTCATTTCTCCATATCTCCATTT
>KZ308160.1:2218650-2292914 GCA_000376725.2 Ladona fulva
ACAAGGGAACCTTGACCGCTGCGGCAAACGGCCCTCAATGACACAGTCAACAATACGTTCTTTGTCAAAAAATAAGGACCGATACGCTCCAGTTTGACCTAACTTTTCCTAGTTTCTGAATAAAACGAGTTTAAAAATCAGCTTAAAATTCGTTAATTTGAAAATTTGAATAACAACCATGGAATCGAAGTGACGTCCATCGCCAGCGTTGGTGTAGTGGTTAGCGTGCGCGGCGGTAAGACCAAAGTTAGTGGGTTCGAACCCGAGTCGGTGATTTCTTTGTTTCTTTTTTTTTCTTCCGCAAATTTTATTCCTTTTCGTAATTATTTTATCATTTTAAACGTTACATTCCCTTTGCTGTTTTAATTTTTGCTGAATTATACTTATAATGTATCAGGTAGATAAATTATTAATCGACGGCGATGTTTTCAATGCAGATTCTCGCAAATACATTGTGCGCTCCTATTTGGAACCTCTTTCCCAAATTCTAACGACCACCGCCAACGTTCGCTTTGAGGAAGAAGGGGAAGCGGAGAATGCCCTAGCCGAGGGAAATTTTATTGCCATGCCAAGACAGACCAAACCGGAGATCGAATATTTTCTTCTTAATATTTAAAATGGGTTTCTTGAAAATGTCATCGGCTTTTTTCTTTCTCTTTTAAGTGAAATATATTGTAATTAACTGAGAACAATTTTTTCGAAGACCTGCCATCCATTTAAGTCCGATTAATTAACACTATTTCTTACACAAAACGTGAATTCTGATTTTGGTTTATCTGATTAATTTATGCTATATATATTTAGGACAAGAGGAATATTTATTAACGCAAACAAAATTTTTAAGTAAGTCTTTTATTTTTCACAATGTCTAGGATGAAAGTCGAAGTAAAAACAATTGAAACATATGCATTTCCGGCACAAAGCACAACGCAAAAAACTGTTTGATTTGCATTTACATTTGTATTTAATGATGTCCGAAAAGCAAACTTGGTTCACATTTAAGAATGCCGACCGTGTGGTAGTTAATCTGCTAGAAAACCATGCGTAGCACAGCATATTATTAAATATGGGAGCAGAAAGTTGGTGATGTACCAAAGCGTGAATGCGAATGGCATCTTCACGTTTATTTAGCTCTTTTTTCAACGTCATCAACTCAGGAGCATTTTGTATTCTCTTAATCAAATTTTTAACTTGCCGAAAGAAATAAACATCAAGAGGTTGGCACATTGACGTGCACTTAGGCGGAATAACTTTTATGGTGCATGTTGGCAAACCACCCCCATCGACAAATATTTCGTCATAATGTGAACTGTTCGTCTGTCCTGACCAGGAGTCTATTATTAAAAGAAACTTTTTTCCATCAACGTACTCTTTGAGAACATTCGATAAATAATCCTTATAGAGTAGTGAAGTCATTTTTCCAGATTTGGAGCACGTAACGTAAACATTGGTGAAGTCTTCGGTAAGTCGCGTAACCTCTTCTCGTACTCGAGGACCGAAGTTGCCACTTGGCTCTTGCAGGCAAAGAAACACTTTTGGAAGCAATTTTCCAGATAAACTTAAGGAATATTGTGCCGTATAAGAGTGCGTGATTCTATTAATGCTCCCTAAAAACACTTCTGTTTTCTTTTCACCTTGAAAGCTTAAGGTCCGTCGCAAACTTGATCGATATTCACAGCCAGTTTGGTCAGTGTTTATAATGTAATCCGGATGATATTCTGGAATAAGAGCCATAGTTTGGCGCTGAAACATTTCTGCTGCCAACAATGTTTCTTTCATTGACGCGTTACTTCCAGTGGCAACATAATTAGTTATCTGACGCTGCCTAATCCGATGAGTTCTTTTAAAATTTTCCACCCACGACTGCGACGCGATAAATTGGAAATCATCGGTTATAAACTGGAAAGCTGCCGACATGGCCCATTGCTGAAGTGTTCTGGTGGCGACGTGGTAGCGCTTCTCCCTTGCTTCTACGAATCTGTCCCAGGTCCAATTGTTAATATGGGCATATTTCTCCGCTGTTGTGCCCCCTTTCATTATATCTTTTTCCCAGCGAAAAAGTGAATCTTTCCTGGTAAGTCTTGTGGACCCAATCGTTTGGAGGGTCTTAAGACTCCAGGTAGGGTTCAATTTTGCTAATGCAACAACCCTGAGTTTCACATCCAACGGAACTAGAGAACATTTCTTCTTAGGCGTTGGCACATATTCCGATGAACTGGACTCTGGGGAACTGCTCTGTCCGAAGACATCCACTTCTTTATTTGTACTAGGTTCCTGGAAATCCTCAATCATTTCATCATCCCCTTCATTCATTAAAATGTCGCTTTCCACAAACGTCATCTCGCCGTACATTTCTAAAAACCTGTCAAACATTTCCTTACCAATCAACTTTGACCGGTGAGAGAGAGGAAGTGTTACACTTTCGGCAATATAATTATTACTCCGCAGGAGTTCTGCACAAAAATGCAAGGCGTTGGCGAATTCTTGCTTCACCTCGACGCTATTAGTCGATTCTGGCTCGGAAACCTACGAAAAGCTGGTGGATGGAATCTCTCCTTCCTTATCAAGACGAACCTGATTGTATATAAAGATCGTATCAATGATAAAATTTTCTATAAATACGCACAAAAATTAACAAAACAAATAGAAAGATTATATAAGCAAATTAGATACTTACGTAAATTTCTTCTCGAAATTCGGCCAAGAACTGAATATAAAGGCACAAACCACGTTAGTGAGGATGTTCAAAACAATGCTCTCTCCACGCTGCCCTTTGCAAAATGTCTGTGAAATGCATGCCTCAACCATCGCAGGCAAGCAGTCGGGAATCCCCGGTTAAAGTTCGTTAGAGCAGTAAAAACTGAAGTCTTTTCAAAAAACCTAGTGCAATAAATTTTTTCTCGACTAGGGATTTCCCCGCTGAACAAATTGTTCTCTGTTCATTATATTTATATATTTCACTTGAAAGAGAAGGAAAAAAGCCGATGAAATTTTCAAGAAACCCATTTTAAATATTAAGAAGAAAATATTCGAGAACGGCATCTCCGGTTTTGGTCTGTTCTGGCATGGCAATAAAATTTCCCTCGGCTAGGGCATTCTCCGCTTCCCCTTCTTCCTCAAAGCGAACGTTGGCGGTGGTCGTTAGAATTTGGGAAAGTGGCTCCAAATAGGAGCGCACAATGTATTTGCGAGAATCTGCATTGAAAACATCGCCGTCGATGAATAATTTATCTACCTGATAGATTATAAGTATAATTCAGCAAAAATTAATCAAGCATAAAAACAGCAAAGGGAATGTAACGTTTAAAGTAATAAATAATTACGAAAAGGAATAAAATTTGCGGAAGAAAAAAAAAGAAACNTTTTGATAGCTGTTGAAAGTAGTCAAGTTTGTGTTTGCTTTGCTTCATGGAGAAAGAGCAATATCGATCAGTGATTCGATTTCTTTTTTTGGATGGGAAGATGTGTGAGGAAATCAAGGTGAAGTTGCATGCAAACACCTCAATTGAACGCATACAAAGTATCCTACACGAAAAATTGGGCATGAGAAAGCTATCGGCGAGATAGGTGCCATATTTGCTCACTGTGGAGCAAAAACGGAATCGCATGACAACTTCGGAGCACTGTTTGTATATGTTTAAGCTCAATCTGAAAGATTTTTTGTGATTCGCGAGGCATCGTCTTCACCGACTGTTTGGAAAAGGGAAGGACAATCACGGGGCAGTACTATGCTGATTTATTGGACCGATTCGATGCCGAATTGAGGAAAGAACGGCCCTATTTGGTGAAGAAAATAGTGTTCTTCCATCATGACAACGCACCAGCTCACTCATCTGCAATCGCCACTGCAAAACTGGTCGGTTTACGGTACGAATTGCTACCTCATCCACCCTATTCTCCGGATTTGGCCCCATGCGATTTCTTTTTGTTTGCAAACATGAAAAAATGGCCTGGGGGAAAGCGATTCATGTCAAAGAAGGAAGTCATCGCCCCAACAGAGGCCTATTTTGCAGAGTTCAACAAAACTTTTTTTTGGATGGCTTGAAAAAGTTAGAATATCATTGGAGTAAATGTATTGAGTTGAAAGGAGACTATATTAAGAAATAAATTTAAAAGAAGTTAAGAAAATGCGTTTTATTGCTTAACACAGGTACTTATCATACAGCCCTCGTATATAATCATCTTCATGGTTTCAATGGGAGTGCCCATGTTAATAAGAGATTTATAAGTCTCCTGTATGACAAAGTCATTAATAAGTATATCTTAAAATAAAATTTCACTTGGTGTGTATGTAACTTATGCTTTTTTATGTGCATAAATCTGAATTTCGTACAGCAGGAATATTTTCCCATTTTTGGCAATGAATTTAGATGCATGGCACGTGTTTCGTGGCTTGAATCTTCCGCTTTGCTACAGATTTATCGATACTCATTTGTCACAGCTGTTAACATCTGGTAGAGGCGAAAGGCATACGTCTTTTGACGTCCTCAATTATTATCTCTTATAAAGTATTTTGCGAAGAAAATAGTTTAATTATGCCATCGTTTTCAAGAATGCGTTCTGTGTTTACTGGTCTCGGTGCTTGCGGAGGAGCACTCATAGTATATTACGCATTTCGAGAAAACGAGAGGAGACGTGCTCATGCTTCATGGACTACAAATTATACTCCGTCCGCAAAGTGGGACTCTAACTGGGATAGGTATTTGTTTTACACATGTAATGTAACATTGTGGAAAGTTAGTTAGTTTGCTTCTCTTAATGAATGATTTTTGATACTCGCAGACGGGACCCGCGAAGTTTAATCAAACCTAATGGAAAGGATCAAAATATATACAACGAACAACTTGAAAAAGCGCAACCTACTGCTGTTCGAAACATGTTTCTTATTCGGCATGGGCAGTATAACTTAAGTGGATCTACAGACAAGGAAAAACGACTCACCGAAATCGGTAAGTCTATGTTTTCGGCAAATTTCGAGGTATGTAGCTTTTTTCAACTTAGAGCTTTATCAGCTCACGCTTCTTTTAAAATATAACTTTGGTCTTTCTAAAATTTAACGTAAAATTTATTGCTAATATTTGAGTTGGAGTAATTATTGAGTACTGACTCACATTTGCATTTAGCCCTTTCCTTCACCTTCTTGAAACAATTTCATTATTGTGTTTACTATGTGTGATGCAGCTATTATGATTTGCTTACTACTACTTCAGTTAGTAGAAAATTAAATTTTTTGAAAATTTTAATTTAAACCCTACTGTAAAGAATCTTTTTCAGCCTATATGTATGTTACCAGATCTTTTAATACCATAGGTGAAAGCTCGTCATATTCAGAACTACTCCTTATGATTTTATTCAAAACCAATGTTACGTTCCTTGTCCTGTTAAGTTATTCTGCATTTCAAAATCTTATGAAGTCTAAATCGTGTGAAAATTATGCTTTGGTGTATCATGAAAAACCATAGATAACTCATGAGTATTATCTCTTTGATGTTAACACTGACTTTTGAAATCAACAGATATTGATTTAAAAAAATTTAGTATATACATTACATTATTGAACCTGTCTGTCTCAAAGTAATGAATATATTTGGTGGTGATCAAGCTTTAAAATTCTCCCAGAATCAATTAATTTGCTGAAATGTGTAGATACTTGACATCATTTTGTCAGTTTTAAATATATTTCTATCAATAAACGTTTACTTCTTTCAATTAGCCCTTATTCCTGTAAATTACTAATGGATAGTTTAATGATTTACTCTTTCAGGGAGAAAACAGGCAGATTTGACTGGAAAAAGACTAAAAGATCTTGGAATACCATTTACAAGATTAGTACGTTCTACAATGTGCCGAGCATCAGAAACTGCAGATATAATCCAGAAACATCTACCTGATGTACCAACTGAGGAATCTGATTACATTCAAGAAGGAGCTCCTATTCCTCCAGAACCTCCAGTTGGGCATTGGAGACCTGAGAAACATGTGAGCATTGATTTGGTGCACAACTTCAATTGATAATAAAGTATCTGCTGTATTTTATATAAATTGATGCCTCAGCACAGAGCTGCACCCAGCCTATCTACCTGGGAGCAAACATAATTTTTCGCTCCTTAAAATTAAACACCAACCATACATTTCTTGATTTGCAGGTAACAATTATTTTGAAAGACTTCAAAAAACAGTGTTTTAAACTTCGTTCCCCAGTTTACATTGCTTACAATATATCAGTAACAATTAATTATGCATATTTCGTATGCTGTTAGAATAAATAGTCAGTATACAGAATAGTAAACTGTTAGCAGTTTACATTACTCTTGAGTAATATTATCTTTGCTCCGAAAATAACTTAAAATGGTGTGATTTGGTTGAAATGAATTTTTTGCAACTAAATATGAACGTTTCTAATGAAAATTGTTTTGCAACATATTGTTTTGATTAAATCTACTGAACAAATATTTCCTTCTTGTCTTGAGTTATCCTTTACTCTAAATTCTTGCAAATCTGTAATTTCGCATTATAATGTTTCCTAGATAAGTTGTCTTGATATTCATAACCGTAATTAAATCCATGTCATGTACCATATCTTCATCATTGTATTATGATATTATGGGTAAAGAAGAAGAATTTGTTTTAAGTGTTACTCTGAAAAAATTAAGCACTAAAAATGCTTCTAAAATGAATTAGTAAAGTTCAGTTAATGGATCTTTAATATTAGAACCCTTGTAAGATAAATTATCTAGTACGTAATGACCCTAACTGCTCCATGATTAATTTTAAAGCAAGTCATTAGCATATTTTCTTTACTTCTTTGTAACTTTTCAAAAAAGGTTTCATTTCTCCATATCTCCATTTCAGCAGTTCTATGAAGATGGGGCCAGGATTGAGGCAGCGTTCCGCAAGTATTTTTATAGAGCACCATCAACCCAGGAAAAAGACAGTTACGAAATATTTGTGTGTCATGCCAATGTAATTAGATACTTTGTGTGCAGGTAAGTTATGTATATTGTTTTCTATTCTGATTATGAAAATTTAACAAGATCATAATGTAATAATAATGATAATAATAATAAAATCTCTTTATTTAATATAAGAGATTTAAAAACACTCCAAGAGTCATTATGCTGGCGGTTTGAGTCTTTCCCTCAGAGACTGAAACAAGGAAAGGGAAATGGCAATGGAAAAACTGGCCTTCTAGAAATCACCTAACGTGTATTAGATGATTCCTAGAATGTTGGTTAATCCATTTCCTTTCCATTATTTTGTTTTGGTCTCAGTGGAAAGGTGCAAACTGCCAGCATAACACCTCCTGGTGGGTTTTTAAACCTCTAATTCATTAACAGCCATGATCCAATTTCTTTCCTTACAAGATCATGGTATATCAGCAATAATTTATTCCATACATTGGTATGGAAGTGAAATCTTTGAGGATACTGATTTTAATTACTATGCTTAACTCATGCCCACTCAATATTTTCACATCCGATCTATATTTTAGACAAAAGATTTTACATTGTTTGATCCCTCTGTAATAATTAAGCAACCATACCTGCAGGCTGACCTCATGTGTGCAGACTTAAGCATTTGATGGAAAGTCAAATACTCAGGCAAAAGGGGAAAGGAAAATCCAAAATTTAATTTTACCAATTCTCATTTAAATGGTAATAATAAATGAAGGAAAGGAGAAATTAAACAGGAAATGCAATGGAAATTAGTATTTTAGTCTCTACATGACACATGATCATTGTTCCCTTTAATATTGAGCATCTTTGGTCAACATTTTTGGGATTTCCCCCTGCCACACGCCGAAAGGTGGCTAGCAGGGTATACACATAGACACATAGACATTTCTGAACACATTTATCGGTTGCAAAATGCCCTTTCGAGCATCATACCTTCATATAACCAAGTGTCACGGCCCCTCCATTTTGGACATTTAAGGACAGCCCCTTAGTTTATGGAAGTGGGACATTGTTGTAAAGGAAGAGTTTTGTTGCAAGTTTTCGGATTTTCTTCATTTAAATGACGAAATGAATCTTTGTTTTCTGTACTGTTCATAATGTGCATAATTATAAATTCATATGAAAAAATAAATCTAAAGGTTTTCAAATTTCTCAATATATTGTAGGTAGGCAGCTGACAAATACCATATTTTCTGGTAAATAACACAAACCTACTAGATAGCATTTTAAAAATCTCTTCAATGTGATAATGTATAGATAACACGCATTTCAAAAATTTTTTCTATGATAAATGCACTGATAACGTGCATTTCAAAATTGTTATTATGTCAAGGAGAATGTTTTTTCAATACTGTAATATATATGATAATTACTCTTGTATTTTGAATGGAATTATTTGATTACATTAACATTTACAATATGTTGGTTGAAGTAAAATTGCCCTAGTATGTATATACTCAGTGACTTCGCGATATATGACGTGTGTTGGTTAGTGATTTGTTTCCGAGTTCAATGAAACGAGATTTTCCATTGTATATCACTATTATTTTTATTATTTTTCTATATTTTTTGTATAGATAACACGCAGNTGCTTCGGCTGACAATGAGCGTAAAATATGAGAAATAGACGAGAGGACAAGTTGTTAAGGACTCATTCTTTCCGCAAACGATACGCGACAACAGTAAACTAATAAGATAACTCGATCGCTTGTTGTTTACACCCCCTGCCACGCGCAGAAAGGCGGCTTGCATGCGGGTATTTATGTAAATGTTACTTAAAAACGATAGAGAGAAACAGCTTCACCTTCGACGATTGCGTGTACTAGGAGCGAATACCAAAGTAAGCAGAGCAGTTTTGATTTGTTATATGAAACGCTCCGAAATTTCAAATCTCCACCTAACGAAGTTGGAGAGCCATGGTTATTCGTTTTCGCGCAGAATCGCGAGGAATAGCATTCCTTTTCCAAATTTATGGCACCCGTAACAAAAAAATGGGTCGCACCTTTTGTTAGAGCTGAAACGAAAAGAGATAAATTGGCGTTTAGAATCGAATTCGCCGGTATATTTCAAAAAAACGTATTGCTCTCCGAGCAAAAAAAAAAAATACGTTCGGAAGGCGATCGAGTTGCTTTTGTCTCTTTCCAGTGCCGAAAGAGAACACGCGCAGTAAACTTTCTATTTCTATCATTCGATTTTAATTAGCTGTAGGAATTTAATTTCCTTCTCTCAATTTAATTTGCTGGTTAATACATTCTCGCTTTTGACTCATACTTATCTCTCCATTTTATCATTTGCAAAGCACAATAGAAGAAGAATGAGTATTTAGACACCCAAGAAGATTTTAAAATTGGAATAGTAATAACATTTAAACAAATGTCGAAATTACAAAAAAAAAACGTTTGGTAAAAATCAGCTGATAACTATAAGAAATTGAATATAAGAAGAGCAAGATTGCACATCGTAGATAACAGTAAATAGCTGTTAATAAAACCGTAAATAACATTAAAACAGTACTGCTTACAATGTTTGCAATTTTTAAATCCAGCATTTTCGTAAGAATCTTTTCGGATATTCAATTTGTGTATAATCAATTTTATTAGCAGAATTTGATGCACTCTAATTCGAACACTCCATGTCGAATACTTTTTCTGATGAATCGGAACTCGTTATTCTTCTAAATATCCTCATCAACTTCCAGCTGCATTGTTGCTTTTGTACAATCAAGTCTGCTAACAAAATGAAGAATTTTGACGATTCTTCAACTTCATAAAATATGATATTTTTAATTATAGCTAAATTAAATTTTCCAAAATGCACTAGTTATGAAAAATATTTCTTGGTCCGTAAAATGTCATATCTTAAGAGTATTCCTGAGTATATTCGGGAAAGCTATGAAATTGTTTCCTATAGTTTAAAAAAGGGCATTTAATTTTGTCTTTTACAACTACAAACTTTATTTATCATTTATCGATCTTTGTCCATTTTTATATTGTATCTGAATTCTATAATATGAACCCAGTAATGGCTGAAGATATATCAAAATGATATTTGTACGTCCATGTAAAACCCCTAATGCTGAAAGTCCTCATAAAAATGTCAATACCCTACTTACAAAACTGCCAACCTCACAAGCGAAATTAGAGTAATATTTTGGAAAATAAGCACCCAATTCACAACAAAGGAAGTTTAAATTCTTCGAAACATTTGTTTTTTCGGCTACCTTTAGTTTATACGTTCATTAATAAAACACCTGACAAAGTTTAACCAGTCTTAACGGAAATGTCTCACTATTGTCGTTCTAACCGTTACTTAAGAACACTTTAGTATGTACCTGGGAGATACGAATGAAGCGAAAATAAAACAGCTTCCGGACGTAAACCGAAGGATTACACGAATCTCGTTGTTTCAGAGTTCGAAATATCATTCTCTGGAAACGATATTTCATCAATCCGGGAAAGTGGATGAGAACTTTCCTTCGATCCAATAGAGAGCAAATCATTTCTCGTAGGGTCTGTACACTCATAGCGCTCGCGGTTAACTTCTGTTTGCGATCCTTTTTATTGTGGGTGTATAACGGCCGTCCCTATTTTGTGGTAGAAAGATCGCGAGGAGTCAATGCGTCTTCCTTTGTGTCAGGATTAATATGATTTAAGTGATAAAAGGCAAGCATTGTGGCGGGAGCAGAACCATGAGAGTCGAGGAGAGTAGAAGTATAACTTTGGGATGGCTTATAAAGGAAACTGACGTTTTTTAGAGCTTTACGAAAAGTTATGAGACAATCTGTTGCGGTAGGATACGTCGTCGGATTTCTATGCGTAATCGGAGGCTCACCATTTTGTGGAAAGTAGCTGTCTTTCCATACGCTGAGAAGACTGTGAGCGGGAATTCAGTTGATATTCTGGCTTAATAAACATTCTCGTTCCCCAATTAGGTAATTCAGAGAGATTAATTTTCTTTCTCTACGAGTTTAACTTGTGCTCGGCCAACCCAATCAAGATATCGCTTAGTATCCAAGAAGTACATGTAAACAAATAGCTAGAAAATTTATTAAAAGTTACCTCTCATTTTTTCTGAAACCTTGACATTCGATAAATGTTCAAAAAAGTGTTGCGATGGTTGCATTTTGATTTTGCAACATCTGAAAGATTTCACATTGCACAAGCTATCTACTCTTTTAATGCCTTCTATTGTAAAATCCTCTGCAAGGCTTTGCATATTTAAACCATTTACACTATTTAGGGAATCCTTAATAAATACATTTTATCACAAATTATAATTCTCTTATCCTGCAAATTTTATCCCGCTGATACGACCTTTGTGACAACAGTATCTTCTTACTTTGCAGAAAAAGCTTAGAACAACTGTATTGAACGGTTATTAGTGCCGGAGGAAAACAATAGTGCATAACTAGAGACAAAAAGAGACATCTGCATAGAAAAGACCACCAACCAACGCTTTCTCTTCAACTTTTTGAGAACACCGCCGTCCTAATTTCCACTTGAATTAATCCTCAGGCAGTCGTGGAATATTCGCTTTTCTAGTTCTCATCGTTGGGAAATTCGTTTCGAGCGCATATACAGTCGGCTGTTTTTCTTTACTTCCAAAGATACTCCTTCCTTGGTCGAGGCTTTTATGTTACGTCCTTATCTCGCTACAGTTAAACCTCCAAGTATAACACTTACAGAATATCCAGCGCTCCCTTAAGCGGAAAGTTCTTTTTTTACGTTAATCGGATATTTCAGACCAAATTAGATGCATTCATTTTTATCTACAAAATATTTAGATAATGGCCATTGTATCTAGATTCAGAAGTATATTCCGTTCGTGAATCTTTGAAATAAATTTCTTTCCAAATTATTCCTCTAACAGATAATTTGGTAGAAAAACTTCAATAAATTATATTGTTCTCCTAATTTGAAAATCGGCTTATTCGTATTATCTATAACTTTCAGATATGATTTTCAACTTCGACGGACGATACTCTTATCACTTTTCATAGAACTCTATGCTAAGGAGATTTTCTCTTTTCTTATAGCATTCTCTAAAATAAACCCTAAGTAGTTAATTATATTCATAAAATATATCGCAAAATTCTTTCCCGTACGAATTTAAAAATATACAAGAAATGAAAGAAAATGTAAATAGCAAACTACGAAATTAAGCCATAACTATGAAATCGAGTTGTAGCAGAGAATAAAAAAAGAGAGAAAATTAGCAATCTCGGGTTGGCAGAATAAACCTGTGATATATGTAACTTTCATTTACTTTAGTCTCACAAGGGAACCTTGACTGCTGCGGCAAACGGCCCTCAATGACACAGTCAACAATACATACTTTGTCAAAAAATAAGGACTAATACGCTCCAGTTTGACCTAACTTTTCCTAGTTTCTGAATAAAACGAGTTTAAAAATCAGCTTAAAATTCGTTAATTTCAAAATTTGAATAACAACCATGGAATCGAAGCCTCGTTCATCGCTAGCGTTGGTGTAGTGGTTAGCGCGCGCGGCGGTAAGACCTAAGTTAGTGGGTTCGAACCCGGGTCAGTGGTTTCTTTTTTTTTTCTTCCGCAAATTTTATTCCTTTTCGTAATTATTTATTACTTTAAACGTTACATTCCCTTTGCTGTTTTTATGCTTGATTAATTTTTGCTGAATTATACTTATAATCTATCAGGTAGATAAATTATTCATCGACGGCGATGTTTTCAATGCAGATTCTCGCAAATACATTGTGCGCTCCTATTCGGAACCACTTTCCCAAATTCTAACGACCACCGCCAACGTTCGCTCTGAGGAAGAAGGGGAAGCGGAGAATGCCCTAGCCGAGGGAAATTTTATTGCCATGCCAAAACAGACCAAAACCGGACATTTTTGAGAACATTAGATAAGTAATCCTTATAGAGCAGTGAAGTCATTTTTCCAGATTTGGAGCACGTAACGTAAACATTGGTGAATTCTTCGGTGAGTCGCTTAACCTCTTCTCGTACTCGAGGACCGAAGTTGCCACTTGGCTCTTGCAGGCAAAGAAACACTTTTAGAAGCAATTATCCAGATATACTTATGGAATATTGTGCCGTATAAGAGTGCGTGATTTTATTAATGCTCCCTAAAAACACTTCTGTTTTCTTTTCACCTTGAAAGCTTAAGGTCCGTCGCAAACTTGATCGATATTCACAGCCAGTTTGGTCAGTGTTTATAATGTAATCCGGATGATATTCCGGAATAAGAGCCATAGTTTGGCGCTGAAACATTTCTGCTGCCAACAATGTTTCTTTCATTGACGCGTTACTTCCAGTGGCAACATAATTAGTTATCTGACGCTGCCTAATCCGATGAGTTCTTTTAAAATTTTCCACCCACGACTGCGACGCGATAAATTGGAAATCATCGGTTATAAACTGGAAAGCTGCCGACATGGCCCATTGCTGAAGTGTTCTGGTGGCGACGTGGTAGCGCTTCTCCCTTGCTTCTACGAATCTGTCCCAGGTCCAATTGTTAATATGGGCATATTTCTCCGCTGTTGTGCCCCCTTTCATTATATCTTTTTCCCAGCGAAAAAGTGAATCTTTCCTGGTAAGTCTTGTGGACCCAATCGTTTGGAGGGTCTTAAGACTCCAGGTAGGGTTCAATTTTGCTAATGCAACAACCCTGAGTTTCACATCCAACGGAACTAGAGAACATTTCTTCTTAGGCGTTGGCACATATTCCGATGAACTGGACTCTGGGGAACTGCTCTGTCCGAAGACATCCACTTCTTTATTTGTACTAGGTTCCTGGAAATCCTCAATCATTTCATCATCCCCTTCATTCATTAAAATGTCGCTTTCCACAAACGTCATCTCGCCGTACATTTCTAAAAACCTGTCAAACATTTCCTTACCAATCAACTTTGACCGGTGAGAGAGAGGAAGTGTTACACTTTCGGCAATATAATTATTACTCCGCAGGAGTTCTGCACAAAAATGCAAGGCGTTGGCGAGTTCTTGCTTCACCTCGACGCTAATAGTCGATTCTGGCTCGGAAACCGACGAAAAGCTGGTGGATGGAATCTCTCCTTCCATTTCAAGACGAACCTGATTGTATATAAAGATCGTGTCAATGAGATAATTTTCTATAAATACGGACAAAAATTAACAAAAAAAATAGAAAGATTATATAAGCAAATTAGATACTTACGTAAATTTCTTCTCGAAATTCGGCCAAGAACTGAATATAAAGGCACAACCCACGGTAGTGAGGATGTTCAAAACGATGCTCTCTCCACGCTGCTCTTTGCAAAATGTCTGTGAAATGCATGCCTCAACCATCGCAGGCAAGCAGTCGGGAATCCCCGGTTAAAGTTCGTTAGAGCAGTAAAAACTTAAGTCTTTTCAAAAACCCTAGTGCAATAAATATTTTCTCGACTAGGGATTTCCCTGCTGAAAGCATATCCGGTTTTGGTCTGTTTTGGCATGGCAATAAAATTTCCCTCGGCTAGGGCATTCTCCGCTTCCCCTTCTTCCTCAAAGCGAACGTTGGCGGTGGTCGTTAGAATTTGGGAAAGAGGTTCCAAATAGGAGCGCACAATGTATTTGCGAGAATCTGCATTGAAAACATCGCCGTCGATTAATAATTTATCTACCTGATACATTATAAGTATAATTCAGCAAAAATTAAAACAGCAAAGGGAATGTAACGTTTAAAATGATAAAATAATTACGAAAAGGAATAAAATTTGCGGAAGAAAAAAAAAGAAACAAAAGAAATCACTGATCGGGGTTCGAATCCACTAACTTAGATCTTACCGCCGCGCGCGCTAACCACTACACCAACGCTGGCGATGGACGTGGCTTCGATTCCATGGTTGTTATTCAAATTTTCAAATTAACGAATTTTAAGCTGATTTTTAAACTCGTTTTATTCAGAAACTAGGAAAAGTTAGGTCAAACTGGAGCGTATTCGTCCTTATTTTTTGACAAAGAATGTATTGTTGACTGTGTCATTGAGGGCCGTTTGCCGCAGCAGTCAAGGTTCCCTTGTTAGAGGAAACCCTACATTTAATTCTAAAAATTTACCTCAAGCTGTAACATCACAATTTGACCTGTGCCTTTTCATTTGGATTCTAGAACGTTGGTTCAGATAAACTTCAAGTTCTAAAATTTTCAATTTGCACCTACCAGCTGTAGCATCAAGTTATTTTCTTGCCAGACCCTACCTACAATTTTTCAGGTGGTTTTCTGTAGCTCTGGCTGAGCAGCTAGCAGGTTTGCTTGTCTGTGATGTTGATTAATCCTTTATTCTTATCCAAATTGATATCCCACATTGTGTGGCTAACTAAAAGCTGTGCCTTATAGTAAACTTTTGGTTCACCTGTTTATAGAATTACTGAAAGCTAATTTCCAAACTTATTTTTCATTGAATAGATTTATTACTAATAGAATGATTTTTATGGAATTCTATTGTTTCTTAATGTTAACTGAGCACTTTCTTTTCTAGAAATTACTAACAGTAACTCATGCTTTTTGTATATGACTAAAATGCTTTCACATTCCTCTTAATTTGTAAATTTAAATCAGAAGCTGTTCAATCAAACCAATGACAGTTTTCTCAATTTTTATTTTATTTATATTGATTTATTACTCACAACGAACTACAAAATGAGAGTGTTGCATCTAATGGCTGTACATACTCAGTGTGCTCAACTCTTGGAATGCCCTTTATATTTAGAAAGCTAGAGAAATTTATTAAGGCAATAAGACATAAATGTATTAATATGGTCTTTAAGTAAATAAAGAAGTAGGAATTTTCCAACTCATTAATTTAGATAACATGAACATAATGAGTCATAAAATCCACTGTTTCGGCCTTGACTTTGTGGTAGCTCTTCATGATGAAAGAAGAAATAAAAACAGACTTGTACACGTTACCACAAGATTTAATACTTGACAACCTAAGTTTCAGCGCATCGCGCCATCTTCACCTGAAGAAGGCGCGATGCGCTGAAACTTAGGTCGTCAAGTATTAAATCTTGTGGTAACGTGCACAAGTCTGTTTTTATTTCTTCTTTCATCATAATGAGTCACATCTATCATGTGAGCTATTAGGAGGAAGATGAATCTTTTGAAAAGCTTTTCCTATCCTAGGTCAACTTTTCAGTGGACATAAGCTGAGTTTAATCTCAAAATTTCATAATTTTCAAGAAGTTTTGTAAAAACTGCTCTATTTTCCTTCTTATGATTATTGCCACCTTTTTCTCTCTCTTGTATCTATATTTTATTGGTCATTAACCCTTACACTCCCAGCCAGAAACTGCTTTGGACTGATACATTAGACATAGTTTTTTATGCTCAGATGCTATCATCTGTGGGAATTAGTTGGCTTTTGGAACAGTTATCCCACATTGGTGTTGATAATTCACATTCACCAAAAAAACCTCCATAATCACCTTATCTAAAATATTATTTTCATGTTTTCTATTAGAAAGACATTAGTTTGTATTCTCAAGTAGCTCTCTAAAGCTCTGGCAGTTTTTGCGTCTACTGGCTGATGGAGGCTGTCAGTGTGAGGGTTAATCATAAAGTTATTGTTTAATGAGCTACACCTACAAACTTCAAAAGTCCAAGATGACTTATAATAATTGGATAAATACATTACTTCATAAATTGTAGAGCACTGCAGTTTCCTCCTGAAGCTTGGTTGCGTTTGTCCCTCAACAATGCCAGTATAACGTGGCTGAGCATCAAGCCAAGCGGTCGAGTGGTGCTGCATTTGCTGGGAGACTCTGGTCACCTGCCACCAGAGTTGGTCACAGTCAGTTGATGCCATAGGCGTGTGGTGTTACACCACACAGGTCAGCGGTCAGCAAACCGAAGCCTGTTGTCACATGGTCATTCTTCCAGAATTGTTCCAAGGAGTTTGGGAAGGTCTGCAATATCCACATCAGAGGAGAGGACAAGAATATTTCCGTGGTTTATGCCATCACCTCTGTTATCACTGCTGAGATTTTTTCTTCCTTTTCCATATCCCCTGGAACATCAAATCCTGCCAATGATGACTCGAATGATGGCTTGGTCTTTGTTCAGTTGGAGACACAACACTTGTACAACTTCTAGTCGTTGACCATCTGATCTCTTGCAAAGTGCTTTTGAAATCAGAAGAGTTGTGAACTCTGAGATATCTTACCAGATACATCAATAATAGTTGAGAAACTGAGCATCTGAATTTGTCCTGTGATGGTGCTTGGAAAGATGTTTGTATTATGGTTAAATGTGGAGTATTAGTGGGACAGGTTCTTTAGATTTTGATAAATTTTTCATTGTGCATTTATCCATACTGTGGAAAATTTGTACTCCCTCTTTGTTTTGAAGTGCCATAATAAGTAAGAAAGGTATTTTAATAATTTTTTGGTGCTCCCCCAAAGTGAATTTATGTAATCAACATAAGGTATTATTATTATTATTGAGACCTGTATTCAATAATTTTGTAATTAAACGTTAGGAAACCAGGGGATTTGTATGCAGCCAAACTAATTATTATGAATAGTCAAATTTTGTGTTCTTTTTATTATCGACCAACATGTTTCCAAAAACTGTTTATTACGTTAAATGTAGCACAATTTTGGAATCCATGGCTATCACAGATAATCATTGTTCATCTCTGTTACCTCAAATGCCTTAGGCAGCTATATTAATGAATAGGACTTGATCAGCATTTCTCATTGTCCAGGAATACATAAGAGGTAGATTTATAGATTATTTCACCTCATGTATTTATGAATTTTTGAGTGAATGAAATTAGTTTTCCATTGCAAATTTTTCTTAAAAGTTTGTGCCAGTGTGAATGCAAGTTTTAGGTGATTGTTCTAATTATGCCTATACTCCTTGTAAGTTAAAATTCCTATAACTATTGATACTAGTTCCTTTTCACCTGGAATGGGTTAGAATCAAGATTGAAAAAAACTTGTTCATCTATCCCATGGCATGTATCAACTAAAATGCTTTACTTATAGGAAATGGAAATATCAGAATGTTTCAATATAAATATTAAATTTTGAGATGGTTTTGAAGTAATTTGCTGGTGCAAGAATCCAAATACAGGTATAGAGAAAACCTTAGCCATGATGTGAGACCCATATGTGACCAATGAACTGGATTTTACATATTATTCTACTTAATCAACCATTACTGCCCAAATATGTGCTAAATTTAAATCACATGTGCAATAACTCAATGTCAGTTTTTATTTCATTTTTCATTAAGTCCTTTTTCAATTTTTAATGTTTGTATTATTGAATTTATGTTCCTTATTGAATTGTTTATTAGTGTCCTTCATTGGATATGAAGTTAGATTCAGTTGAATTTGATAATAAATCTTAGTTTTTATGTAAACCACTGTTGTGATTCATTTATCTTGTTTCATCTAAGAATGTGTGATGCTATGCTCCTAAAAATGCAAATATATATGAATTTTATCTTATTACTCATTATTTGATAATCTCTTCGACATCTCAGGGTTTTGTCTGCTTATATTTTTTGCTTTTAATATATTATATATAATAATTTTTCAAGGTGTGTCTGTCTACCTTGAAATACTTTTGTGTGTATTAACTGAACCTGAAAGAGCAGGAATGGCAAATTTTAGTGGCAAGAGTGTCATTGTTGACAAATATAAAGGAGCTGCATGCCAATGTTTTGCCAAACTTAAGATTGAGATGCAAGTATTTTATACTTTTTACACCAATGATGAGATTAAGATCTTGCAATTTAAGTAAATACTCAGTATTATCATTACTAGTGAACAGAATATAATTCACATACTATGGGGCTTCAATTTTAGTGAAGCATATAGGAGAGTGAAGTGAAGTGAAGTGTAAAGTATATATTTATAGTGAAGCATAAAGGAGAGTGCTGTCAGAGTTTCATGTGCAAAAAAAATTCTCTTGCATACAATATTCCATAGTTTACCCACCCCTGTCCATTGCTAATTGGATAAAAAACTAAATAATTGTTAGCTGACTGCATGGGAGTGACATCAGTCTATTAGTAACTTAGGTGTGGATGGCAACCTGTCACATATTACTCTAGAGAAGGATCTTTAGCATTGGACTCCATATTTTTTAAGTGTTGCAATTACTCTTGTATCAATGATGGAGATGATTCCATAATGAAAATATTTAGATAACTTTTATTTTATATGAAATTACATTAAACACGGACGGAAATTCCGCGGAACTTGGAGGCGGAATACCTATTATGTTGACGCGTTCATCCGCCCCTTCTAATCTAATCTCATAGTAGAAGATTATTAAAACTGGAACCCCCAAAGGAAAGGCAGGGGTTGAAGACAGCATCGCCGCAGGCATTCTGCTTCCTAGCATCCCGGGTTTTCTGTTCTGGTTCATGAATTAATTAAATTCACATAAAAAATCGCTTAGTCCTAGTTAACGTAATTTAATACCCGCAAAAACTCCCTGCGAGAACTTGATAACAAAACCGATTTCGTATTTTTACTTCCATCCATCAAAGAGAAAAAGTTCTTTTACAAAATCGATAACTTTCTATCGTGACACACAACCTAAAACTTTTTACTTGAGTTAAAAATAAATATGTTAACATTATATGAAAATTAAATTCGATTAAATTTATACTTTTTGAAAATTTATTTTTCAAAGTCAGCACGGAAAAACGGGCATTTTCGTCGTTCTACCTGTGATGAAATACCAACCAATCTACTATCACGATTTATGAAATACAACTGCTGAATACGAAGTTTTATCGATAGTTATATTTACGAATGCAATATATCATTAATTTATTTACCATCTTGGTAAATCTTTGATAGCGGTTAAAAAGGCTGTCGAACCACTATCAAATATTTACCTTAATCTTTTTTGAATGTCAAATGTATTAGTTTTAAATTCTGTTTAGTTTCATCCGACCATATTCCTTTCCGTCTTCCGCTACCTTCTGCTATTTAGGTTATATCGCCATTAAGTTGTTAGAAAAATAAACGTTTTAAGATTTTTAGTTTGGTCGTAAATGCGTGAGGTAATTCAGGTTTGATCAGCTGTCGGCTTTTACTGGAACGGCAAGGTAAGTTCTTATCAGCGTTCATCATTTTAATAGGTTTATAGAACCACATCAGAGTAATTTGTCATCAATTCATCGATCTGAACGGTCGAATGGTCACCAGAATGCTTATGTCGTAAAGCATCGAAGAAACCATGAGATTGTTCCAATCCCGTATTGAAAATGGAATGAGATATGCTCAGAAAAGTTTGATATATTTACTGTTTGTAAAATTATCATTAAGCATTAATCTCATTGCATTATATTAGTTAACTGAAAATACCGTCATTTCATTTCATGACTATTTTCGAATGTATACTCAATCATTATCTCCCAACATGTTCTACAGCTTGGAGAAAATACAAATATATTTCTCTCCTGCAATGCCTCTATCTGGTGCGAATAAATAGGAAGCTGAATAACTTTTAATTGAAAGAGGTTATTTATCCGTGGATAAAAATTATTCACGTTAATAATTAAGTAGTTGTAAATAAACATTTCCGAGATTTTCAAAACAAAGAGGCGTTTGAAAGGATCAATTCATTCGTTCCTAATTTTTTTTAAATTTTCATGATTTTGCAAATATTTACAGAAGTAATAATTTAGAAAATTTGATTGTATGTTGGTATATTGATTCTGTCATCTTTCGCATGAATCTCCTCATAATCTAAGAATTCCTTCTTTAATAGGAGGTAGTAGTCCTCTTGTGGCAAAGATATCAGTTTTATATCAGCTCTGCCAGCTGAAGCAGGTTATGGGCTATGTGCTCATGCCTACAATGTTCATGTCAGCTGGATGAAACCTTCACAAGTAGTAGTGAAGATTAGGCGGAGGTGGATAAATAGGTAATTGGAGATTAATGCGGCAAAAAAACTTAAGGTGTTATGGCTCCAATAGGCAGATATATTTGTTCCAGTGACTACCATCAGGTTGGTGCAGCTTTCACAGTGTGCCAAAGCAATAAGTGTATTAAATGCATTCTCTTCATTTAGGTCAACCACCTCAGGTTTGGCAACATTTATCTTCAGATCCATTCTTCATGTAACTTTATTAATATCCTTTGTTGACATTTGTGTCTCTAATGGTGAGGTAGCCACCTAGACAAAAATGTTGGCATGCAAAAGAGAGTGAAAAGTAAGTTAGCAAACCTAAACCTGTGAGACATTCATATGTTTCTCACACACTCGTATCCATCAACATATTTAGCAATTTGCTTGTTCACTTATAGCAGTGCTTTCTTATTAGAGTTTTCTAACTCTTTCCTTTGCAATATTTTTCACATTTTTTTTCATGTGATGCTTTGATGGATGAATGACTTGTGGATCACTTGCAAAAGAAAATCAAACCCAAATGAAGTCTTTGGAGGGTAGATTTTAGCAGAAAGATATTAATAACTGAGGAGTAAATGAAAAAAGGGATATGGTCATTTGTATCCTTAGAACTCATCCCACCATCCCATGCCATCCATAGAACATGACCACTCCTCTTCTTGTGCATCAGTGATATATTTGTGATGTTCAACCATACATTTGATGTTAAGGGTGTTGTAGTCTTATTGATATCCCTAAAAAAGTTAGCTTTTCTGAATCATATCACTTAGAAGAGTTTCACATTAGTGTATTTAATCTGGAATAAAATTAAGTAAAACCAGTTAGCTCAGGTAGATAACCCTGTGTTTTACTGCTGAGAATTTTTTTTGGTATCCTGTCAATTAGTGCTACCAACAGCCTGGGTGGTCACCTTGGTTACTTCTCTAGGCTTACAATATTGAGACAAACCAAGTTATAGATATTAAAAGATAGAATCATTCATCATACATAAGATGTGCACTTGCAATTGGTAATTCATACATTTCCTCCAGTAACTAGCTGAATCATAGGATTATTTTAAAATATATTTGATGTTAATATCACATTAGTAATAAGTATCAGTAAGGGGGTCCTAGATAGGCTAATTTGAGGAATTCTGTGTACTTCTCAAGCTGTCCATATACATGTATGTCTGCTAGAAGTGGAGATTTTGGCTCGACTGTCCATTTAATGATAAGTGATACCATTATAATGAAAGTAATATTGCTTTGGGCTTACTTTTAGTCAGTTGTTGAGGTTATTAACCAACAGGAAAACTAAATAGAAATTTCACAGTGTAGACAACATAATTCCCAATGTTTCCTCTGAGGAATTTTAGAAAAAAATGACAGTATAGAGGTTGCGGTCTAAGGATGCTCTAAAATGCGCTGAATTTAAGGGAAGAGGAAAGTGGAAGAGGTAGGTGACAGGAAGCTCATGTTTCAAGTGAGCATTTGAACAAATTTTTCAATTTGTTTAAGTTATATTTATGGCTCATATTTCTGTATTTTGGTTATATTTAGATATTTTTACAATCCTGAAAGATATTTGGGAATTTTGTGTTTTACAAACTCATTATTTCATCTAATAGTTATATTTACAATTGCATTGGAATACAATCCTTGTATTAGTTATAAAGGAACATCGAAATTCCTAAAATTAAAATGGAAGAATGTGTACGTGAAGACAAAGTAAGAGGAGATTTGAAATGGGAGAGTAGAGTTATGAAAAGACACCTGGTGAAAACATGATCAGTGAAGCTAAGGAAGCTTGAGCTAAAAGCTATTCATAGGGTTTTAAGTAACTATTCAAACATATTCTTTTTTATAGAGGTAGTAGTATAGTGGTTATAGAAAGTAAGTGTGTTTTATTATTAGTCATTGGAAAATTTATTCATTATGTACTTGACTGGCTCACAACAGTTGTCAATCCATTAGGAACATGTAGTGAGGAGATAACCTTAAAACAACAATAGATTAATAGAAACATGCTTGTGCTGACAGGAATCAAACACAGGACTTAATTGTTGATAGTGAGGCATGGTGATCACTAAGGGTCAGATGTAGAACCTTACCATAAAATTTGGTGATTTAAAACAATTTCCAGATGATCATCTGCATCTTTTAAAATATAGTTTTGTCATGAGAAATCCAATGAATATATAGTGATAGGGAAATCCCCCTTTGCCCCTCTGAATCTGCCAATGTAACCCCAACATCACAAGGCTTATTTGAAATAGTTCTTAAAAAAATCTTTCCTACTTTTCATTTATAATTTTATGATGGATTCAGGGCCAGCCATCTATCAAAAGGGGGCCCTGCTGCAAATAGCCATAGGTCCCCCTTCTCAACATTTTCTGCCCATATGACAAATGATTGCTTATAAATAAAGTAGGAGATTTGACATAACAAAATTTTCTAAAAGTGCATAGTTAACCATAAGCATGATAAAGAAATTAAAATTTTTGAATGGGGCCCCTTAAAGTCGAAAGTGTTGCCCACTTGGCTATCTGGGAACCCAGAGCCCCTTAAAAATGAGGGCCCAGATAATAGGCATCAGTGGAACCTACAGTTCCTTGGCCAGCCGTGGATGCATCATCTATTTATACCCTTATCATTAACTTTAATTCCTCTAATTTTAGTTCTACATATGTTATCCATGAAGCATAAAGTTTTGGGTGAGTTATTTATTTTGATTAAAGCTTTAAAATGTCTGGTCGAAATGGTAGGGTAACCATTCTATGTACCTGATCAAACTGTGTTCGATTTATAATTTAATTTACCATATTTATTACTTTTCACCGTTTACTAAAACCTAAATACTTCTTCAGAGAATTTGTATGTACTCAATGAAACTTCTTTTTAAAGAATTTTATGAGTTATTTTTATGTGCCATAAAATACTTAATAAAACTGACCTTTCCGAACATTATTATTGATGTTTTTACCATCTCGATTGTAAGAATAGCCAGTTTGATGACACTAATATCTGCTGAAATTTAAATCAAATTCAGGGTGTGTGGTATAAAGGATGCAACGAATTTGTTTACAGTACGAAGGAGATAAAATATGTATAGATAAGGTTACACCTTATAAAATGTTGATAATCATTGGTAAATACTGATAACACTCGTAGACATTTTTAGTTGCAGTTCGAAGTAAGCTTTATTAAGATTTTTACATAACAACACTTGAAATGGTGCAAGTTTTAAATTTTACCGATTATTCGGCGAAGAATTATAAATGCAAAATATCAGTGAATGAATGTGATTATAATTCTAAAGCAAATCGTTTCATATTTCCAAAAATCATTTCTCGAAAGGAATGAATTGCAAATGAATTACATATGAGGCAGCATACCTCAAATACACATTCCAGAGATACGTTAAAACACCGAAAACTTGAAAAGTGTTGAAAATGTTTAAGGTGCACTTGTTGACGATACACGATGGAAGTGGGATAGAGCTACAGACATGAATTTTCTATGTACATATCCTTTGGCGAAAGTGAACAAACATACTTTTAGAGACATAATGTCAAAATTTGATTTTGTTAACAAGTATACAATTTGAACAATAAAAATGTATGTAGATTTGGATTTGATCTTCACTTTTAATAATTCCATGTTTAAAGAAGTGTAATATGTTTTGAGATTATATTTTAGCTTTTCTCGTCCCACGGCGCAACGCGTGCATTTTTACGAGACTATGCGCTAAGTAGAGGCGGAATGGACTCCTCTTTCTCCTCCTCTTCATCATCGCCGTCTTCGTCTTCCCCTGGCTCGCCAAGGGCGTGTACGAACTCTGAAAAGGAGACGAAAAGTCAATATTTTCTTCGTTGATTCGGAAGTGCTCTCTATAAGCCTAAAATTTCCTTTCTATCCAACGCATATTTTTATCAACGTACCATAAAAGTCAATTCTTCCGTCTCCGTCAACGTCCACTTCTTTTATCATGTCCTCAACTGAAAGAAATATAAGTATCAATAAGAAAATTCACTATCAATAATTATCAATACATATCTTACGTAAGATTTTCATATTTTCCTCGGATTGAAAATGACTGTAACTAGCCAAGATTGTCATTTCTATTGTGGAATGTTCAAGTTAAATTTAAGTTAATTATTTTAAATCCCAGTAAATTCCTCATTTCACATTTCCTTCCGGACGCCCTTAGCGTAGATAAAATAGGTACTCGCAGAAATTGGTTAAATACGACTTCCGTTGACCACCGCCTCTTCTGTGGAATAATCATCCTACATATAAATGTTATGGATTGACAACATTGTTAACATGTCCACGAGCCTCCCTGTGTTTTTCATTCACTCGATGCCCCGTTTTTATGAATAATTTATATTAATGGGAACGTATCCATACCGTCATTCTTTATTACCAGAAGTCTAACAACTTATTAATTTATTTTACAAAATCCACGATTCGTTATTTGTCTCAATGACGTTGCAGTGCAGATAGCAGTTACAAACTTTTCAGGTAAAAATTAAATTTATAGCAAAGGAAGGGAAATTGAAAGTTTAAGACAAGGCTTTTATCTATGGCGTGCGTGCTCTCTAGCACATGAGAGATCTACTTGGACACGCGGTTCTCTGACTGCGCTATCCTCATAATGTATACTTAACTAAAAAAAATTAAACTTCAAAGTAAATAATTATGAATTACTTCAATTACTATTGAGTTACTGTCTCCTTTATATATAATATAATAACGAAGTATTTTATCGCCATTCAATAACGACGTTTTATTATTAATATTAAACCAATCATGGAGGTAATACCACGACCAAATGTCATCGTCATGCTACTTGTAATCATTACTCGATTTCAAAAATGATAAATGGAAAACTTCCAAGGATAAGAAGAAAAATGTGCGTTTTAGACTATTTCCTCTCCAAATTTCCTTGAAAAATGTGAGGTTGCTCTTTCGATACCTTTTATATCGATCGAATTCTTCGAGTACTTTCGGATGAGTTATTCCAATATGGGTCTTTTACCTCCTAGAAAAGGAAGAGTTTACTTTTATCGAATCTGTGAAAGAGTTGGTCTTCAAGGAAGTCTTTCAAACCTTTTAATGGAAAGAAAGGAATTCGTGTTCTCCGTTTAACTTATGGGAATACTTACTCTCTTCTTCCGATAAATCCTCTCCGAGACATTGCAGAACTGCTCGAAGGTCAGAAGCACTTATGTAACCTCGATTGTGCTTGTCGAAAACCTGTGGAAGTGTACAATGAGAGCATTACTTCTTTATAATGTTAGCAGATATCATTTTCCCTGAAAAAGGCGAGGAAACCCGTCATAGGCTAAAACTGATGGTAGTATTAACCATTGAAAGACACAATCAATTAGGCCTATGGTCTAAGGTTGGCCGACTTTTTCGCAAATCAAGATCGATTTTAATTTATTTTTTGGCATGATTTCGATTTTTTCATTGGCTGAAATCAAATTAGAATGGAAGTTAGGATTAAGTAAATCAATGGATATGATTAAAACAGTTGTTGAAATTCCATTATCTTAAATGTTAATCAAATAACGAGTGTATAGACTATTACAAACTACAAGTTTGAATAAATCAAGAGACGCATTTTCTTAGCCTGTGGTTATTTATTTTGACAAGCATTTCAATCGCAAATTAATTTTCTTAGAAACGTAAACTCTGTAAATAATAATATAATAATAATAAAGGACTTAATTCAGTAAATAGAGCTCTTGCACCAACCCAAATCCCCTAGGATAAGAACACATGTATCTTCCTTTAGTTAGTTCAATTATTTCTGCTTTACATTCAGCCAACTTACCAATAATTATAAGATTCTTTTTTAGGAAAGCACAAAAAAATTAAGTTTTTTTTCGACGTTGGCAAAAACGTGAATTGAAGAATAATCATTCAAATTTTCCCTTGTATGAGATGTCCTTGAACACTTCTTAATATGATTATCTGATGATAGTTTAAAAATAACTTTGTTAACAGAGAAACGTAGCTGGATCAATCGTATTCAATATCTTATTAACGAAGGTCGTCATCTTATGCTGCGTGTTATCTCTTGAGACTTAAAAGTTTTAAATGATTTCATATTCCCGCTAATAAGGGCGTAATGACGAGTCTCACATTACAGGTAACGATTTATTAATTTACTGGGCCTAAATGTTGTTAATGAAGGGCCCGGATTTCATTTTATGCGTGGGTCCAAATTTTCCGGCACTACACTACTCGGTGATGCATAAACATAGTGTTATCTTGCTTAAAGAAAAAAGCTTCTCTGTTTTTCCGACTCGGATAACTTGTTTTTATTTATACGCATACAAGCACTAAAACTTTAAAGATGATTAGAAGAAAAAGAAAAATGCTCAAAGATAAATTGGTGGCTCACTCTGAAAGCGTCTCTCAGTTCCTTCTCTTCTTGATCCGCAGTTCTGTCAGCGGTGGTTCCCATGTTTGAAACTATCTCCACGAACTCATCGAAGCTGAAGTTCCCGTCACCTGTATAACACAAACATATTAAAATCATTCAATTTTCAATTATCGTTTTTGACTCCTATTCTTAGAAAGGAGCTAAATGAAATATCAAAGAATAAAACATCCCAAGAAAAAATATTAATCGAAAAGAAAGCAATTCATACTTTTCCATGGTATGGTTGAATCATTGGATACTAGCAAGCTAGAGAAACATGTGATAATTAACCATTCTGTTGAAGCATTCCCATAATTGCAATGGTCTTCCATGAAACAACCCCTTCGCGAATTGAATCGAAAAATCATTCTAAATTTAAAAATAAAACCTCCCAAGAATGAAACCTTTTCAAGCTTTGTAATCGATTCCGAGTTTCTTTTAATAGTTTAAAACATGGACCATTAATGCAGCCACAAAGGATTGATCGAGATGTGACACTACATACGTATGATGAAATGAACTGAGTCGCTGATGAAGGTCACCGAAGAGCGTATTAGAAGAAAAGTCTATGGAAAGCTTCAATAGAAATAAAAGGAAAATAAATCAAGCAGATACCAATTTCGGTAGTCTCCTGAAAACAGTCTTTGAGAGAATGATGGAAGGGAGAAATTATAAAGGTAGAGGTATTAATTGGTAGAGGAGGGTCAATTAAGAATTCTAAAGGGATTAAGCTATTGGCTGGAGATAAAATGACTTACGGAGCTAAACTTACTTACGCCGTCCTATGGGTGCAAGGGGTGCATCGCACCCTGGCGGCGGCCACAGAATCGTGGGCAACCATTATTATTATTACAACAACATTATTTGTTGTTTTCTGTGTGATATGCACGAGTTATCAAGGAAAGATTATGATAAGAAATCAAAGATTGGGAAACATTCAGGAGAAAGAATGATGGATAACGCAAGACAATAAAGGAATATTTGTACAGTGGATTTAATCGAAGTTATGTTTAAACAGAATTCTTATTAGAAACGTTCATATTAAGTTGCGATGACTATTAACTCATAATGACAATTTACTGTGTCAGCATACGGAATCTGCACAATTCATTGTTACTGATGTTGTGATTTAAGCTGGGGAACGAAGTCATAAAACACTGATTTTTCAAAGACAAAATAATTTTAAGCAATAAATTAGGAAATATATAGTTTTGGTATTTGACTTAAAGGGCGGCAAATTATGTTTGCACCCGGGTGGCAGATAGGCAGGGTGCTGCTCTGGCTAAAGGTTATAATTGTGGCGTATTTTTCACGCGTACTCACCGTCGATATCGACTTCGGCCAGCATTTGCTGCAGCTCTTCTTCGGTCGCGAATTGGCCTAAACTTCTCATAACTCTGCCCAGTTCTTCTTGGGTGATGCTTCCGTCTCCATCTTTGTCAAAGAGACGGAATGCGTCCCTGAACTCTGCAAGGGAAGAATGTAGTGAGGGAATTCCATAAATAAGTGACCGCTTTTAAGCGAGGTTAAGTTATTCTAAAGTTGCCGTTCATCTACTTTCAACTTAAATTTAGATCGATCACAGTGTACCTCATAGCTTTGACCTTTGATTGCCAGATAGTCATGAAAAGCAAGTCGTAAATGCACTCATGACGGCTTTAATAAGTATTTATTCGCGAATTGATTACTTTCGCCTATCGTTCGCGGAAGAAGTGAATCCTAGAAACTAATTGTAGCATCTAATTCTCTGATTTTTCACCCTGTAGCAAAACGGCCTATGAAACCTGGAGAACGCATAATATCGGCTACATCTTCTAAGAACTTACTTTCTCTGAAATTATTAAGATAATTTAGCCTTTGTCTATTTTATATCTTCTAGAGATTTCCATCTCGCGTCGGGTAGCATCTGAGTTGTGCTCTCCGATTTGTCGCAAAAATTTCTTACGAAACGCACCGCCTTTCATTGCACATTCTACTCCCAAGCACAATACCTATCAGCAGGGTCCCATACACTTGCATACTCAAGGTTAGGCCTAACTAACGCAAAGTAATATCGATGAAAGTGTTTTCCTTCGCTCCTATCGACTACTCTCTTGACGAATCTGTGTTTCTTAAGTGCTCTTCCACATACATTATGAATGTGGGTACTCCATGTTAAGTTATTTGCAAGAGTTACTCTAAGATATTTCACCGATTCTCCTGTTAATAAGTTTTCCTTCGGAGGCTGTAGGAAAAATCATTGGTAATAGATTTTCTTTCGAAGAAGCTAACTTAAGTTACTGCTAAAATAATGTTGTCATAGCATTAGAGTATCAGCGACAATAAGATGCCTAAATTTAGGGGGTGTCCAAGCTTTCACATCCAGTGAACTGCTTCTACTCTTATAAAGCTAAATAAAGGCTACCTGTAGATAATGCACTTTTCTTTTTTCCCAAATATTTATAATAAATCTATATTTTTACATGATAATGTGTGGCTTTTACAGCAGAATCCGATCAAAATATGCTTTCTTTCTATGAATCGAATTAATAAAATAATTAATCCTTTGAGTAATGTGAAATAAATTTCTTTGGACGAAGCATAGCTTGATTGACAATTTTATGGTGCATCAAAGCCTGATTCCTGATGTATTTTCCTGATTTCATAGAAAATAGCGTGATTATAGGTTTTTAAACAAATTTTGGACATAATTTTCTTTTGTTTATGGACTATTTTGCCGCTAATATTGCATCTGCTTCTAAGCTTTCAAGTGGAAACTTTAACTCGAACAATAGTGGATCATTTTTTCATGTTTCGTTTTCGAGCCACGTTCATCTACTTAAACGTCGCCGATCAATACTTTGGGGAACGGAAAACTATTTCACGTAATTTATTCCCTTGGAAACTGCATTTGACATTTCTTGTGTGTCTTTTTGCGGAAAATCAGCCGGCGTGCTGTGAATACAGAGTAATCAGGGTTTTTAGCAGGTCATACTCATTTGTTTTTCAACTCTCATTCTTCTATAGCCGCAGAAAACGGCAGTCCCTTTTGAGCAAATGCCGTTTAGTAAATGAAGTTTAACGAAAACCAATTTTAATAAAATAAAAATGTGCGTGCTCTTGAAGTTACGGAGGTGATGTATTGGTCAAGTATTAATTAGATAGTCTCCCTGAAACCTGGTCATGTATGGCTTGAACTGAAGTCTAAGATATCCATATTTTCACCTTTTATGAAGATTTTATTGCAGACATTGTACCTTGTTGTAGACAAAATGAAGAAAAATCAATTGAAAATAGTTGGAGAGATATTACTGGCCTACATAAAGTGAGTGTAATTATTCATTTTTAGAGTATATTACAACCATTCTCCCCACTAAAGTTAGCATGGATACAATAATTGTATACAACTTTCATTAAAGAACAATCTACTGGATCACACGCGACCCTTAGACCACCGGTGGGACACCCTGTTTTAATAGAAAGCAGGAAACTCGTGGCGTACAGCAGTTAAAATACTACGTTATTCCATAAATTCAGCTGAAAATACCCGAAAACTGGTGAAATAAAATACGTATCATAAGTTATTATGGTAACAGTTGGTGATCAGTTAACGAATTGTTCTCTTAAATCAAACGGCAGACATCCCATGAAAGAAGGTAAAGGTTCAATATTTTATATACGAACTACCGTCAATAGTAAAATCGGGCTGATTTAGAAACATTCCCGCATGTTCTAACGAATTTGACACCGCGTAAATACAAATGCTAACATCTCAGAAAATTGCCTCCTCTTCATATGCTTTACCATTAATTTGTACTATTAACTTTACATTGGCCTAAATTCCTTTTTGATAAGAAAATGCATGAGCTCGGATTCAACACTTGGCCTTAGTCATTCAGGGAACGGGTTGTTTATAATTACAAATTTTTCATTAATTTCATCGTGAGCTTCGCAATTACGAATCGGAAACCACATTCCACGACTAAAATAAGAATCTTGATTTAAATTTTCTTCTTTTAGTGATGTCGTGATTTCATACGACTATTCTTTCTAATTTAATTTTCAGAAGAAATAAATCCTGCGAGCGAGAAAAATGAACTTAACATTTATTTCCTACGAGAACGCTTTGATCCGTCTGGGGTCAAAACGGGAATCATTTGGTATGTGCATAAAAAGCAGCTTATTATATTCGGGGCGTCGAATTTTAATTATGTGCAATATTTAAAAATCGTGCAAATTTTAGTTAATTTATTATTCCATTTTTAAACAAACATACGAACAAAAACATACACCGAGACTCTTTTACATATAGCCGTTACTGACAACAAATCATGCTAGTTTCATTGCACATTTTTATTCCATTTTTTGGGTCTCGAGAAAGATTTAACGTGTCAACAAACGATCAAACTCCTGTAAAATCTTTAGCAAATCAATGGTTGGTTCAAATCGGGTAGCGAGCATCGTCTCTGAAAGGATTACCTTCGTTAACTGGTCATTGAACTCTGTAATTGAAAAACGTTTGATTTTAAGGGTTTAATTGCTAAAATGATTCATTTACCTTTCATCTGAGCCTTTGACACTTTGTGCGGTGCAGTGGTTCGCATGGCAGGGCCCTCAGATTTGGTCTCAGCGCTTTTTTCTTCCTGCGCCGCTTTGCTCGTTCCCTGAGTGGGCGGACTTTCTCCGTTCTCTGTGGTACTCGTTGAGGCAGCCGAGGTGCCTGATGACTCGGCATTCCCGCTGCTCCCCTCCTGGCCACCGTGGTTAGTTTGCCGTGTCTGGAACGAGACAGATAGTGATGTTAATCAGTGTCAGTGGTTCACAATTAATCAACGATTCTGTTCTACGATTATCAATTTTTTATATCGCAAAAGATTTTCACAATTCTGCATTTTTGAGGTTAATATATTTTCATTTTTATCAATCATGGTAAAATATTTAATGTCTCTTAAGTACGAATATATCCCAACTAGTCAAATTAAGCCCGAATTTCATAGTGGAATTAATGATTGCACTGATGAATTTGAACCATTTCTGACGATATTCTTTCGTAGCTGTTGTAGGAATTGCAAATTGAAGTTTTTCCCTTAAATTTTAAAGGCAGAATTTATTTCTATGATCTAGTCCATCAATTTATATTTATATATAACTATCTTTTTATTACTTGAAATGAAGAGTTTGACAAAGGAAAAATTTTCAGAAGAATAAATCTAATATTGTGTGAAGTCTTCTCGGGTTCTCCACCAGGTCAGATGCTTGGTGGAGAACCCGAGAAGACTTCACACATAGCATTCGCCAAGAAACCTGAAATCTTCCAAATCTAACATTGATCCATAATCCTTATAATTAAATGAATACAATTATTCATATTTATGCATTATCTATCATATTGCAAACGGTATTTTGTAAGTTGTGTGTGTTCCACTTATTTAGTGGATACTCAATTCAAGGAAATTCAAGAAAATCAACTTACGTTACAAAGTTATATAATATTAATATTTAAAAAGTGCTTCGACAGCTAAGGCAATTTCGTACATTGTAGAACCCGCTGGGAATCGAACCCATGCCAACTTTCATCAAAGGCGGATGAGCTACCTACTTGGCTATCCCTATTGAGAGCCCGAAAAACTTCATAATTCTGCAGGCTATAATTTTAATTCATAGTTAAACATAGGGATAGAGACTTGGCCATATCGAGGAATCTAAATTCTACGAACAATACACCCTTAGAATGAATAGAGAAAGAATTTACTCCAGATATTTTAAAAATTAATTCAATGAAATATAATTATATTAACTGTAAACATTCGTAAGAGTTAAGACATTTTTATGATACAATATAATGTAAGTATTCTAATAATATCATCCCGATCACATAAACCAATCTAACATTAATATCTTTTTATACAATGGAATAATGCTGTTCTTTAAAAAATATTCTTTTTCTACTAAGGAAATAGAGCGGAAGGAATACGGGCGGACTGCTTGCTCTACATTACATGCGTCTGACGTGCGCTTACAGTCATTTTGCACCCGAATATTCCTTATCTCTTTCCCTTTCCGTCCTCATTTGTTCTTAATATTCACGCCAAATGAAAGCTAAATGTGGGTCATCTTTGCTTTTGAGGTGTCGAGTCAGGAAAATTAAGGACTCGGGAGGACATCGCGCGCTAAGTATTACGTAAAAGGGAGTAAAAAGCGAACGGACTGGAGCTTTGTTTTCTGGTCCACTCATTCAATTCAGCCTCGTCGCAGGAAAGCGCAAAAGTCTTTCGTTTATTCCGAACGCCCGTGGGATTGTTTAGGACGTTCACATTTTCTAATTTCTCAGCTCTGATCCAGCATTGTCACTAAATTTAACTTCACATTGCTTAACTTGCCTTGCTATTTATTTTTGTTCTATTGAATCGTCTTTTTTTTTAAGGATCATATCACGTGACCGACACCGTATTGGTAGTAGAATTGTTAAAAGGGTGGGGTGGTGAAGAAATGAAGAAATGTTGACTACGTCTCCCACGTTCAGTTGGGAGTTTTTGGATGAATTTTCTGATCTGCAATTAATACACCTATTTCACTGAAGAGGGTATACTCGGACATATATGTTTACCGTTTCCTCCCTCTTCTGCGTCGTGTTGTGGCCTGTTTGATTGGAGCAGGAGCGTTTTCGTCTGTTTATGTGAGTTCTTTGTGTCGAAGCAGTCACCTTCATTTGTAGTCTGTTGTTGAATCGCTCCCAATTTCTGGTTTACCACTTCATGACTGCTGTACATGGCATTAGGAGTGCTTAGCTAATAAGCTAGCGCGAATATTTTTCATTTGTATAACTGTTTTAAGAGTTTTTAGACTCCGTTTTATCGATCATTCTGATCACATAATACAGTTTTAGAAATAGAAGTGGAGTATTGTTGAAAGTGCTTTAAAAACTATGGCCATTTCGCTCACGTGGACTCCACCGGGAATCGTACCAGGGACCGCTTTTACCAAAGGGGAGCGATCAGCCCACTTGTCTATCCGAGACCCCCATTGTAAAAATCTCCTTCTATAAGTAGAGTGCGTGGATTAATTTCCCAAGGAATTTACCTGATATAGTTGTCCTAGAACAGATGGATAAGATATTTTCAGATGTGTAAGATACTTTAAAAAAAAATAATGTATTTCATAATTATTTTATATAAAACCCCACCACGACTACGTGTCTATTATGTGACAATTGAAAGTTGCCGTTTTAGTCGAAAGACGAGAATAATTTCCGGTAAATCTCATTAGCCGCAGGTTTAAGAAATAATCTGAGTTATCACTTTGATAATTGATTGAGTTGAGCAGTGGTTTTGTTCAAAATTGCTCCTAAATTTGTTGATTAAAAAAGGGGAAGGCATGGTGATGAACAGAGCAACGTCCACCCAGAGGTGGAATCAGAATAGTTCTCACGGTTTAGAAGCGTTTAGCACTATCTCGCACTTTATTCTAATTTATTAAACATGACTGTCAGTGTTTTAAATTCGCTAACCAAACGAATGTAATGTATTTTAATTAAAATGCAAATATTTTTTCCGATATTGAGACGTGACCTTTTTATTCGACGCACGGTACACAATGGCACTTCCACTCCGATAACAGCCCATCTGCTCGTGCCGATCAATTTTCTGAGTTACGTTTCCATTAATGTCAAAGGGGTTTTTTTTCGAGCGATTCAGAAAATTATTATTTTCGGAGATAATTAATTAAAACGAATTTTATCAAATAGAATACTTTTCTGCAGCATTCAATTACGTAAGTTTTAATTAATTGTGGTCATCTACGACTCTGAAAATTATTCTGAGTCGTAGATGACCACAAATAGTTAAGTATCCAGGGTCTCTTGACGTGTGAGTCTTCCGCTGAAAATACTAACGGAAAGCGCAATTGTTCTATAGTGAACTCAGGATTATTTTTTCGTTGCGACAAATTTACTTCTTTCCGTCTTTCAGCGTAAACATTTTCCTTCCATTAATCACAAATAATGCACTGAAGTTAATTAGATATTTCCGGTTTCAAATTTGGACATAGAATCTGTAATTGCTGGACTCATTCAACAAAAAGTGAAAATTTTTTTTCCGAGCTCACTCGGAAAGTAGGTCTCAATAAATAACTGTTAGATAACAAATATTTATACAATGTAAAATGACAATAATACCTTTTATTACATAATTTTTGTTTAAGATATTTTTAACCGTTAACCTTGTATACGACGGAATAGTTGTTAATTTACGGAGTGATTGAATCTAGCAATTCACCATTCCTTAATTTTAAATGTCACTTCCTTATGGGTAGAGTCTGATGGGCATATAATTCGTGGCGAAATACGAACATAAACTCATCAGAAAATTAATTAAATTCTAATCGAACAGCACATTTCAATACAAAAATGACAAATTCACATGTTTTCCGTTAAGATAAAAATATCTAACCTCATTAAATTTTCACTTGTAGCAATAAACACATTATTTAGTGAAATTTTTAAATTACTATATTATGTATGTAAGAAATTCACATCGATATCTATTGCAATTTCTATGTGTCGGCATTTTGTGATAATTTTTTGCAATACATTTTTTTTTAATTTATCAGAGTTAAGCTGCAGCCGAGATCACCCAAACATACTAATCAGTTTCAGTGATTCGAAATTTATCCGAAAAAGGTGAAAATTGCGTCTGGTCGATCGTGTAACGACTTTATTGAGTGATTCCAAACTGATAGCGCGAATGGTTATTAGATTTCGCGGATCGCCTACCTTGCGAAATTTCTCATAATTCCCAGAAGTTTTCGGTGCGATTTTTTTCAACGCTCAGCGCTGGAATCGTAGATTAAAATTTGGAAAACCATCGTTTGTACATTGAAGAATTTCCTATATATTTGAACAATGTAGACTATTAGTGTGATAGACATCGCAAATATTTATTCCTGCAACTCTTGCAATAACTATTGTATTCCGACTATGCGAGTGGAAAAGGTTTTTATCGCTTGCAATCAATATTACGCCTCTGCAATTTCTACTTCGCGCATCCATCGGAATTCCATTTCGTATCACTGAAACCTTCAACACGGGCGCAGGATAATTGGGTTTCGGCCAGCCTATTGCTGCGAGGCAAACAAACGGACCCCACTTCAAAGATACGTCGTACATCTGTTCCTCCATTTTCGTAATGATCGATTTAATCGTAAAAATTTAAAAAATCAGATTTCGGGAAAATTCTTCCACCTTCGTAATTTTTGCAATCCGATTCTCGTTAGTTTTTTTGCTCCTATCTATCTGTACCCATTATTAAATTAAATATTCGATTAAAACTTAGGGTTTGTTGCATGTCGTAGTTACATACATTTAGTAAACCTTCCTCCAATCACTCTTAACTAAAATGTATATTTTTGGGAACCGAAAATCAGAACGATATTCGGTTTCGTTTCCGGTTCAAATTTTTTTTCGGATCGGATTCGGTTTACACTCCGGAAAAAATAATGTTTCTTCGGCTTTTTTTCAGTTCGGTTCCGGTTCGATACCTTGACTGTAAGACACGGAAACATCGTTTTATCGTTTCTTGTATCACTCGATCCCTTTCTCGGGAAATGTCAGTTTTCCGAGAACTTACCCGGCTGAGAATCTGAGAGGATTTTCTCCACACTATATTGTCTCCATTTCATACTAATTTTAATTACTCAATGACGTCATTTTGATATGCCGGTGATCATCGTTATATCTTTATATAACTCTCGTATATATCAGTGATATCCCAATTTACGCTTCCAAGCTCGTTTCCGAATTTTTTGTGCATCATCATCAGTAACAACCTCTCAGTTTTGTGCACATTTGCACATTATACGGACATGGAGAAAGTTTTAAAAAGGTGAATAAAAGCACGATGGAAGATAGAGATGCGAAAATAGACCTCAGGTGATGATGCAAACACGCTTGTGAATGCGGTTTTCTCTTTGGGTAAATTGTAAATCCATTAATGGCGCATTGTCTTTTACGAAGTCGCGCCTTCGCATATCGGTTTCAGAATGCTTATGCTCACCAAAGAGAAAAATCATGAAGTTAAAACTGTATGCAATCTGTGTATCAGCCGAGCCTCGATAATTCGTATCTCGAAGAACGGCCGAAAAGCTTCGAGTTACCGGGCTTTAGATTTAGTAAGGGATAGACTTAACGAGGTTTCTACTCGGAAAATTCGACTTATCGAGGTCTTTTAATACAGTGTCCGCAGATGTTTAGAAATATAGTCGACATTAAAATAAGAAAATTGAAATATCACATGTCTAGACTGAAAAGGGGCAAAATAAAGACGCAAGTTACACTTCTAATTACTTACATTTAAATTAGGTTATAAACAGAAGATTAAATTTATAAGAAAACATTAATATTGTGCAGTACATCAAAGGTTATCATTAGAAAGCATCTGCCCACGTTATAAGAAATACAGTATATTTACTATAAACCTACTTCTAAAAACTGGTAAACGTTAAGTCCTATAAAAATAGGAAAGAGAAACGTAAAATATATTTTGTTGTCTCAGAGTAACTAATCTGTACTAATGTGGTAGGAGTTAAAAAATAGCACGACCGCAGACTCTGTGGTTGTGCACATCAAAATATTCGAAGTGTTGAGGTCGGGCCGCCTGGACCTCTATTGATAGAGTTTTTCATGACTTGAGAAGGTCGGCTAAAATTTCGAATTCGAACTTTGATTTGTCTTTATTTTGTATCCTGTATGTTTTCTTCCAGATAAATAATTTCTGCATTATTTATTGCTGTGTGATATTTCATCATTTTCTCGTATTTATTCATTACCATCTGTAAACTTCTGCTTTCAAACACTTTTCGCAAAATCTATTCATTCTTTATTCTCTCCATTCTTTTTATCCTCATTATCTTCCGGCAACATTAACATTCCCATCGCTTTAAGTTTTTTTTTGTTTTACTCATAAATACCAAAGAATGACATTTTTGACTCTCAAAGTTGAGTATCAGCTAGGCTAAACCGTTTCTGTGTTTACCAACTTTGAAATCTATTTACTTTCAGCTCTTTGTCTTTCAATACCACACTGAAAAAGTAAGCAGTTGTCTAAACACAAAAGCGTGAGGAGACACTTATTCCTCGACTTTCGATTTATCGAAAAAGACAATGTTTCCCTGAGGGAATTTTAGCGTGCACTCGTTTTCTGTTTTCAATCAATTCAGAAAACGAGTAGGCATTCTATTTCGGAGCGATTGTCCCCTTTATTTAACTGGGAATACGCTTGGAATACATCGGGAAAAGGGAGATGGAGACGAGGGAGTAGAAATTGGTTGAAAATGGACGGTTCGGAAGAGGAGAGATTTATCTTTAAGAGGATAAGGTAAAATTGCCTCCACCAATTCTCCACGCACCCCTCGTATCCGTCAGTCGATTAATTCGCCACAAAATAAATAGTCGTTTCCGGAAACATGTCAGCGTGAGTTAGCCCAATTTCTTCGTGTCTGTGGTATTACATCTGCGTGGGCAGCAAGTGGTTGCGGAGTTGCTGAGACAAGCTCCGAAACGGGGAGTAGCACAGATTCTCTTGCCGTCGTTAATTTGTCTTTTACAATCCCATGCAGGAATCGAGGTTTGGAGAGGCGTGTATACACCTTGAAAGTGAAGAGCGTACTGTGGTTGTCAATGTAGTCTATTCCGGACAATACGTAATAAGTTCATTTTTGTCATGTCTTTCTCTCTAGGGAATTTGTGGTTAAAAGTGTAAATCTCTAAAATATGAAAAACGTAACATGTTTATTCTAGAAACAAAGCGACACAGCTCGAAAAATATATTAGGGTTGGTATTAAAGAATACTACATTAAATTTATCTATGTCGTCTGTTACGATATTAGTTGACCGATATACGACGATTTAATTGCTCGCAAGATTTATTTGATCCAATAACAATCCGTATAAAGTAGCTGCAGGCAGTTTTCATGGTGATGAATTTATGGTTAGTCCGCATAGTAATTGATTAATTCATCGTTAGCAGTTTCTTTTGCCTTTTCATTAGACGAGAGACTGCGCATTCAAGAAATATTTCCTTCCTCTTACATATGGTGCCCCCACATCTCTGTTGTACTTAGTTTAGTTTTACGTAAGCCTTATGTATTAGCTATTATTTTAAAACAGTGCGTTTAATAGATATTCACATAATAATTACTGATAAAGTCTTTAGATATATTTTCTGCTATTCTGCGAAGGTAATTTTATCGACTTACTCTTCTTTGTAATGTACTATCTGCTAAGGGAATTATTGCCTTGGCAAATTTGTGCTCCTTTTGCGGTAAGTGAAGACTCTGATCAAATACTAAATTGCTGTCATTTCGAACAGTAACAGGATGACCTTTCTTACCCTTGTATTATCTTTCTTTAATTTATTTTCTCGAATCAGTGATTTATGGCAGCATATTCTACGGTTACAACATCAATATCTATGAAATACATCTTAATACATAAAAAAGTAGTAGATTGACTCAATTGTATTCTTCTTAACGGTACCTAAAAACTCATTAATATTATTAATCAGCTGAGGATGCTGCACTTATGCGTAATTTTATAAAATCCAAAGCCGAGTGTTATTGACAGAGCATACGATCAAACTGACTTTGGTTCATCCATAACATTGCTTCTAAATCGGTGATCTGCGGAACAATGGTGTGCCACATGATATCCGAAATTCATTTCCCTTATATTTGTCATAATTATGGTGACCAAAGTAACCTCCATTCGATAATAATTATTACTTAACACATTATCCCATAATTTTAACTTCATTTGACATATCGTCATCAAAATAATTACGTTATTTACCAAGATTTGATAAATTATTATTAAATGTAATACATATGCGGAAATATCAGAAATGTTCCTTCCTCATGCACACACTTGATCAAATTGAATTTTGATTGACTCAAATAAAAATAAAGTTTATTGTGCCGCAAATGTATTTTTGAGCCTTTTGTGCCGAAAAGCAAGAAGTGAGAAGTGCCAATCTAATATGTCGCGGATGAATCGCATCCCGTAAAGATGGCCGCTTTTCGTTGCGTTGACGACAGCCAACTTTTTATCCCAGCTTTCAGTGTACTAGGAGCGCATTCCGTTCGATTTCCGACTTCCAGTTGCACACTTCTCTCCTCTCCACTCCATTCACTTGCAGAGAATGAAAGCAACTTCGCGCGGTATCGATTCCTTCCACCAGAGGCCCTCTTTTTCCCGCCACTGTCTTTCATTTTATTTGTTCCCTTGCCATAAAGGAGAGCAAGGACTAAGAGTGCGGGAGTAGGTCGTTGAGATGCCCGTTCTCGAAGCTTCCGTTGTCCCTTTTTCTCTTCCACGGATTATTGGCATCCCATCCCAAGGGCTGATGGAGGCGTATCCCATACGTGGATGATTTAACGTGTTGATCCTTTACGCTGAGTGGTGTTCTCCATCCTGGCTCCATTTCCTTGAACTTAATATCGACATTTAGGAATGAAATTCCAAGGTGTAAGTCTTCCGTTACGATAGGTGTTAACGATTAATTTTTTATTTTCAGTAATCTTTTATCCTCTTATGTTACTTATTTTTAATTACATCTATTGGTGAATTCCTTTCTTTGAAAAGTGCTCGTTGAAGGCACCAAATTATAGTATCAGTTATAGTAACAATTTTATCTTTTTATTTTATTAAAACATTTTGGTGAAATCCAAGTCTCCTTTTTGACTGTTGCCTTTCCTAAGTAGTGTAATATTAAAATAATCTTTTTATGATAACCATTGTATCAATTCCTTTACATTCAAGGCTACTCTTTTGATAAATTTTAAAATATTAAACATATTAGTGATGAAATAACTTACATGAATTATCAAATGCCGCTAGACGTTTAAACGTGAATGGATAAATATATTTTTGTACCGAATTTAAGGACTGTCCCCTTAATTTGTTGAAATACATTACAACGAAAATCTTTTTCAGCTGTAATTCATGCTCGCTAAAAATGAGAAATTTCTTTCCATTTTCTTGGAGGTTAGCGCAGCTAATAATTCATTTTGGTTTGCTTAAGTATTTGAAGTCATTTATTAGAACCGATAGCTTTCTATCGCCTCTTCATGCTTTTTATATCAGCCAAAAAACCTTTAACAAGATATTTCTCGCATTATATTTCTTTATACCCATTCGCTTGATAAGCTGACCCACCGAAGAGGCTGGCGCGGAAATCAATCACTGAAAATTTATTCTGCAGAATAATCTATTGAGAGTTACATTAGCTAATGGAGGATAAATATTGCTTCATAATCGCTAAATTATTCGATACGTCGCTGTTTTTCAGTAGTTCAGTTTTTGTCACCTATATTTTATTCAATGTATTACGCTTGCATTGCGAGTGTATGAGTGTGGGAGGTAATGGAAAATTAAGGCAGGGTTGTTCAAGGGGGAAAAGGGAGGGATCGGTGGAGATTCAGGGATGGATTTTATAGTATGGAAAGGGCAAAGATCGAGAGCAGTTTATAAAGCGCGTGGGACGTGCATTGGGGTTATTTGGGACGAATGATTAAGAGGCGCGTTTGGTGGAGTTTTTTCTACATCGGAGATAAATGGAGGAAGGCAAGAAGAATAGGAAGACGATACGTTTTGTAAGGTAGAAAACGTGAACCTTAGATTGTTTTCACATGGAACAGGTCACAGGGCTCAGGAAATGTGTTTCTTTGGCCGTTATCGATGAATGGAAATATTTTTGCAGCTCAAAGGACTGTTGCGAAGCTTGGCGAAATTGTGGCTCTCTAGTAATACAGGCATGGTAATACAGTTAGCTCTTGTAGTAATACAGGTAGCTCTTGCTCAACTTCCAATTGGCTCCTCACCTTCGTCCATCACTTCAGCTTAAACTACAACAATAATTAACTATTAGAGAATGATATTTTTGTCCTTTTACCAAGCAACTTTTTGTCCTTTTACTTTTTTTCAATAGAAACTTCAAAATAGCTCCTAACAATTTTTTCGGCGTGTTTTCCGCGAAATAGGATACATCAAACAATAATAGGAAGACGTTAAGATTACCAACAAATGAGGCAGGAATTATAAATTTCTCACATGAGCTACGTTTTATAGCATGCACTCTTTGCAAATTCCTACCAGTACTTTTCGAGAGAGTCTCAGTAGATTCCAAATGAATTCTTTTCAAAGTTTTAAAATCACATTTGTATGGTTGACTGAAGAAGCAACCGCGGCCTCCGTGTTTTTATGGGCTATTTTAAATGAGGTTGTGGCAAACATTTGGTAAGCTCATAAGTTGATACCGAGGATAATTGTACGCAATTTTTATTCTGTTTAAGAGCAGCGGAATCAATGGAAATTTTGCGAAATGTCATACACGTTTCAGATATCGCATTCAGAGGGATTCCATTGCTTTTCCGATGGGAATTTCGTGCTTCCGAGTTGTGGAAACCTAAGGGATGACGGCCAGAGTAAACTTGGCGGTTCCGTTTGGTGGAAGCATCTGATAATCCTAACACGCCTAAGCAAACCCTCAGCTTCTCGATGCCCAGCAGATTAATCTTCACGCTAACATGGAAATGATTTGAGAATGTGAGAACAGAATTCATACCATGCTCCATACGGGTAATAGATGTATGATATGATTAAGTAAACAGTATGCTTGCATAGTTAATTTCGTATGAATGCAATGAGATTTACGTTCAATACGGATTTCAATTCTGTGAGAGAGAGGAAGTGTTGGATCGGTTCAAGGCATAACTTTTTTCTTCTTGGTACTGACAAGAAATAATTCTCTTTGATGTAAATTTTTACCAAAGCTTATATCACTCAAGGGCGCAAGTAATCCTTAAAGGACCGACCAACAAAATTCAAGAATAAGAATGTAAGTTAATTTCATAGCGTTACTTTTCGAATACTCCATAAAATAACTTCGATTTTGATTTTTGGGCGTTATTTTGTCCCTTGAAAAATTGTCCAAGATTCTCTACCTGGATAAACTGTTTTAGAAACCGTCCTTTATTTTGCATCTATTCCGCCGCTTTAATCTTCTGTTTGTGGCGTGGAACTCTTCACAGTTCAGCCGAGAGACGTCCTTGATTGACAACTCAATCGAACTGCACTATTTGAGGTCAGCGGAGAAAGAATAGGAAAACTCTGAGAGAGTTAAAGAAAAACTTCGCACAAGTTGAGTTAAAGAAAAACTTCGCACAAACACTCTTTTGGATGTGTCAGGAAGTTAAACTTTTCCTGCTCTAACCTCAGTCTTTGTTTATTTGTCACAAGTTACTAAATCACCTAAAGTCGTTATAAACCTACCCAAGATAGTGATAGATGTATAGTTATTTACTTTTAGTGTTTTCCATGGAAACGACTGGTATTTTTCATAAGCGTGCACCTGCTTTCTATTGTCGACTTTAATAATTTTCTATTGCTGAAGGATGTTAGTTGAAATGCTGAAGATGTTACTATATGAAAGATACGCTGTAGATATCAAGGTATCAATTAAGTTCCTTCTTTATTGTGAAAATGTTGGCATGGCAATTTGACTAGTAAAACAAACTTTACGGCAAGAAATAAGAAATTAGAAATGTCGAGAATAAACGAGTTACAATATATGATTACAAAGGAAGTCGTTAAAAATTATAAATACTACATAATATTGTTAAAAATTGCCTCGCGATGAGGGTGCCATCTTGAAACCAGCCATATTTCACTTTTATTTATTCAGTTGTGGAATAGTAATGATTTTGAGTTCTTTTTGGTGTTCAACATTAAAATACCTATATNGTTGCAATCAATTTAACAAAATTAAGTCGTAACCATACCACATTTAAAAGTTTTAACTAAACTAACAGAATATCCTCGAGTAAAGATTTTCCATTATAGAGTGACTTCTAGGAGATTATGAAGTAATTGGTTTTGAAGCATAAAAATATAACTATTCGCACATAGGTTGACATCTTACTTTAATATTTTTATCGTATTATTTTTGGATTCTATAAAGAAAAAACACATTAGATTGATTTTAACAACGGAATGAAAATACTGGACTCCATTTTGAACTTCTAGAAACATTTCTACCAGCTAAGTTCAGGCTTCCAGGTTGCAACTGTTTAGGGATAAAAAATCATTTAAAATCATAATATTTAAAATCATTTAAAATAAAATGTTTATTTTAGCATACTGCCGTAATGAATTGGTGATTGTTCCAGTTTTAATTTTAGTGTGAATACTTAAAAAATTAAAAAGTCGAAAAAGAATTACATTGGTATTGGCAACAGTTTTTACGACCAGATATCCTTTCCTGCACCAATTAGTTTACTAAATGGCCTCCTATTGGGATCGAACCCTAGACCAGCACCTCTAATTTCGGATTCACTACTATCAAGGCTAAGCGGGAGTTTGGTTTTATTGTGACTATCCATATTATTTTTCCTCGCAGACTTAATCTATGACTTCTTGGAAAGACTGAACTTTCGAAATGCTGAGTATTGCTCTCATAGAACATGTTTATCTATGCTAATGCTGAGGAGAGAGCGCAGTGGCTGAGTCGGGAGGAATATTCCATCAAGTCAAGCGGAATGAGTTACGGAAGGATAGGAAGAGAAAGGGAATTTTCCTTTGACTTTCCGCCCTCTTATCCACTCTCTCGCTTCAAGTCCCGCTCTTGCTCCGAAAGGATCTCCCTGTCTCAAGGAAATCCTATTTGCACACTCCGATGAACCAGATGCTTGGCGGAAGATCATAATATTCAGATATCTACTCCGCTTGGATGAATGTCGTGGTCGCTGCTTGAATAACTGATGCGATATATAATAAACAGATAGTACCGTTGAATCAAGGGAAACAGTGTATTTAATATTGGATTTCATTTGATCGGATTTTCGATTTTTAAGCACGGTCTTTCGATTTTGAAGAAATACGATTTTTATTGGGTTAAGTACAATCTATGTGTGTTGTCTCGTGTATTTACTGTAACATAATTTAAGGAAGAAGTGATTCCACACCGTTATTGTCTCAGAGTCGTTGCTCTATCAGTTTTTGGTTATGAGAATGTGAATATAGCCTTGTTACATATTTTAACCGATAGCCTTTAATGTGGAAAATAATTCAATGCCGCAAAACTGTAAATGAACTAACTTATACAAATTATTAGGATTAGACATAATTTTAATTTGAGAATTAATTAATTTAAGATTTCGTTGAAAGTCAATGTATTTTTTAAAGGAATGTTTCTATAATGAACTAATCGCATTTTTCCTTGATCGAAAATTCATAAAATGATCTTAAAGAACTCCGTCGCTTGTTGCGTACATTCAACTGTTTGTATCCGTAGTTCAAAAGTGTAAAAAATAAGGCCAAGGAAACAATTTTAGTAACGGAAAAAGTATAAAATGCAATATAAGTTCAATCCACAATACAGAATAAAAGCAGTGTCGGTTTGGACACGATTGGGTCATCATTAGGCCTGATGACGACGAAGTACTGTTCTGTTACAGTGAAACAATGAAAATCCACCAGATATCGCTACTTCAAGTTCATATTTAGTAATTCCTTGAAATTATGAGGATTTCTTCATGTTTTCTTTGTGCCTCATTCTAAAACATATAAAGGGGAAACATTTGGATTGAAAAAGAAACACTCAAAGTGCAGCTTGAAATATAATGAAGCAAATGTGGAAAAGATCTAAAGCAGCCTATATACGGCGAGCACCTCAATGATGAAGTACAGACAGCAATAGAAGAAGTGAAAGCCTTTATGTACTCAGTGTTTGACAAATTAGTCTTCAGTTGAATTCCTTCTTTCCTTCGCAGTGTAGGAAACTCATACACGGATATCTCCATCACTCTAAATGCCCTGGCATTCATTCGGCCACGTGTGAGAGAACCTCTAAGGAAATTGCACCGAGATGTTCCGGACTCTCGTCCTCCCTTTATTAAAATGTGAACATCTGCATGTAATTAATCCGAGTCTCTGTTGCGGGTGGACTGTTGGGATAATAGCGGTGGCCGAGCTGAAGCTGTCCCTTGTACCCGCTGCGCCTCTGGATGCGAGATTTTCTTCTTTCTCATTTCTGTAGCTCTTACCCATAACATTTACCCTTTATGTGGCTTAATGAATCTCTCTCAACTCTTTTAAATCAAGAAGAGTCAGTTTATATTGTGACTGTATTCTGTTTACTTCCTCAGTATTGTATACACACATGCATCAAAATTTTCTTCAGGGTTTATTTTTTACTTTTATTTTATTTTAATCTATTTTTTATGAATTTCCGCAGCGTGTTTCACTTCAAAAACCTTCAGTTTAGAAGAATTTCTCCCGTAAAATCATTGGTGCCAATTCTGCCGTAACTATTGTGATACCCATTAGTTTCAGACAGAATTCGATTAGAAAATTCATATCCGGGATAATGGTTAAAACTATAATAAACGTGCATTACGTTTCGGAGAGACAAACTCTCGCCCATTGAGAGAGAACCGTGATTGTTCTCAAGGAGAGATTACTCTTAAATCAGGTTTCGTCCTTCAAACAATTTTAGCAGCCAATTTCTAAAAACTCTTTCGTCATTTTATGATATTTATTTATTACACATACGGAAACAATAAGCGTGGATGGCAGGTCACCGAGACTTCCTCCAGACAAGTGATTCGGGCTGACTGACTTCCAGGATATTTTAGTTATATACCTATAGACTATTCTATAACGTATGGAATTAATTGTTATGGCGTAGAGGTTTACTTTCCTGTACGAAAAATGATTTGATTATATAAAATTCTTGTTTAACTTTATTTTTGTACTGCACTAAGCCGTTTTAGACGCTCTCTTAATTTCCAACGGCTATAGATTTTTACTTAATTGTGATTTAGAAACGTTCGTATTAAAAGCGATTAATATTTGTAAATATTAATTCCTTACTGTATTTATACTATAATATTTGAACTCTAATCCAATAATTATTCATTCGTAATTGAAAGTCACAATTAAATCTTACCGTAGCCATATCCGATTATCAGCGTTTAATACACATTTTCTGGTATTTTAATAGGACATTACTGCCATAAGAGTGTGCAGTAACGAATCCAAGCGGCTATCATATTGATAAAAATTATAAATAATGAGAATTTACATAAACATTAACTTAAATTAACATTGAAATGCAAACATTACATTAATATCGGTAGATTGTAAGGAATATTCATATCATTATTATGACGAGATTATAGTTGCAATCAATTTAACAAAATTAAGTCGTAACCATACCACATTTAAAAGTTTTAACTAAACTAACAGAATATCCTCGAGTAAAGATTTTCCATTATAGAGTGACTTCTAGGAGATTATGAAGTAATTGGTTTTGAAGCATAAAAATATAACTATTCGCACATAGGTTGACATCTTCCCTTTAGTTTTAAAATAATTTATTATGCTCTGGGAAGTTCCCATAGAGCAACACAAAATACAAGAAATTTAAAAGTACAAAAATGTATGGAAATACAAAAATACAAAAAAAAAAATCTCGACAGAAATACAAAATATACGGAAAATCAAAAGAACAAAAGAAAGCGCTGCAGATGTACAAAAATCTGTGGAAATACAGAAGTACAAAATAAAAAAATTGCTCAGCAAAAATAAACACCAATTTTTACGAACGACGATAATTTAGTACAAAATTATTGGATGTCCATTTAGGTGGAAGAAAATCAATGCAGCACAGTTTCATTAAAACACAACATAAGTAACAAGGAAAAACAAGGAAAAAAAACGAGATGCAACTCCTGTAGGATCAAGAACCATAGATGAAATTATTGGTGTAATCAATCAGCAACTAACCCCTGACAGTTCTTCTTTAAATTCTGCGCGTCAGTTTTAAATATTAAGCAAACAAGTCGATAAATTAATCTGGAAAGTAGCCATGATTCGACTCTGGAGGGGTGGGGTGAGAAAAAGTTTAAACGGAGCATTGCCTAAATTTCCATCGCAGGCAAACTTCTGCCCTAAATATCATAAAGATGGAGCCAGATTTTATGGATATATATTCCTTGCAAGTCACCAGTGGCGTGTATAAGTGTTAATATTTAAACAATTACAATTTTCTTCCCATAACTTCGATTCTTTTCAAACTTTTGTCTCTCTTGGGGGAGTTGAACATCTAAACCCCCTACTCTTGAATTAAATGAGATATATTACTCATCTACTTATTTACGTTAGTATTTTCTCCGGCTTCTGAATAACTTAATTTTCCTACCAGCTCTTCTATATATCTTAACTTGAAATTAACAACACTGCCTATCGACATTCGCTCGATTAGATGATGATGGGTTGTTATCATAATATATTTACTTTTAGAATAATTCGAACCAATCTGTCTTTCGCTTCCTATATTCGTTTCTTACCAATTCGTTGCACACTTCACGCAAGCATAGCTATTAGAAGTTACGGTCATTAAAGTCCCTTGTGAGGTGGGATGCAGCTCCCAATCCTTCTAGCATCGACTTCTTGGGTAACGTGCGAGTTTCCAGGAAATGGAATAGGACAGCGTTGGAGTAATTGGTGCCACACGTTTCCGTGGCCAGCTTGTGAACTAATCTCATTACAGCTGACTGAGAAATTTAATCCAAGAAAAACGCTATTCGAGGAGAGAAGATACCCGGGACAGGAGATGCATCATAAGCACACTATGAATGAGTTTGAAAAAGATTAATAGAAGTATGATTGAGGATAGAGATGCGATAATATGTATAGGTAATGATGCAAATACGCTTGTGAAAAGCGATCGTGCAAAAATAAGCATTCTCTGGAAAAGTAGCAAAATCGGATAATGGCGTATTGTCTTTCTGCGAAGTCACGCCTTCGCGTGTCGGTTTCCGAATGTTTGTTCCAATCATAGAGAAAATCATGAAGTTGAAACTGTATGCAATGATGCAGTCGAATTTCGATAACTCGAATTTCAAGGGACGGCCGAAAAACTTTGAGTTGCCGAGGTTTCGACTCAAGAAATCCGAATATCCTAAAACCGTGCGAAGTATTGACTGTGTGAACCACAGCCTCTTTGGTTGTGTACGTAAAAACTTCGAGGTCGGCCCACCTTCTATACTTCGACTGATAAAGGTTTTTATTACTCGATGATGTCTAGTAAAATATTCAAGTAACCTATGGTTAATTCTTCGGCTAATCGAGATTTTCGCACTTTTTTTCGATTTTAGAGGTTTAGAGAGAAAACTCGAAGTTTAGGTTCGACTGTTTATGAAAGGAAGTGCGTCTTACATTGAAGTAAACCTGGTTACTGTGTTTTCCTCAGCAATTACAGGTAGATATTCAGTTTATGGAGATTCTGTAAACAACTTTGGCGACCAGTGGCGGGGAAAGGATAAAGTATGTGTTTAGAAAAGGAAAGTTTAGAGAAAATACGAAAACTCGGATAAGTATAAAACATTTTTAAGGCAAACGATTTTCAGTCATCTACTCTTCTTATTCTTTTATTTTTTACCCTTTAAGGTATGAATGTATGAGCACATGAAATATATGAAAAAAATATCCCGTAAACACATTAATGCACACCTAAAAAAATTTAATCCGTTTACGTGTACGATATATGTTATAGCGTTCTATAATGCAATGTTTCCCTAACTATTTTCTGTGGAACACGGTTTTCCACGGAAAGTTAATATATGTTCCGCGAAAACCAAGAATTTTTTATATCCTGCAAGGGTTACTATAAATGCAGACATGTTTGACGGATTATTGATCTAAAATTTACAAAAATAAGTATTCGGTGAATACAATAACATATTTTTATGCAAAAAAATCATTAATTATGTGTCACTACCTACCATACAAAATAAAAACGTTATTTCATTGAAATTTCAGGTTTTACGAAGCGTTCCATTGCAGAAGTTTGGGAAACCTTGGTATAATGAATTGCACAGCCTATTTTCATGGTGAAAACATCACTACCTGATGTTTCTTACTGTCTGATAAAGGTTGTTTATCAGCCGAAATGTTAATTTCTTCAAAGAAGAATGATTATTTATATTTTTAGCTTGTATAGGTTATAAATTTAACTATATCTTTCTGCGACACCATGAACTCCTTTATATAAAGATATGATTAACAATTTGGTTTTTCAAATTGTGAAAACAACAGATCTGTTTTGCCATTCAGCATTTATTTATGTATTCAATTCCTCATTTGCGTACGTAACTTTTTAAGAATCGCTCTGATTTTCTTCCACCCGTCATCTATTCCAGTGGCGTAATAAACCGCAACGTAACTTGAAATGGTGAGGATTTAGAATTGCCACTCGCACTCTGACGCAAATAGAGGAGCGATGAAGAAGCCTCTGGAAGTTTATATTGGAGGACGAGGGCCCGAGTTTTCTCAAGTGTTCCTCCAGCGTCGCCTCGGGAAATTGAAGCACTGACATCTGCAAGTCTTTACTGCATGGCGTAACTATCACACCAAACACGCTGCGGATGTGATCACAAAGAATCTCCATCCCAAATGACGGCTAGAATAAAAAGGGACTTGGGCTTCAGTCCTTGTCTTTCTTTTATAACTCAATTATTTTCGAAATGTGGGTGACCTTTTCTCGAATACTAGGAGATTTCTGTCATTCACTCTCTGGCGCAGGTCTTCGAAATTTTCGAAGTACCCCTAAGTTTTATCACGCCTCGAAGAGCTGCATCAGGAATGGAGGATTCTTCTTTAGGATGCGCATTAGAGGTTCGATAAAATATTGATGTTACGAGATTTTTATTCAATGTAATCATTCCATACTGCCCAAAAACGACCACAAGGTAGTTCTTAGAGCGAATTGACGTAAAATAAATGTACATTGGCACCTCGACTTACGAATTCAACTCGTTTCAACTCGAAGTTCGTTGCTCGAAAAGTTTGTCTCTCGAAACCCCGTTTTCCTGTTTATCTGTTCAATTTATTCGGTTCGTATCTTGAGGTCAAAATGGAGCAGGAAAAATTTGCGTATACCGAAAAGTTCGTATGTAGAGGGGTTCGTAAGTCGAGGTACTGCTGTATTTGTTTCGCGATTTTTGAAATCGTAAAAACAACGGTCTGTGATACGATGTCATACGTATATAGGTCGAGAATACTATATGTAGTATTCTTAATGATGATCGTTATTTCATCACAAAGATCTTTTCATGCATCGAAGAGTTTTCAATTGAGTATTTAACTTTCTTGTAAAATTTTGCTGTTAGCAGCGAATTTCACTAATGGAATTAAATTAAATGAATGAATGAAATAAAGTTATTATATTTTAAGTATCAGTACAGTCGACTGTAATCTATCATTACTTTGCAATTAATGCTTTTTGTTCGATATTCAGAGTCAGATTTTATTACTTAAGAATCGTGTAATCATCTCAAGTTCTCCTTTTGACAATTATTTAACTATCCTGTTAAATTTTGCTCACATTCATCCTTGCTTTTTGTCATCAACGATCATCTTAGTCACAGAATAGCTTCCGATGTTCCTTTTCTTCTTTTCTTATGAAATCTTAAGGAGTTAATGGGAGGAATGAACTATCGGACCCTTCATGTGGAAGTGGAATCTCTTTAGGGTTATGTGAGTGTCATTTTGAAATTGGCGATGGCGCGGGAATTCTGTGCCACTTCTGCTCGTGTTATCTCTTAGACTTCAGTTAATTTCGTTACTGTATAATGTAACCAAACTAAATGTTTTTTGGGTTGTAGAATAAACTACTCAGTTGAAACTTTATTTCTTTTTCTCTATTCCACCGAAAATAAAAAAAATATGCATTGATTTGCGCTAACAGTAAGAATAAAATTAAAGAGAAGATTTCATTACTGTAGCGAAGAAGTAGTGCATGATGAGTATCGGTATGTATTAACCATCGAAGTCCGTAAAAATAACTTCATCTCTTAAAAAGCATCAAATTGTTATTGGGTATTCGAGAACGAAAGTAATCTCAATATTAACGACCCGTTAAATTTACTGTGGCACTTACGTTCTCTTTAATTACTGCAATGAAAACCTTTCGGTGATATTATTGAAAGATAGGACATCGACTTCGTGGCAGACGCCATCTGGGAAGGAATAAGTTACGACTTTTACGTCTCATGACTTGTTGTAAACCTTAATTAATTTCAACAAAATTCAATTCAGTGGAATGTTGTAGAAGACACCATTTATTCCTTTCTTATCAATGATGTTTTTAACACACTTATTGTGTTCATCTTTACAGCTATTACGTGGAATATTTCAAGCGTAGCGAGGGAAATCTCATAAGAATAAGTAAAGCTAACTTTATAGCTTGTATTGGAGCTAAATAAATCAGTAAAATTGAAATTTGAGCTACCTTTGACTATCCCGTTAAGTTTAATGTAAAAAATATGATTTATCATCATCTATGACTGGAATTTATCTTTATGTATTTTTTAAACCGAAAACTTATTTTTTGAGTTTAAACACTTATTATAGGATTTGTTGTTGATTGAGGAACTATGGTTGGTGCTATGATTAAGGTTTCCTCCTTTCATCGGGAACTCTTCGTTTAGAAATCTGAAGTTTATTACATATCCTAATAAGAGCAAGAAAAAAGTCTTCGAAAAGTAACTTACCCTTGAATATTCAAAACATAAAGCCGATAGCCTTGATAATCTTTTGAGTTGTCTTCGGCTATTTGTGTTTTACGTAAGTTTGGTAATTTACAATAATATTGCGTAATTTTTAAATGAATGGCCAAGTCCTTCTTCAGAGACCCATTTTCTACGAGAAATTAGCTCGAATCATGATATACTCTAGGAACTCGGAACACTTGATCATTGCATATGTGGATTTATAACTGAGAAAAAGTAAAAATATCGCGGATAATTAAAAAAAATCAGCGAGTGAAAAAACGAAGCGTTAATACATCTGTCTCCCGTATTCTTCGAGAAATGAAAACCTTGTCAACCCCTGCTGGGAATATAACTCCTAGTATAAGAATAGATTCTTTGGAGGTATCAAGCGTATGTAAGAGCACCTGCCCAGGACAGGATTTTCCCATTCTCTCAACGATCTATTTTTTGGAGACATGAGATCTCGTGTTTGAGAACGACATTTTTAAAAGTTTTCTAGGAGGATGTTCATTCGCACTTGACCTTTCTGTTCCACTATCCCTTTTTCCATGTATCTCTCAGCTCTCTCTCTCACCATTCAAGCCGAGTCTCTTGTTTGGCATACCCCATCTTTCGCGCTCTACTGATTGCGAAACTCCCCTCCTTTCACCAGCGAGTAACATCTGTTTTCATTACCATCCCGAGTGACGGCAACAACTGATTAAAAATTCGCCCAATTTGGTTTAATGTAGACCTCCATTTCGTCCGAAGATAAAATTGTCCTTTACTATCGACCGGGAGAAATTTTGAGTGGCTCTCCGCCATCGCAATTAAAAATAGAACTCCCCCGTGGAAAAACGAAACATTCTGGAAGCTGAAATTTCGCGACAAAAGTATGTTTTTTTTTCGGTGACGCACATGAACGGGACGGTGCCGTTTATGGAACTTATGGGAAATATTTAAGATAACTTGATGCGGATGAAAAAACTCAACATTTGAAGATAAGGGGTTTTATCTGGAAAATCTCATTCACAACAGTTGTGATTCGCTAGAAAGTAATGGATAAAAAAAATATTTTTCTCTCCGTTCTTTACCAAAAAGAAGTCTACGGATGGTAAAAATATCGAAAATTATAAATAGCCTTTATCTATAAAAGTTGAAAAATTTCGAAAAATTCTAGCGAAAATCAAAAATATTATTTCGCCTTCTCGAAAATATTAGATTTACTCCTTTCTTTAACAAGTCAATTTTATTCTCTCTTAGTAACCTTCATGTCAACCTATTATTTCGATTGATGTAATTCTCTACTCTGGCAGTTGTTGATCATACGCATCGTAACGGAGAAGTATTTTCCATTTCATCCGAAAAATAACCTACTTTCACAATCATTATCTGACTGAAATAAATTCAAAATAAACACATTTTTTTCTTGTTTCCTATAAGTAATTCATTATGAAGGTAACACTAGCATCTGCCCCGTTGCCTATTTGTACTCAATGCATGTTAAAAAATAAATTGCAGAAAGCGAAATTTTAATTTTATAGTTACAGAAACCGTAGCGATAAACGGAATTACTTTTTTAGGACGAAAGAGTGAGGAACGTATTTCTATTCAGTTGCTAGCGCCTAGTATTTTGTATCACTTCCAACTGCACGATAAGGTAAAACCGCAGCTCTTCTTGCCCCAGCAGGAAGCCTTGAGAGTTAGAAAATTCCGGTTTTACTTTTTTTGCCACCGCATTCGAAAAAATACACTTGACTTTTAAATACTTCTCTTCGGTTCCGCTGTAATTAGTGGAAAAAATTGAAGTAAAATGTTGAAGTTTTGAAAAATTGAAATTTTCGACGTATTCCTTCATTGATAATAATAAAATTTCCGCTTTTTATATTAAAATATTTTCAGAAGTTTTCAACAGCGAATAGTAACATTTAAATTCTGTAACTCAATATTTTGTTGAACATTTTTAATCATGTATTAAGTTTCGTCTATGAAATTCGTTAATTGAATCAAAGTTACAACTTAACCTTATTGGATCTCGTTCATCGTATACGCAGAAGGTTTTCTATCATTAAATTTTTTATCAATAAGAGGAGTTCAGAGAAAAGTCATCAAAATTAATTTCCATGTTAAATTCTCGTCGATGGGGTTTCTTTGTAGCTAATGGATGAAGAAAGAGTGCGAACAAATTTTTTTCGCGAAGTTTATCCTCCACAAAAGTTAGTCCTCTCATCATCCGATAAAACCTAAGCGCCTTCCGCACGTTTTTTCGCTAAGGCACGTATTTGAATTTAGGATATCCACTTTTTTTTTCGCGAAAGTTCCAGCGCATGCAAAAGAGGGCGAGAGAAAAGGCCACAGTTTGCGAGTGTTACGTAAAAGGACTGCGGTGAAAAAGTGACTCTAGGGTCCGCACCGTCGCCCGTTCACAGCTCGCTCGATTCATTTATTTCCTTCTCCAAGTCTTTAACTTTTTTCCCTCTCCTCGCACTATCCACGGCTTTAAAAACCTCCGCATCATCTCACACACATCTCGTGCACTTAATGTCGCAGATCTCTCCCAAACGCTCTCACATTTTCTCACTTCCTGCATTTCAGATCTCTTAGACGTCATCCGCAGAGGGAATCTCACACTTTGAGGAGCGATGCGGGATAATAGTAATGAAAAAAGAGTTGGGGGGATTGAAAAGAAATACTGCCGCAAAGTTCCATTTCCTGGATACCCTTTTTACACCGCGCCTGTTGCTTGCAGCGTTACTCTTCTCATCCCATTCCCCTTTTCCTCCACTCCTGCCAACATTCTTCCATTCCTTTCCGTATTTCTTTCGCAGGATTCCAGCCCCCACAGTATGCTCAATTAACCTTTATCCAAGAAGCCTAATTGTGTCCATTAGCAAGATGCGTTACTATGTCAAGCTTTAGAAGCCCGCGCCCAGGACAACTTTTTCATAAAATGGCATTGAGAATTTTATTTTCTCCGTTCGAACTTTGGCGAGATATTTTTCAGCGGGTTATTCTATTTGATTATGAGGAATCAGTGACAGGATACAGAAGAGATGCACTTCATTTTCGGTATTTGAATTAGAATCTCCAAAGCCTCGACAGTAAGCTGCACTAGCAAATTTTTATACCAGCAAAAATTTTTTTTATTTGTAATACACTATACATGGACCTGCGATAAATATCTTAAGCTCGCAAGCGATACACGGTCATTATTATCTGAGGCAATTATCATTTTATTGTAATTCAATCATTGTTAATATTAATTATTTTTAGATCTTAGTGGCTTCTTCCAATTTGAATGGTAAATATCCATAGAACGAAAGAAACATAGTTTTCCGCAGTTTTTTCATAGTTATATCTTAGAAATACTACTTGGCAGTGAAACTTGTCGATGTTGATAGAGTTTTGGAATTATTATAATTTTTGTTATTCTTTTCTTTTCAGCCTTTTGCGAAGCCACAAAACCAAGTATTACGACAGCATTTATCATCATATATCGACAGTGTAATAAAAATTTGAAGAGAGGATATATTTATCTTGTCATAGAATTAATTATGGCCTTTGTTGTTTTCCGAGTATTTCTCATTTAACCTTGAAATAGATATTCGCTAAGTGTCAAGGTAGGAATTGCGCGGCCGCTTGGTAAATATCGTGAGCAGTTCACCCTCAGGGAAATCATAATTTCCGGTGTTAAGTCCTTCTAACGTTGGTATATTTTTTTGTGGTAATTAATGAAAAATACTGCCTTGCTCCGGTTTTCTTGTCTTTTCTGTCGGCTAGATTATTATTAAATTGGTAGGAATGAATTGGAGGGAAAATTCATTGCTTAGTACGTCTCGAAATACTCAATGCAACAAGAATAGGTCTGGATCTCGCTTTGCATTTATAAATCGAATCATTCGGACAAAGATTTTCATATTGAAGTATTACTACTTTGGAGGCAGCTGCACAGCTTATCTTAACCCATTAACGCATAGCGTGATCGACTTGCCACGAAAGGTATATCAAATGTGTCTAAATTAATACTTTGATATTTCAGTGGTTCGATTATTTAACGGTCGATTATAATTAATTTATTTGATGAAAGCGTATAGTAACTGATCTTTTTGATATATCGCTGTTATATATATATANATCCCCAATCCGGAATTATATATATATTATTGTGTCATAAAATATTATGTCGTTTTTTTATCGCAAAGGATAAAATACTATGTAAAGAGATATATTGTGAATGAAAATTTTTATTTATCCCTACTTCAAATATGTGGAAACAAAATATCTGTCATTTGGTCCCTTTCACTGGAAATGTAATTTGTGAATGAATATCCTCTCCTAGCGATGCGATAAAGAATATTTTTATCCTTTTCACCCCCTGTAATAGATTAGGCCAACTTTGAAGCCTACAACAAACCACTTACTTCTTGTTATTTCCCCTTTCCCTTGACATTGGCCTATATTCTCAATGCTTCGTGTGGAGTGTCGGCTACAAAAGAAATTGTGAGAGAGAAAATTTGGGAGTAATTGAAGTGTATGAGGTTATTTTTCCTTTGGCTCTCAGCCAAGAGGAGGTTTTTCCATCTGCTGATCCGTCGGAATTGATGGCGGAGAAGATGAATTCAGCGAAAGGAAAAGAAACGTGCAGATGGCGAAAGTGACGTGGAGAGGGCGAGAAAGAGCAGTGATTTGTTCGACGGGTGGAGATGAATTTCCTGTGGAATATAAATGGAAACAGGAGGCTGAAGATGAAAAACTGATAGAATAAGAAACGAGAGTAGAGGCTGTTGTGGGGCGTTTTACGGCCGATAAAGTCGAGAGATTGAAGATTTAAAGATACTGAGAGGGAATGCCAGGGTTCAAAAGAGACGAGAGGAGATTTGTTGAAAACATTCTAGGTGATTTTAGGAATAGGGAAGGTTGACTTAGGTTTCTGTAGTTGCAATCACAGGTTAACGGTTCGAAAATTGGTTTGCTGCAGCATCCAGTTCGTCCTATTCTCTATCAGTCTCTTTATTTCCTCATAATTCCTATTATTAATACTAAAGATCGTCGGCCGCGGTGGTGGAGTGGTTAACGTGCTAGCGCTCCAACACAAAGGTATCTGGTTCGAGTCCAGGCTATTCGGGTTTTTCTGCTTAGGGACTGATTGTGTATGTTCGTATATTGTTACTGTTCACACTTTTCCGGTAACTGTCCCAGAAATGGATGTTTGTGATGACACAGGAAAATAAGTAATCAAAATATCACTTGCCTTTCACAATCAAACCTAGTTCTTCCTGTAATTCCTCTTCCTATAATTTCTTTCTTCCAATATTCTTTCCAATACTGTCTTTGGCAGACCATCATGCATCGAAGTATGCCAGATTTAGTTTAGCCTTCTTTCGACTAATGTTTCAGTAGAATTCTATCTTCTTTGAAGGATTTCTTCGTTAATAAATTGTCAAAACGAAGATTTAATTGGTCGGCCACATTTACGTTGCTTCTAACGGAGTTTTTTCTTCTTTGCTGCAGTTGCGGTTCATTTTTCAAAGCCATACAAAAAGATATTCTTTGGAAAAGTTTTCATAACTCGTTTCCTAATATCCACGCTTTTATTGTGCACTTGCCGTCTGTAATATTTTTCTGGTGAAATACTCATCTGCTTGGGCTATTCTCCATTTCTATTTTTTAACTTCCTGTGACGGCTATTTTTTCGACTTCTTTAAGTTTATAAATTCCTAACTTAACACGAAAATTGTCTTCCATATTTTGGCTACTGGCCATCACTTTTGTTTTATTTTACTAATTCTATGCCTGTATATTCTCTTTCTCTTTTCGATGGATGACAGAATTCTTATCGAATCTTCTTTTTTTCTGATAATATCGCCATATCGTCTGCAAACCGTAGTAATGTGATTGTTTTTCTTTTCGTTCATAAACCTCCTTTTGTCTTTTTTTCATTGCCTTCTTAATATTTCAGTAAAAGTAATAGTACTTTATTGACATGCAACATTCACACAGATTTTCAGTAAGGATAGCGAAGGTGAACATGTCTTGTCATATTGAACTTATTTTACAGTTTTACAATGTTTTACACATTACAACTCATTCATCCCTCTCATACATTCAGCATCACAATAATTTTCATCATACTATAAATGTAAATAACTTATTGTAAAAAATATTATGTAATACCTTTAAATAACTCATTTCATTTTACATCTTTGCAATAAAGCGAGCAAAGCAATATTATATAATTATAATACACTATATTTCCAGCATAAATAATTGACGTCGCACCATTTTTTACACACAAGATGCACTCTTATACAGAAGCCAAATTATTGAAGATCAGTGATCGTATCTTTTATGGAAGATTAGTGGTGATGAGCTGCACATGTATTACGCCTTTCTTTGTTCGTGCTACTTTGCTATTTTTACCATATTTGATATTCGCTTTCACGTAGTAAAGAGTGTTTACTTCAGAGGAGTTTGTGAACAGAGTGAGAGTGCTTCTATCTGTATAAATATGGAAGAGACGCGAATACCTTTTCGTGAAAAATGATAGAGTAGAATACATGCGAGCGTAAAATATGCATGGCGCATAACTAGCTGCTCTAAATCATAGGTAGAAACCACAGTGCAAAGATCTTAACGGCGTAAAATTCATAGCGGTAAGTTTAACACCTCTTGCGCTGATTTAATCATCATTGTGGTTTTTTATGATGTGAAGGATTTTATATACATATTTACGCGATTTACTTCGAAGTTTTCGTTAATATAAAATCCATGTCTCAGAGTGTATAGAAGAAGAAAAATAGAATAACGATATTACTCACGCATAACCTATTTTAATGTCTCTTTGACAGTGGCCTTGGCAGAAGTTGATAAGGGTACTAGAAAACACACAGAATTCGAAATAAAGTGTACGTTTAAAAAATACAGGTTATGAATTTGGGTGGGTTAGCTCAGTTGTCATAAAAAGCAAATACGAAATAACTTAGTAAACATTCTCTTATAAGATTATAATATTGTCACGACAAGGGATGGCCTAATGGATATGAAAAGTCGTATTTAAGTAATTTAAGCTAAACTCCAGATGTTCTGGCCTAATATTGTGGAACGCCATCTAATTATGCATTTCAATTATTTTAATTTAAGCTAATTTACATTAAAGAATCATTTTGTTGAAACTGAGAAGATCAATCTTGGAACAAGAAGTCCTTTGTGATACGGGCTAAGTATCCCCAATCCGGAATTTAGAAATATTACGTAATCCGTCATTATCTTTGAATAATATGAGCAAAGGCCGTAACGTCATCACCATCTCTCTTCCTCTCAACCTTCCATCGGCAGTTTTATTACCTCATGCTCGGCCTATCGGAAAATAGCCTTCCTCTGTCCCTAATAAGGTTTTTTTTAAAAAATACCCATATAGTAGTTCCTTCTTTTATTGCCTTCTTTTTAGTTTAACTCCCAATACCTCTTTCTTTCTATGTACAATGGCTAAGGGTTAGATGTAAGAAGAGACTAATTAGTCTCAATCTCGCCCGTAAATAAAGACGCTTTATTATTATCATTAATAAGGGCCCCGTTATCGAGCGTTATCAGAATTTCTCTACATCTCATTCGTGAGCACGTTTAGTCACTGATTAATTTTTTATATCAAATGAAAAGAAATTTTCTGAGAGTCTTTGTCTCAATTCTCTTAAACTCCACTGAATCAAGTATTCCAAATTACAAAAAACCTTGGTCCCAAGCATTTCGGATTAGGGATACTCAACGTGTAATTTCTTTAGCTTGAGAATATTTAACTCAGAAAGAAATCGCGTGTGTACAATCAGTGAATAGCTTCCTTCTATAGTCATTCCAAAGAATCAGGAAGATTCTGTCGCTTTCTTCCTTTCCTCGCCATGAGGGCTATAAGCGTTGGTGGAAGAAGCACAGAAAACGAAGTAGTCGATATCTCGAGGGGAAGTAGCGTGGAAAAAAATTGTTTCACTCGCAGGCGTGGGATAGCATCTCCAGTGTATACATTTGCGTATTATGTGAGGAGGAAAGGCTTTCTCCACTTAGTCTGCCCCAATAAACCACGTCCCCTGAAAGGATAACATAGCCGTTCCTCTGAAGATTACGTAACATGAGGGAACCGCGAGCACTGTCTTCATTCATTTGTTTCAATGCACATAAATTATCTCTCAATATTTAGAACGTCCTTGTGAAATGGAATAGCGAAGATTGAACCGATAGAATACTGCGAAATAACGTAGTCCTGCTAGCGGGACTGTCCTTATTAAGGGTTACATGTAAGAAGAGACTGTCTAGTCTCAATCTCACCCTAATAAAGATGTATTATTATTATTTGGAGGTAAGATTCATCACCAGAGGCTGAACGAAACAAGATGAACCGATGGTTCTCATCGTTTCATCCTCAATGTTGTCTCAATTTAACTCAGCTCAAAATTTGCTCTGTCCCGGTTTCCTGCCATCGGCATCTTTCAATCTGTAGCTTTTCCCCATATAGATTCTTTCTCTTATAGTCAATAACAAGTCATTAATAACCGTATAAAGAGTAACTGACGTCCTTGATTGAAGGTTAAGTTGCAATTGAGAAGAGTATTAAGAAATTTTACTTGGTATTTGTAGATGAATAAATACATAATTCAATAACCATCTCTTAAGAGTGCTAATATTCAATAACTAGATATTAATGATGGTGATATATCGTTCAGGAACTTGGCTAACTAGTAGTTTGTTGGATGCATAAAGCCCTTCGCATTATGATATTTAGTATATTTAATACTTGGTTACTGAATAGACCAAGCATAGGATTATTACTAATATCCAATAACAATGTTTACAATGGTTAGATTTCAATTAGGAACTTAGCTAACTATGAGTATGCTACATGTATAAAGCCCTTCATTTTGAGTATTAATTTATTATTTAAGCCCTTCATTTAGTGTATTTAATTTGGTTACTGAACAGAGCAAGTAATGGATTTCTGCGAATTTAGCGTACTTACTGTTCTCTTTATAGCTGCAATTCATTTCGATGAGATTTTCTAAGGAGAAAATGTATGACAACTCTCAATTCTTATAACCCATAAACTACGATCGTGAATTTAAATTTCTGACCCACATAATTTTTTTAAAGCTATCTCCAAAAATCCACTTTGTATGGTTCGGAAACGGACTGTGAATTGATTCCGACCTACTTACGTCTTTTGGCATGCAATAGAAACAGAACGAAGGCTGATTTTGAGCAGCAGCATTTGAAATTGTCAACTTTTATGTGTTCCCCCGATATAGCGGTAGGAATTCGAAAATTTACTACGCTCATGCGACATGCTTTCTTATTCCACGTCAAAATGTTGATTGTGGGGAAGTTGATGTTTTTACGAAACTCTCCACAATGCCAAAATTGCCTCTATTTCGGCGGCCAAAAGAAGGTATCTCCCTCACCGTATAAGCATTTATGAATTCATACCGCCATCCAGGAAAAAAGTTTGCAACATGTCACATACATTGTTGACGTCCGTCTTATTAGTTTCCTCCCGCAGAAATGTCGTCAGCAGTGTCTCTCCCCTTTCCGAAGCAGCATAACGTATTGCGTGGGCGAACAAAAGAATGCGAGAAGCGTAATACGATGGGAGGTTGATGAAGGTACATTTTCTTTGCATTTACATTTTTCGGCATTTGTATTAGAATTAAATTTACTCTATGGAATCCGTGGGAGGAAGGCCCTCCGCTAGAACATTAAAAGAATAGCTTGCTTTTTCTCACTCGACGAGGTTTTCAATGTACTAATCACATTTCGGATAATGGCAGGAAAAATACTTATTCATCTTCATCCTCCTTTAATCATTTGCCCTTGGCGAAAGCCCAGAGGTAGAAAGAAAAGCGAAAAGGAAAGAGAAGCAAAGAGAAGAATGAAAGAAAGATTTGAAAGTGGACAAGTTGTGCTTAGATGTTTAATTTAAAGGCAGGAGATTGTTGAAACAGTAAGAATGAGGAAGAAAGGAACATGGAAAATTAAATGGAGTTAAAAACGTAAATGAATATCGTATTTATTTGAGAGATCGGGGCTAAAAAGTCTCCTCTATTCAGCGCACTAAAGCTGATAATATATCCATATTCATATGATAATAGGGATTAATTTGAATAGATATAGGCTGGAAGAAAATAGAGGAAATATATGTATATTGAAGGAATTAAGAAATATAACGAGAAAAAAAGCAAAGGAGGAAATCGCCGTAAAAGATAGGAGATACTGCTATATACTCATAGGACTGGAATACTTAAACCATTAGGTAAAACTTGGTTTCGTTAGTGCTGATTTTAGGTTAGAAGTATCTCGATTCTAAAAAATAAGTCGTTAATTCATACTTAATTATTGATGCTTAGATTAAACAAATCCGGACTACCGACAGAACTGTACTGCTTGCTTGCTTTGGAAATAGTAAATAAATATATCTAATTCTTGTTTGGCATAAAATATTTTTAATATAAAATTTTCATAATCCCAAGGAAGAATGGACTTGAAAAAAGTCTGACGGGACCGGGAATAGAACCCGATTCCCGGTCCCGTCAGACTTTTTTCAAGTATATTCTTCCTTAGGATTTTTCCTGGGTGCGCACCATCTTGCGCAGAGTCACCCTTACCCGTTTTCCTAAAATTTTCATAATTTAAAATTTTCTTAAGTTAAACACATTTTATTAAAGGTAAACGAACGAAGGAAATTTTTAATATACTCAAAAGTTACTTAAATCCTGGATGAATTAAGTAAGTTTTACCTCAGTAAAATCGCAGAAAATCATTCGACTTTTCGATTTGGCTGAAATATAAACTTCGTTTAAATATTGATCTAAGTGGTTTCTGCTGTTTCCTTGAAAACATCCAGTACAGAAACATATTTTCGAGAGGATGGGGTTGGGTATAATATGGAATTGAAACACTTATTGATAGGATTGCAGGACTGAAGAGGAAACATCATATTTTCAGCGAAATTGAAAATTCCGAACAGTATAAGGTTGAGTGAAGAATCACGAGGAAGATGACAGATTTCTACGGTATAAAAGAACGGAATTGTAAATGGAGGAATAACGGCATGGTGAGATGAGGCAACATAAAGATGAGGAAAGAAGTGAAACTTGGGAAGAATGGGAGGGTGATGGAGCTCGAGATTTAGATGAAGAGGGTAAAAGGGTGAGCGAAGTCTGACGGCAAGAGATTTGGAGATCCATAAGAGAAATCGCGCAGCCCCTTTAAGATTGGGGTTGCAAGAGCCCTTATTCATCCATCGCCAGGAGATACCGCCATACTGACGTCCTCTTTCTCTGAGACTCTCTCTTTCCAATGCCCTATCTTCCTCTTTCTCGTTCTATTCGATTTCTGCTATTTCTTCCATCCACAAAAGTCGATCTCACCCATCGTATGCTTATTTCTTTCCGTCTACTCGCATCCTCTTTAGAATTTTTTGCAGTCGGCATAATCCAGGGGTTTACGCTCCGTAATATTCTTCCTACTTCCATGATTTGATAAATAGAACAATTTTTGTCTTTTTGTCTGGGAAAATCCTTTGTCGTTTAATTTTGCCTCGACCTTCTGTACTTGTGATGATGTGAAATTTAAGCTGTAACTATGCTGAATGTTATATTAACTTTGGTCATTAATTTTCGAAGGTTATAAAAAGTGTTCTTAGTTAGCTAATTGTGCTGCTTTTGAAAATTTTAACAATTGCAGTAGGAAAGAAAGGGCGAAAGATTTCACTTTTCCTCTTGTATTCAGTCTCCTAAGCTTTCCCAAGTTGGCTAATCGTTGAAGGTTTAGAGATCGAACCAGCAATCGGGTTTCTAACTCCACAGAAATACTATTTCTTACAAGAATATTTAACAATAATTTTTTTATTCTATATAAATCAATAGGTTTGTTTTCTCAGATTCTTGTTGGGAATTCTTGAGTGAAAGGGAATTAGAGGCTAGGCTGCAATTGGTTGATACATTCAAACAGAGCATCAGTGGAAGACGTAGCCGGTATTATGCGACCCATCTTCGACTTTAGTCCATCCCACAATAAGCGTTAAATATGTTAGTAGGACAAGTCGTTTTAAGGACTCACTCTTTTCGCGAAAGATATGCGACAACAATAAGTTAAAGAAGTAGCTCGAAATCTTGGAATTTACATCCCCTGCCACACGCCGAAAAGCTGCATGCACAGTGTTAATATAGATGTATCTTCTTTTTATGCTAATGGGTGGGATGTGTTCACAAATATAAAAGGGGAACAATGAAGGGGAAAGACTACAAATGAGAAAAGTCTTGATTAAGGCGTTTTTATATTATAACGGATCTTTAGAAGCGTCTGATCGCTGTACTGTACTGAAAAAAGGACTAAATCATAGAGTAAGTAAAGAAAATGCGGTTTTCGAATCAGCGACAATTGCAGACGCCAGGAAAGAACAAGAAATGAAAAGATGGAAGAGAGGGAAGAACCATAAGGACCAGATGCAGGAAGGAAGAGTTTCGAGAGAAGTATTTTACATCAACCCAATTGAAAATGAGGCACAGGGAGACCACTAGAAAGATGGAAGTTACAAAAATTTTCATGCATCAAGAGGCAAACAATCAATTCCGTGATGAAAGACGACGATTTCAGATTTTATGTAGTTTATTTTCCATTAATTATTTTAGTATTGTAACATGAAAACTGTTTCGCAAATTTCTCAGAATTCCATCCAGTAAAATTTACCATCAGTATTGATTGAATAAGTGCTTATTTACTTACAACGGGAACACCTTTTGGCCTTGAAAATCAGAATCTTGCAAAAAAGAACCAAACTTACCAAACATCAATTTTGGATCGAATATTACGTAAAATTTTCTTAATTTTCCCACCTTTCCTATCTTGATATCTAAACAGTATTTCTGAATTTTAAAATGTAGAAAAGAAAATCTCTTTCATTCAAGATGATTATAACCAAAGAATACCATCTTTATTGCTAAATATCTCGAGCTGTAAAAGAAATCCCTCTCCAGGGCTTTCACAACAAAATCTTATTACCTATGAGACTATCCTTTCCACAAATTCATAAACTTTTAGAGACACTAGATCTTTCCGTTTCCTATTTTTATTTTCATTCCCCATTTGGCCTCCGTTTTAAGATAAGAAGAATACAAATTACCTCGTTAAGCTAGGAGTTGTAAGGCAGTCTTAAAAACGTTTATATGAACGATAGCACCCCTCCTCCTTGCAGGTCGCTCTAGGATAGTTGAACCGAAACAAACTATTCTGTTTCTTTTGTCAAAAAGGCCGTTACATTCCAATCCGAGGTCTTCTCTGATTAGGAAGGAGGATTATCTCTAATGTGGTCCATTCCGAACCCCGTCGTATTCAAGCACTAAATACGTCTTTAGAATCCCGTAATACCCGAAGTCGGCACAGATACGTTTCGTATTCAAAGGAGAACATAAATAAGGCAAATTAAAGGATAAAGTTTCTTTTTTGTTTTAAATATATAGCTACTTGCTTAAAATGACAATTTTCACGCTTGGAGATAAAGGAAAAACCCACATTTTCTTTTAATACTGCGGAGCTATTTTGTCAGATATAGTAGGAAAATTATAAATCAAGATTTTTAGTTCTCACCTTTCAATATTATAAGTGATATTAAAACTACCATATTGAGGAAAATTTACAAAATAACATAAAATGGCACAAAGCTAACTTTATTCATAAACATATGGTGTTGTATTTCAAGCAAAATATTCTCCATCATAAACCTTAGAATATATTTTCAGAATTTTCATGCTTCGTTATAATTAAAAATAATAACTAGCATATTGAAAATTCGTCGAATGTGTCTTTAGTATAGGCATTTAGAGCAAGGATAAGCTTGAAGTGATTCAAAATATCGCTCTTTTTACGATACACAGTCTTTCTTTATAGTAATGATGACTAAATTAGAAATCCGTAATAGCTTATTAAATTATTAATGTATTCAATTATAATGATACCATAACTACGGCGCTAGATTTATTTTGAGGAGAGTTGTAGCATAAAAATTATTTTCTTAGTTTTATAACGCAACTCTTTCTTCACGCGTGTCTTTCCGTCTGCAATTAAATACTAATATTGGTTTAACCGCAATAGTTATACTTGGCTACTTCTGCTAGATTATCTTATAGAAAAATTACATTATCTCCCGTGCATATTTCTTTATTGGATCTCCGCGGTGATCTACGACATTCTTAATAGATTTTCTTATTTATGAGCCCTTGTGAGGCTTGTATTGAACATTGGACTCAAATTCTGACTGCCATGAAAGCATTTATGAAAGAATATTTAGGCAATTATTCGGAGACTCGTAAAGATGATATTTGAATGCCAGCGGGAAACTTCCGAAGAATTTATAGGCGAATGTATTCAGTCCCCGTCATCAAAGCCATTAAAAAAGTTTAGACATACCGTTCATTTTACTATTACTCTCTGGATGGCATGTTTGCTAGAGCGGTCTATACTTCACTGATAAAAGTTGTGTGACCGGAACGAACGTAAATGTTTATTCTGTTTTAATAATTATTTAAAGTATTCCGTATTAAAGACAAATGGGAATAATTCCTTTCGTCAATATACGGGCAATAGAAAAAAATCTTATCATAGACTCAAATTCTATTATAATTACTCGAGTGAGCAAAGCTAGTTAGAAGATATAATTATCACAAATTAATTGTAACTATGATAAACCTTACGGAGATGGGTATGAAAGGGCACTGCATTCCTTTCGATGAAGTTTTTGTTCACCATTTTGTACGTATAGTAAATAAAATTATGAGTTTTTGGAGTAAAATGTGCAAATCTTGCAACACGCGCTGTTTATTGGTTATCTGATAATCTGCGATGCAAATTCGAGACGAATTTTCCCTCGTTTTGAGCGATCTACTAAGAACCTCAGAATTATCACAGACATCTTCTCACACGTGCTGGAAGGCATACAAAAACATTCTCCCTTTCTGAGAGAGTGAGCGTAAACCAAGGCTAAGTTTCCCCCCTTTCAGAAGCCGTCGCGTTATCGGCCATCCGTAAATGTATTCCCTCAAACAACTTCTTCACGCTTTACAATCGATTGACCTATTTATTCATCAACACCACTCGTCTTTTGTCTTAAATGAGCCAAAGATAACTGCCGTATCTTTAAGAAATTTCAGGAACCTTGAAAAATCTTAGGAAAAAAGTAATAGTGAAAAGTGTAAAAGCTAATTCAAGGTATTTTGAGTTCATGTATGAATCATAACCATTTAACACGTTCTTTTTAAGATCTGTATTTATCGAGCAATGTTTATTTAAACTTTATGTACTGATATTCTGCATTTGTATATGTAACGATCCTGGGGAATCGTTCGAGTTGATTGTGAAATAAACATGAATTCTTTTAGTGGTTTAGATTATTTTGTAAATCATAGCTATTTAAATTATGAATTAGCGTAGTTTGCAATTTAATGTCGTTAGTGGAGGGAAGACCAAGAAACAGACCTCGTGAAAGATGGAAAGTTGGAGTTATACAAGATCTGAGGAAGTTGGGAGTCAGGAACCGGAGGACTTCCGCTCTCGTAAACTAATAAAATAAATAATATTCAAAGACGTTGAGAAAATGAGGAAAGGAAATGGTGTTATATATATTTATCAGTGATAATACCAGGGCTAGAAATAATTACTGAAATAATCAGTGTTATTGTTGAAATGTGTTACTTTTGGTTCAGTGAAAGCGTTTTCCATTAGCGTTTTGATTCCCCATACATTCTCGATTCTAATTGTAAGATGCACTCGAATCTAAGTCACACCCAAGAAAGTGAGGAATGGGAACAATTATGACGCGATTGTACGAGTATCGATGAAGGATGACACGAGAGTGAATGACTGTATACGGAAAGGACGATAACTGGCACGGAGAAACTGGATCATAGCTTTCAACATAACATACATAAATAACAAGGAATAACAAGTGTGATAAATGGCGACATGACTCGAACCCAGGTCTCCCACTTTCTGGGAAGGTATTCTAAGGTCTGGTTTAGAATACATGCCCGGAAAGTGGGAGACCTGGGCTCGAGTCCCAGTCATGTTGCTATTTTTCACACTTGTTATTCCTTTGGATTTAGCCTCACGGATTTACGGTGCAAAGTATTTACACCTTTTCATAATCCTCATACATAAATAAAATGTAACTATAGTTAAAGTAACTTTTTCTGCGACACCTGCCTTACTATAATTTTACATGGAAAATCTAAGGCACACCCGATTAAATGTAAATTTGCGACGTGAAATGCGTATATTCGTGTTACAATTAGACACAGTATTGTCCGCTGTTAAATATCCAATACAATTTCACGGTTCTTTCAAAAGGGACGCAATAGCAAACTGATGTTCCATTCGAAAGTTTTAGTTTCGATAACTTTAAATTTCATATGCATTTAGCATTTCATAGCAAATGCATAAAACTACAGTGTCCCGAGCCATGGATATTACATCACAAAAACCCCGAAATCGTTAGCCGTCAACGTATTCAGAGGAAGTGGATCTTCGTGTATACCAGCATAACCAGCTCTTGACAGCAAAGGACTGCATCGTTTGCAGCGCTCCTCATTATCTATCTATTCTCCCCGCGGAACGCGAATTCACTCTTCTCTTGATAAACATGGCCATGTCAAAGCTATAGGCTACCCCTTTAATGCGGAATATTTCGGGATTTTTCTCTTCCAAGACATGCACGTCGAACACAAAAGTTGACGCAGATGAAGTTAAGGAAGCATTCATGAGAATTGAATCGTGTAAGATTCTTGTGTTCGTACTCACCAGCTCGCTGTCTCTTCTTTCTTTAGGAAGAATCATTAGTACAGAGATTTTCGTAAGTAAAACTTTAATCGTTGTCTAGGTACTCTTTGAGGGCGTTGATTTCAGGTCGTGTACTGCTTAGTAAAGCAATTCTTCATGTCCTATATTTAACAAGATTTCTTGCAGTGGCAATACCATAATCAGAGCATTACAAAAACAATCTTACCTTACTAATGAATGATGCGATAACTGCAGAGGGAATGATCATTGTTAGAAAAGTAACGAATTTGACGTGGTGGAAATAAAATATATGTCAAGTGCATAAGTAAATTTGCAGAAATTATGTGTGAATGTTGGAATTGCATAAGTTTTAGAATAATCATATCAAGCATCAGAGGCAAAGCCAGAATTTGTCTACTGTGGAAATGAATGAATGAATAAACTCTTTATTAAGACGAGGTTAGGCCAAGTTGGCCTCTCTTCCATCAAACCTTAGTTGTCAATACATAAGTTCAATTTAATATTTAAAGTTAAAAGAGAAAAAAATGCACCAACACAGACAGATTTGGGTTTGTGTGGAAAAACGTTCTCAACTGAAGGTTGAAGAGAACGAAAACCTCACTGTGCGGGAAAACACCCACAGAGAAGGGAGGTGATAAAAAACCGCGAAAACAAGCTGAGTACACAATGTAAAAAGAAGAAAAAATAGTAAAAATATAAGAATACAAAAACTATGGAAATCTTATAGCAAAGATAATACAAATATACGATAGTTATAAACATACATTTTATATTATCATTAAAATCAACGACTAAAAACTACGAAAGCCTAATAAGAAGGGGTTCAGAGAAATGTAGTAAACCGAAAATTGCCAATTTAGTGATGACGGGTGGGGATTCCCTGCGGGCGCGTGCTATCGCGGGTTAACAAACAATATTAAAACCGTTCCAAATTGTGAGACAAAATTCGTAGCTTTTTCTTTCTATAAGTAAACGCTTTTCCCCTATGTGAGAGTAAATACATTATATATAGGTTTGTAATCGACATCGTTCAAATGAAAACTAGTTAATTATTTGAAAGACACTGATGAATTTATTTATATAATTGGTAATTAAAAATCGTTTCAAAAGCAAGCAAACTTTAATTTTACTTAAGGCGTTGCAGACAAAAGAATGCATTCTTTCGATATCTGTATTTTTAAGCGTAATATTAATTTACTCCTAATTTTATGTAATTTTTATCTAATGTCGGTAACCCCGAAAGGTATGGATTGAGGGTCTAATTCAAAATATAATTTATAGCATTTCCCGATGAGACAGGAGTGGGAAACTATAGGATTCTGAGGTGGTCCTAATTGGCTATCATAATTCGACGTTACCTTATCAATAGCATTCTGAGTTCGAATCCAGATGACTCAAAAATTCTCCCATAAGATTAATGTTTTTGTCTCTTGCAGGATTAAATTATTTTACAATATTCGATTTTACCTGGTGGTCCTACAGTAATGTACTGGAAAAGTAACGTTGAATAAAGATTCTTATTTTGATCGTGGGAAATTGTTTTTCGATTCGAAATTGCGAAAAATAATTGATTATTATAAATAAATGATCAAATAAACGGAAATTTTGTAAATAATTGTGATTGTGAACAGCCGGTATGACTAGCCTGATTTTTGAATCCAAGTTCATGCATTCTCTAATAAGTATATATTTGGAATATAAGTCAATGCAAAATCAACGGTACGAGGGAGATGTACTTTTTGAAGATGAGGAATTTTCTACGATTCCAGATTTTCCAATTCGATAAATAAATAGGGATAACTTATGACGATGTAGAAGTTTCTCACAATCAGCTATTAATTAGGACCTAAGGGGGACCCGGGCCCCGCCGACACGTTCGGTGTCTTGGCTTTGAATCTCGTCCTGTAGTGTCTGCAATATGACTTTTAAATACGGTCAACTGCTGTTTTTCCACATGTTGAAATTTCCTTATTTTAATTAACTTTTAGGTAAATAGACTTAGCGTGTCAATCGATTAATTATTAATACATTGACAAAGTTATACAAGAGTTTAATAATCTTTTAATTGTTTTAGTCAGTTTTTTTCCCTATACTCGATTCTACGAAAACAATTTGCGAGTGTAAACTGGTACTCACAAGTAAAAGAAAATCTCCCAATTGTTGAAAGACCGATTTCAATCCAAAATAATAATGGTTATTTGATTATAAATATCATGTTTATTACCAGGGAATAATAACCATTCCATTTAAAAAGATTATCCTCCATATTTTTTTACGAATTTCTATTTCTACACGAGAGAAAATAACGAAAGATTGAGTACCAATAGTAATATTTCGGATGGAAGTTGTCTACCGATGTGTTTATTGTATGCACGGAACCGTCAGCATGTATTCATTTTCAAAGAATTGGGTCCAACCGAGCGTTTCATAAAAGGAGTAGAAACAATTCCGCAGGGGGTTCTTTTGCACCCACTTCCTTATTTTCCGATAGTCTACTCCCACGCATCCACGTTTAGCTCCGGACAAGGTTTTGAAGGTCTGTCTAATCACCTTAAAATTACGCATCGATCAACAAAACAACCTACCTCGTTGTAAGCTTGGTTCATTTACCTTCAAAAAAAGATACGATTCCTGGAATCACGCCATTCGGAAGACAATTAGCTGGTAGCTGGACGATATTTTCCCTTTTAAAATCTATCAAAATAGACGTAGACTACGGATGCATTGAAAGAATGCGTACAACGGCTTTAAATTGATAGAAAATTAGATCATCGCATGATGAGAACCTAACTGAATGTTTGCAAATAGTTGATCTAAAGTAAAATCGTGCGGAATTATGTCAAACTTGCTTCTTCAGCGTAGTATGAACCCTGTTTAGAACTTCCCATCACCTTTAAGAAGAGGAAAAGTAGCTTTTCCTCCAGAGCTTAAAAATATATCTCCAAAGATGTATCCTTTTGAAAAAAATATATTGGCGAAATATGAGTAGGATGCGCTATCTTTCAATTTCGGGATTTATAGGTTAACGAAATGGAGCGAAGATTTCAATCCCTTCATGCGAAACAGGACAGAAGAAATATGCTACTTAGATTTAAGGGAAACCGAAAAGAGGAAAATATTCTATTCCGAAATAGATCTGGAACTCATTTCTTTATATTTGCAGGGCATCTTTCTCTCTCTGTGTATATTTTTTCAAATAGTCCTCGATCCCCTCTGTTCGCCATAACGGTAGTGGAAAATTGATTCTTTTGACACTTCTGTCCTTCAGAGTTTATCCGATGTTCTGCGTTTTGTCTCGAAAATTTCGAAAATTAATTGGTTTCGCCATCTTGTTACGATTTCATCACATATTTCCTCGCGATTAATGGAGATTTAAAGTCTCAATTTTCCGAATATCTCTTTCTTGCTACACGAGCATCACCAACTCCTGCCTAAAAACACATTATTTATTCATTCTTTTGTTCTCACAGTAAACATGGGTGTATTTATATACTATACTGTAAAAAAAATGTAAGATAATATGTTAACTTTTTAAAATTGTAATTTATAATACTCATGTAATCATGTATACCTTAATGCTATTTGTTGTATATACATTTATTTGACTTGTCATATGTCTAGAATGTATAGACATGTGATCAATAAAAATTATTATTATTATTATTGCTATGTTTCCTCCTGTAGCACTGTGTCTTCAACTATGACGATGCATGATGGATCAGCTAGCAAGCAGTTTTATGATGGAGTGAATGATTGTTTGGTTTTACTTTGTAACGAGCTTCGTTTATTCTATCGCAAGTTTTCCATAGTGAAAACTCGACGTTATATCTTTCTGGAGAGAGGTACAAATACTATGATTAGTATAATAATGCTCTCTCGGAGACTGAAGCGAATTATTACATTTTTTAAGGAAGAGCCAACTAATATGAATAAAATGAGAGATACTATCAACTGAAGATGAAGAACAAGGAAAAGTATAACGCACTGTGATTGTAAATCAAGATTTCTAAAAAAAAATTCTCCAGCTTACAAACGAGTAGGCTAGACCGGGGCAGATTTACACAATTTTTCAAATATTATTTTTATAGTTTAAGTTGTTGCACTTATTCACCTGATTTTCATGCACATTCATTATTTGAACTTTAAACTTTAGCGTGGTGTCTTTAATGCGCTTTAAATTATCATATGTATAATTTTGACTGATTTTTTTTCGGCGATGTCACTCGTGTAAACTGTGACACATACGTGACGATATATGAATTATGAGCATTGTGTAAACCTGCCCCTGTACCAAACTTGCCCCGGTCTCCAAGGAAAATAAAATATCACTCACACTGCGTTAGCATCATCATCCTCCAAACATGAGCCTTTTTACAGCCATGGTGCTCTCTATTTGCTGCAGGTCCATATTTTTAAAACATTCTTAAGATTTGTCCTTCAAGAAATTCTGTCTAGATCTTCCTGTCCGAGAAATTCTCCTTCCACTATATTACTTATGGGTTATTTATGTCTCAGAACGTCCGATAAGGTTACTTTGCTATTGTAATACATATTTTATACAACTTAATTAGAATGAATGGAAGAGATAAGATTTATTGTTACTCAATTTTATTATATATTT
>KZ308160.1:2298034-2363895 GCA_000376725.2 Ladona fulva
GCTATATTGTCAATGGTTTATGTATAGGTAACGCTCGGCACGTGCGCAAGGATCGCGACGATCCCATAGCTAACACCTAACATTGCAACGTTTGAAATGGGATCAAGTGAGAACATGCGATCTTATTGGAAGTATTCCAGATGGAAATAAAGTATTTTCTTTGACTAACGCAATCCGCACTGACCTTTCATTATACATCCGTCTCGAACACGTGAGCTTATTGACCTTGCACGCGTGCAAAGACTGCGACGATCCCATGAAGGGGAAATGTTGGGGGACGCGTAGTATGGCGGGACTATGGCGGGGAAGATCGAAAATTCGAGTCCCAGAGGCCGAATTTTGGTCGAATTTCGTCCAAATTCTCGGAGAAGTTAGCTAAAGGTTTGGGGAAGAGGGTGGACCGCTTTTTGTTGCTAAATTCGGTTATTTAGGGGGTTAAAACGTCAACTGCGCCAGAACCGTACTACTTATTTATTTAATCATTTAAACGTATAAACATTGATCGTAGCTAAATAATTGCAAATATTCAGATTTATGTATATTAGATAAATTATTTTTCTTCCTTCTTACTATTGAGAGAAGATTTTTTTATAATCTGAATTGTTTATCCTTCTTCTCTTTAATATAGCTTATATCCTTTAAGGATGTCTAGGCCTCATTTAATTATCTAATCATGGGAATGTACAATACAATATGGAATAATTTAAGTAAACATGACAGCAAGATAGAAGCATTTGAAATGAAACTGTTATTGGTTATTCTCCATTGGACTAATCTAGGTAAAATTTAGCAATTAAAATTTCTAAAAAGAAGTCTTGCACAAATAAAGGGGTCCTTGTTGAACCGAGAGTTTAATTAAGTTCTTAATGAGGCCCTCTGGCTACAAAGGTGGGACGAATTTGTTTAAGGGTCGAAAATGAAGGTTTTCACGTTTATAAAAAGGAAGAGTGTTTACTACAGTTTCAAAGACCTTATCTGGCTAACATTCACGTGCTGAAAACTATATTTCCTAAACTGATGGAAAAAAGGAAGCAAAAATTCGTTTTGAGAGACAGTAAATTTAATTTTCAAGGAATATTCCATATCCATCCCTACTCTTCACGCAAATAATTATCGCTTGGTTTGGAAAGGTTTTAAACGGTTTGTTTGTCGACAGAGACGGAACACGCTTGGGTGTGAGGGTATTGACTTTAGGAACCGAGGCTGCGTGTGTCAAGATCGGCAGAGAGATGAATAATCCGCCGCCCCTCGGGAAAGCATCGGCCGAGAGACGTCGCGGATTGGGCGTCTCCTTGATTACTACTTGTCCTCGCCAAAGACGGTCGAGAGGCTTTCCCGCAATCAGATGTCGAGCGTGCTCTGGGGCAAACGCCCACTCACGCTTCCATCTCCCTCTGATTTTCCCTCAATACTCACAAATATATGTCATGCATTTCTCTCTCTGTCGTCAAAGCGACTGTCCACTCGAGCGTAAACGGGCCTTGGAGGGAAATGATTTAGAAAGAGGAAAGGGATGAGCTGGTTTTGATCGTTGGATGTGAACTCGAACTTATTTGCAAGGGAAATATTTGACGGTACCGGGATTGATGCTCTGAATTTCGAGTATCTTCAAGGAGGTTTGGTGCAAGGGTGGGGAAGTTTTCCTTCCAAAGGCCACATTCACCGTACAGCTGCATGAGATAGGCCACATGTGAAAGTCATGCTTCTCTTACGTAGGTTGTTGCCTACATTCAAGAACATCGATATTGTACAAGTAAAAATTAATTCATTTGCTGAGTGATTTAAAGGAGAATATTTTCCATATTTTCACTTGAAGGCAGTAGCAAGACTGTAAAACTAAATACAGGCAGAAAGTGTCAGAAAGTGCCCAATTGAACGTTAGGGAGCATTGGACGACCAAAAAGACCACGTTTGGCATGAAAGCGGCAGGTTCCCCACCTCTGGTTTAGTGTTCTCTCTTCCCTTTGATCGGAAATAGGTATTGTTATAATCGAAAAACAGGTTGCAATTACATTGGAAGTAGAATATCTCTTCAAATTTGGCCTTGAAATAGTGAAATCAGCAACATACTCTTGCGACAAAGCTGTTGTGTACGATTCTATGACTCTATTTTCCAGATAAATTGCTGGTCAGTACTCAAATCGCCGAAAATTTTCATTACACCTGCGACTATATTTGCAGTCAAGTCTGTTCGTACTATCACGCCGAAATGCGGCTTTTAAGGTACCTAAATTATTTTCCGCAACGTTATTGACATTTCCACCTAGCTTCGCTATTACACTTCGATACTCTCACGCATACCTATGACCGAAAACAGCAGTCTTATCTATGCAAAATCCCTATCTGAAGACATTCGAACGGAATATCTCAATGCGTAGTAAGAACTCGTTATTAACGTAGATGTAGATTTAAAGACATAATTAGTCATTAATTGATTATCAAAACGGAAATGCAAAACGGAAGAACCCTTTTTTCATGTTCGTCTTTCCTAAGGAATTTTTCTAGTATAGTGGCTTTAGGAACAACCTATTTCTGGTGTAGTTCTTAAGGTGGGTTCTCCTTTCCATCGTTTTGTATGACCGGTGCCTTAATAATAATTTTAGCTGTGAACATACCACAGATTCAGTGATTTGATTCGTCCTACATAGTCTCTCAAAACTACACGTCTAAATAACCTGGTTAGATAGCTCATTTGGCTTAAGTATCTAGAGTATTAAGTGTTTAGACTTTTTCAGATCCGTTTTCACTTGGAACTTTTCCTAGGTACGCACCTTTTTATTCAAAGTCACCTTTCATCCCTTTCCTTTCGCTAATTTTCGGTTTCTTTGAGCCGAAGAAATTTTTCTAATGCTTTACTCAAATACGCAATTTAAAAAAATCTGTTTTGTGATCTTGAAGTATAATATTAACTGTGACCCACGTATCCTTCCCAATTTTTCCTCTTCTCTTAGGTATCCCGCGGCATGCTTATATATAGACTCAAACTTAGCGGGATAGAATACTAAAAAATGTTTTGTCAGTTTCTTTCTAAAAATATATTCTAGACATAAAGGAAATCTTAGAATTCAACAATTAACCAGGAAAAGCAACTTTTATTAAAAGCGTTATCATTAGGGCAAAAGAATTCGTGCTTCGAACGGGACGCATTTTATTGTGTAAGCTCGAATTTTTAAATACTTATTTTATACATCCGTTCCGCCAGGTAAAAAGTTTGGTCGCCTCTGCTTTAAATGATACAGCAGGAGAGTTCGAGGTGGAAATCAACGCAAGAAAAACTAAAGTCACGTATCTTGCGAAACAAGAGGGCTAATCGAACAATTAAGGGAGATGGAGACGAGATAGTTCAGGGGGCTAGATCCATACTTAGGTCATTCCTCTCTTTAGGTATGTGTGAGGCTGCGAGAATAGCACTATCCAACGAAACTTTCTTGAAGCAAAGGAAAATGATTTTGAGCACTATTGGTATATATATCAGAAGGAGACAAATGTTGGAAGTGTACAACCGTCGGAATTTAATTATATGCCCCTAGACAGTGCCCCTGGAGCACAATTTATTTGAGCTTAATATAGAACGCATATGAACAACTTTTACACCAAACTAAAGGTGATTCTACATTCTTTTATGTCATATTTGTTGCTGATGAAGACGAAGATTTACTGTGAAGAAATATTTAAACCAAGGAAGCAAAAAACGATACGTTTTGCGATTCGCGGCTTTTTCGCGATGTATAAAATACAATTGCAATGAAACGGCACAATTTACGGCACCGCAATTTCATTCAGAGTTGCATGAGAGCGATCTCATTTTGATGAGGTTTTTAAAATTTCCGAATATGTATTATATTGTTGTTAATGGGCGTAAAAGTTTAAAATATTTAGTCCTAGAGTTTTGGTCTTAGGGAAATATTGATGGCACAGTCGTATTCCCAATGTTATTTAAAAAAATTCGATTTCGACAGTAATTGGGTGGGAACCTTGAAACCTAAGTGGAGAGAAATGAAGTATCGAAGGATTTGGAGTGTTTTTTTTGGCGTTTCTGTACTTTATGCACTTTATATAGATGAAAAAGTTATTCAAGGAAGTAATTTTTGCTCACCGTAAATCTCGCCTAAAGATGGAGAGCGCCGTATTTGGGTTAAGATGGATGTGGGCTTGTTTTTCTCAGTCGTGATTTCATCTTCGCTTTTTTATCACTTATTATCTTTGATTTTCACATTCATGCGAGGTTCATTTGATTAAAATATTAACGAAATTCCTCCAGCAAGAGTCATAAATTCCTAACAATTAATATTTCCGACTCATTCCCTTAAATATGAGATTTATACGACGCGGAGCACGTGATGTAGAAAAAGGTGAGTATGGTTGGTTTGAAAGCGAGCTTCGCTGAAGCGAAGAAAATGAATATTGATGACAGAATACAAGAAGAACGTGCAAAAAGTAAAAGTAACCTAGCTTCAGATGTGAAATAACAAGCTGCAAAGATTTCTCTTAATATATAAGAAGTTTATTATATATTGCATAGTATATTCCACCGCTAATGCTGAATATACTCAGAAAATGTCGGCTGAAATGAGGAATCTTACATTCACGCATTCTTATGGTTCGAACAACAATATTTCCGAATAAACATTCCATTTTGTGAGGGTTTGGGGGACGGATCTTCACAATATTCCTCACAGATTCGTTAACTACAGCAATATGCAAATCATAGCCACTGATAGTAGAGTTCGGTTTTTAAAAAAATCCACGATCTTTATAAAGTTACCCTTCGAGAAAGGACTGAAGTTTTAAAGTAAGCATCGCAGTGCTCAGCGTCATAATTTTAGATCCCAAAACAGAGTTACATAACTCATACGTAAAGTTTATCCATCTCTAACTACTCAGATTCACTGATGTTAAAAAATTAATCAATCAATACCTTATAACCATTACATCAGTAATAATAGAAATACAGAGAATATGTAGAGCTTAAAATTAAAAAATATGGAAAAAGGATTCCTATTACGATTCTTTGGTTCGAAGAGAACTATCTCCGGGTTGAGAAGATACGAAAGTTAGTCAGATGAGGAGATTGGTCAGATAAAGAGGCCTGGAGAAAAGAAAAACTACTTTAGCTGTTTAAATTCGCTAAAAAAATCTCCTAACTTCCGAGAAAAACTTCGCTTGGTCATTTTCTTCATTACACTGAAAATTTTCTATCTGTATGTCACTTTTACCATTTAGCGACTTAACATATTTCCTACCGGTCAGAGATCCGTTCGCGTCCTTAACAGGACGAATAACCACTACCTGCGTATCAAAGTAGCTTGTGGCTGATCTTCGTTGACAGTGCTTTGGCGTCACCATGCATGGTTTCGCATTATAATGCAAAAGCCTTTGCGTCCCTCTCACTTTGCGTGTGTGGGTCGACTTATTCGGTCACTGCAGCTGACCTTTGAGTTATGTATGGACACATTAAGGTCCAAATATAATGCATTTCATCTCGGTAGTTTGGGAGGAGCTAAAAATTGATCCTCACGATGACTTTACTGAAATGAGTAAAAAAAAGAATAAAACGCCGTAAAACCGCCCACAGCCTTTTCAAATTTATCACACTCCCCCTCTCTTTGTGGATGTTCCCCTGCAGTGTAAATTTTTTTTCTGAGATAAAAATATCATAGTTATTTTTCTTCACAAAAATCTTTTTTTATTTCTTTTTTTTTGCAGCAAAACTTATTGAAAAACCTGTATTGATGGTAGTCTACATTCTTATTTAAATTCCGAATCTTGTTACATCGTTTGCGTAACGTTCTAACAAGTTAAATAAAAGATGGGAATTTATAGTCTCGATTTCGCCCGTATAGACGCTTGCATTGTATTGTGTTGCAAAACCGCTTAGAAATTATATTTTTGGAAACAATTTCGGGCCCATAATAATTCTTTCATCGTATCACCAGACTGAATCTTTGTATCCTATTACTGTTCATGAACATCGGTAAAAGCGGTGATTACATATTTCTTTTGGTTGCGAATATAAAATTATTTTTTTATTCTCCATGGGTCTTTTTCTGCCCAAGGTTTGAGGAATCGAATAATTCCGGTACCGGGTTTCAATTCATTACCAACGGTGCTGAGCGATATATAAATAAATCTGGAAATACAGTATTTTCCGCAACCGATAAATGATTCAGGAAATCCATTCAGAATTTATGCTGAAAATTCGTAGAGGGTTAACCTTGTCCAACTGTAAAATACTTTCAATATAAGACTCAGGTTCTTAACAAACTCATTTAATAACCCGAGAAAGCTCTTAATTCTACCTCTCTCTTTTAAACTTCCTTCGGTGACATAAAGCTTGGGAAGGATGTAATGCTCCTCATGCTTTCTAGTATATTCCAATAAGTGGCTGATTTTGCTCTTAGCTTGACATTCGTAACGTAGTTGTGCTATTCTGGCGGTAAACATTATTCTGCCGACATTCTTCCATGTATGCCCTGAGACAAGTACACACCGAGTTTCTAGCCGTCGGAAAAGATCCGTCATCTATCTCACGTATATCTAGTAATCTTAAAAATAAATTAGGAGAGAAACGCGATATTTATATTCACATGCAGGTTAATTACGTAGACATTTAGTTATATGAAGATATATAGTACTTTTGAAACTAAATGGAAAATCAGATTCCAAAAAATAAACAGCGCACGATGCAGTGTAGCGTTCGATAAACCTGCAAAAAATAAATGCTTGATTCACGAACATCAGAAAAGACGGCATCTAAATAATTTGTTTGGATCAAAATATCCATCCCATAGTCCAAAAATAAACGATTGGAAAAGAAAGATCGATGAGACTGGAACTCGATGAGGACTTTCACTTGTCGATCGTTTGGTATAACTATTGGGCTATCTCGTAGCTCAACTCGATTAAGAAAACGAATTAAGTTTTCATAGGTCATTGATATCTTCTCTTTATCTTAAACTTCGTTTCTGGTCGCGTAGCTATGACGCGTTGGTGATTTTAAGCCATTGGAAGATGAAGTTAAAGTGAAGAGTTCCGATATTAGGAAAATACCAACGGGTCTCCTCGCATAGATCTTCTAGCAGAAAAGATTTGAAGGTGTATGAATGGAGGTAGTGTGTGAGAAATTTTCACTTTTGGTAGCTGACCTTTAGCCACATACGCTAGGTAATGAGTGGGAATACGTAGAAAACCACTCGTTCAAGAAACAGAAACACTGTATGCCAGGAATGGCCACTTAATTACATGCAACAGTGAGAATCGCCATGGGAGCGTTTCGAAAACTCTGCGGTCACCTTTAGAGACCAAAGGAAAATCATATTCAGCCGGGGGGAATAAAAAAGAATTAGGCCGTATTCAGTTTTCAATTTCCGTTGTCAAATCTCCACCGTCGAAGGATCCGCAGCACAGGTGGCTGAATTCTGTTCGGAAAGTCGGTTACCCACTCCGCTTATCGAGGGAGAAATGATTAACGCCGTCAATCCAAAGTATTACATTTCCGGGCTTAATTTGAAGGTTAGTTCGGCCATTCCTGATTGCTTCTGGAACCCGATCGATATGCCGACAAATGCAATTCTCTTTCTCTCTCTTTTTCGGTCCTAATTTTAAACGCTTATCGCCCTGATGAGTTCCGACTCCGAATTAAAGGAAACCAACGTCGATGGGCTCCTTTCAATTGCTCCAGATTACCATCCCGGCGACTTTATTCCTACCGATTCATTCTAAATTATTTTCCTTTCCAATCCGAAAATTGGCTAGCAGCTAATCAGAATATTTTCAGTTGTAATTCCTTCGCAGTTTATGAAATGGAGTCAAAAATACTCGTGATTTCATCAACGCGGATCGCATTTGATATTTTTCCTAATTTTTCGAGACGAGTTCGCGCGTGAAAATCTCTGCGCTTCTAGATACCATTTTGCTTAGAGATAGAGAGCCTTAATGCGAGATCCCGGAGCGGAAATTCTCCAATTTTATACATGATTTCCTTCAGTTTCATTATACCATATCTTGGTCCATGATGAGATCCCAATCCAGACATTTCGCTTGAGTGAAATTTTTTCTGCGATATTTAAATTTGCCTATCCATGAAATTGAATGAAATCCTAGATTTATTATTTTGAAGAAAAATCAGAATGGTATTAATGCAGTTCCATGTAACAGTAACATAAAGAGGAAAAAGTCCAAAAGGAAAAAAAAAAGAAAAAGAAAAAAATGAAAAATAAAAAGAAATAAAAAGAAAAAAAATATATTTTAGGATTTATACAAAAAGCCTTTAAGAAAAGAAATACTTTATTATAATTAATTAATTAATATTATACATAAAAACTGCATTAAAGGGATAAAGAATGACTTATCCTGAACCAACCCAACCCAGATAATTAAGACCTTTTATTCACATTACCTCATAAGCACACCTTTTATATTTAAGGAATACCCCGCCCCACACCCAACCCAACTAATTACGAGCTGATACATTACTTCGTATGCACATGTGGTTTTTTATTTCGGAATACACCGCCTTCACGTAACCCAGCCCAGCTAATTACATAAGCCTACATTTTTCCTCTAGAGGCATTTTCCGGCTACCGTAAAAAGATATCGAGATCTACGCATCCGTCAGAATATTCAAACGAAATGGCCGAATTTTTAGAACTTAAATCTAAAATTATTTTCATCTTCAAAAACAGTTCATTCGACTTATATCAATAAACTAGTATTTTCTGAATAACATTTTGCATAGAAACCTTGAAGTATGAAGCTATTGAAAATATTATGTCAGAACAGAAATGGCCGAACAAGTAGTTTTTATGATGTAAATGCCACGTGAATAACCCTGCCATGAAATGAAGTCCATCCGTATACATGCCGTATATATTAGGCTGTGGATATGTTTAATTTAAAGATCGTTTCCTTCTTCAAAAGAGATTACAGCGGTCTTTATCGATTTTTTAAATTTAAATGTAAAAAAATCTTTAACTTTCTCCCGCGATTTGTACCATCCAAAACTAGCATTAAAAATGAATGCATGCTAATGTAATATTACGTGAAATATTTGTCTATGAAATTTATAGAAAAACTACTGTGATTGGTTTGAAAATGAAAGGAAATATAAAGAACGTAATCAATAGAAGTTAATTTTTGTAAAGGATGTATTGAAAGAAATAATTATAGAAAGCTACGATAAAGGACTTGCGAGAAATAGAACAATCCAATGTTTGTTATAAGGTCCCGATGTATTACGTGACACAAAACTTGTTTTCCAAACTTCGTACATCTGGTTAGTAGTAAGGCGCTAAGAGGTACAAAAACATCAGGAAAGCTATCCTTGAATTGGTGACGACTTTCTTAAGGAGCGATAACATACATAACGACTTAAATACTATTCTAAAATAGAGGTTGTCCTTTTATGCGACTCTGAAAAGCTATAAAAATCACAAAATTTGTGTAACTAGTTGAGAATAACCAGAAAATACTTCTATATCTCGGTGATACTTCTCTGAAGATATTATAGACAAAGAGATTTTCAAAGCTTTTTATAAAAATATTCAGATCTTATAGGAGAATATATATTTTCATATAAATAACACAATGCTAAATTTAAACTGAGTATAAAACAAATATAAGCTCAAACATCGATCTCAAACAAATATAAGCTCGATCCAGTTGCTCTCTTAAGATTACACATTGGGCTAGAATCGTAAAAAGGAGGCCAAAAGTTAAAAATTATATTCTCATCGCCTTTCAAAAGGATTGGTTTACGTATTACCACATTTATTTATCGTCATTCTAGTGTATTACAAATATACAGGAGTCAACCTATATTAATATCCCTGGCAAAGGATAGATTTCGGTATTTTATTTCAAGTCTTTAAAAATCGATAAACGTTACGGAAGGAATTGTTGGAAAAAATACAATGCAGAATCAGAAGAGAAGCATTTACGTATATAAAAAGGGCCGCATCCCCTCACACATTTCCATCATCCAAGGAAAATTCGTCTCTCCGACTCCTTTGGATTATGATCATGAAACTCTTAGGAGGAAAATCTGCGAGGAAAAAATAAATAAGATCGGAAGATGTACTCACCATGATGAGAGAACGGAGTTGATCGAGGATATTGGAGGAGGAGGTGGAAGCTGAAGCGTTGGAGGAGGAGGACCTGCCGTGGAGTAGGGGCGAGGAGGAAGATGAGGAGGTGGAGGGTGGAGAAGGGTTTTGGGTTTGGGTCGGGAGGAAGTGACCGATGAACGCTAGTATCTTCCCTTCCAACGTGCCGGCCGACTTGGTACACCTTTCTGCAGAACAAACCACCTCTCCCCTTCTTCTCAGCGTCTTAGAGAATCTTTGGATTCCCGGAGCACTCTTTTCGGTCTTCCTTTATCTACCTATGACCCTACACCTTTATGATTTTCTCTAGGTAATTTCCTAGTCGTCTCTATCGCATCACTCGTCCCCGTTTGATTTCTTCGATTTTTTTCTCTCTCGTCAGATTAGAGCCTACATTAATCGGAATTGCTAAGGAAGCTTTTCGTCAGTTACTTCACGTGTATCACTCGGTTCACGTAGTTGAAATGCCCCTTTTGTTTCTTTTCCTCGTTTTCCTTATCGTTACGAAGCTTTTTAAGTATCTCTCTCTCCTCGAGCTTTATTGCTTAGCTCCACCTAGGTTTTCGCTCCTAGCTCTTTCGACTTCTCATTCAAGCGGCAACTTTCTTCAGCTACGTTTCAGCTTCACTTTCGGGGGTGCGGAAGTAAACTCTCCGATTTCCTTTTCCTCAGTCTGTGGAGCAATCAGAGAATTTAAGGAAACATTTAAGGAAACAGCGGGAAACAAAATCTGGATCCTAATTGTATTAATCAGCTATTTGAGACGGAAAATATCACTCAATATTAGCGCATTTTTCTTTATCTGATTTTCGGAGTAATCCAAAAGTCGATTTGAAGTAACGAGTTGTAATTCTGGAGATTACGACCGACTTTGCATCCAGGTGACCACTGAAAGCAAATTATATGAATGTTTTCGTGCGAGTTGACCGCGAAATACTAACCCGCGCTTCAAGTTGTCGTCTAGACGCACTAAAGAACGGTAAAGTAAACTCGGACTGATTTAGACTGAAGGAACAAGCGAGGAAATGAGGTAATCAGACTAACTCCATCGTAAAATATGCCTTCGAGTACTCCAGCACGTAAATCTTAGAAGTTGATTATTTGATGTAGCAAATAGAAGAAATTCAATTACCACGGAAGATGCAATGCCTAGCGACCACCATTCAGCGTAATAGAATCCTTCCGAAACTTTTTATTTCCTCACAGATCAGCTAATTTCGCTCACACGAAGACTTTTCTGCAAAAACGTGATAGATTCTTCAGGTGTTTACGTCAAACCCTTCGGAAACTCCTTAATCCGAGATAAAATCGCCCAAATGTTCCTCGCGGCCGCCAAATCCCCTTATCCTAATCCCCTCTCCGAAAATTCTCGTCTGTTTGTATCGCGCACACCCGAAGAGCGATTCGCACCCTCCTGCGGGATTTACTCGAGAGCGACTGGAAAAGAGTTGTTTCTGGTCCAGCCAGAGGGAGACTGCTAAAGGGAACACTGCACGTGCGCGCGACCATCCCGCTCTCTTGTGGAGAGGCACCGAAACAGCTCAGCCACTCCATCCCCTTCAAAAGAGCTTTTTCTTCCCCAATCTCGCGTTTTATTTCCCTCTTCCACTCGTCGCGGACCGAGCACTTCCCTCAAATCCACCTTTTATCGTAAAGACCGTTTGACCCATCCCGAAAACTTATTGAACGCTCATTTTTGTTACCTTCTCTTTACTCAGAGATGTGTGCTATTTTAGCTAGTTTCCTCAGCTATACGGCAGCAGTGAATTAAGATCATTATAGGTCATGAGAGAAAGATCGAGGTCGCTTTTGAATAGTATAAATACTTGCTCTTTCTTTTGTTAAATACGTGTTAACTTATCCTTCGGACTATTTTAGCGTTTCACCGTGGCAAAAGTATACCTAATTCGCGTTAGGAAGGCACTCAGCGTCCCGAGAGAGGGAAAAAAAGTGGAGGGGTAATTCCCGCTATGCGTTAAGTTTTTCCATGCTCAGAAAGCGCTGCCTCCCTTATTTTCTGACTTGAACTAGGCCCATCTGCGCAGTAGGCTACTGTGTAGTAATTGGAGTGCCTTCCTAACGCGGATTAGGTATAACAATCTATCGAATATCAATCACAATCATTTTAGCAACTACTACTATAATTATAATCATTATTGATAATAATGACAATAATACTTTTAACAATTATAAAAAAATAATAATTATTAATATATCTTTGATAAAAACGGAAAAAAGAAAAATTAAGAAAATCACAAATACATCCATCATAATAATTATCATTATTCACGAACAGGCACAGCAATTCCCTATCCAGAAAAATCCGATAAGCCGGGACTCGAACCCGGGACCGCGGCCGGTGGTGTTGTGGTTAATGAATGATCGATAGATTTTATTTAGCATTCAGAACTCAGAGTTTTGGAAACTACCTATCACGTAAATAATTTGAGTTGAACGACGTTTCATTAAGATAATTCTTCCTTGAAGCTTAAAAAGTCACAAGAATTTAACGGGTTTAAACGTATGTCGGACGTAACTGGTACTCGAACCGGATTGTTCGATTAACCGGATAGGATCTCCAGCCAATTGGGCTACTAGTCTAATAGTCCAAGCTCTGTCATACCGAACACTCGCCCGGAAAGTTGAAGATTCGAGTTTCGAAAAGTTCAAGTTGCAGTCACGTCCGGATTTTTCATCTCCGTTAATCCTATGGCTATCCAGGCGCACGCTTTAACTTTTTAAGTTTAAACCCCTTTACCTCCTTATTTTCACGAGGGCCATCGTTCGCTCTTGATTAAGATATAAACATAAATGTATACATTTCAGAGGTAATTTCTGTCCATTATTTAAAATAATGGATAACAATTTCTGAAGGTAAATTTTATCATTCAAATGATGATGAGCGAAGTTTTTCCCGTACGACGTCAGACTCAATTTGAATGCCTTTCGTTGTAGAATACCTTACTGATGGAAATCTTACAATCTAATTTAAAACATACGTTGATGTTTTATGGTGCTTTTTTGTTACTCATTACATCACACCCTTTAGATGACATAAATATACGTACCACCGTGAGCAATGGAGTATAGTACTGTAAAATCCATGGCAAACATTTTAATGGATATGCAAGATTTTAAAAATTCTTCTTTAACGGATCTAATACTTCGCGTTTCTGACTCAACTATTCTTCGAAGATTAACGACTGTTCTTCGATAAGATCAATTTTAGAAATATCTAAGGTTTGCTGTGTTCATCAAAATTTTATATTCAAAGGATCGATACATTGATAGATCGAAACAAAAATCTTTTGTTTTACTCGCAATTGGCCGAGAACTATCCCGGTAAATTATTATCGTAGCTTCTTAACTCTTAGAGATATTCCTGTTGGCAAAACTAAAGCTATGTGAATGGCGCAATTAAAAATTTAACGGAAGTATGAGGCAATTTCACGGAAGTATAAGCTCATTAAGGGTTAGGTATGAAAAGAGACTAATTAGTCTCAAACTTGCCCTTAAATAAAGACGTTTTATTATTTCCAGTGATTTTTTGGAAATCGTTGCATCGTTGAAAGTACAAATACATACATACAAATACATTCGTGTCCTTACTATTTATTATAATTGTAATTCTATGCACTAAAATTTTAAGATAAGAAATTTTACTAGTTCAAGTAGCAATTAAAATGAACATGGTTTATTGCTTGGAATTTTAGATATAAAAGTACTCGTTTGATCAAATCTAATAGCTCCAATCAAGATATAAACGGTTAAATAAAAACAAAATCTGAATACATCCGCAGAAAATATATTCAAAAACACGACCGTATTCGAGAGTTCTACCTCATCTTCAGGCATTAAAATTTTAGATTTTATTTTGATTTAACCAAATATGAACAAGTTCCATGAGATATCGCCAAAACTAATTAGTTGAGAAATAAATAGGTAGGGAAGGCATGAGTTCGTGAAATATTGAAAAGGCAGTATATTATATTTAAATAGGTTTTCCACAAATCCTATGCTGTAAAAAATATTCTGTTAAATATTATATGCTGTTATGTTACGAGTCTAATATTTGAAATTTTGTGCATAGTTAAAAGATACTAAATATTATAAAATAATCATTTCACGAAGTATTACAGTGTTTTACTAATAAATTAATTCCAACATTACATTTTTAACATTAACTAATAATTTGTTGGAACAGCAAATCAGGTAGAGAGATAGAGATAATAAACCCGAGGAATACATGCATTTATTATTATTATTATATTTAAAATTCTAGCCCCCGTAATTGCCGAAGATTATCCCTGGAACGCTCTTTATTCCTTCCCCGAGTCCCTTTCATGTTCCTATCAAGCGAAATTCGCATGAGGATTTCAGAATTTCCAACCGGAAAAATCGTCCATCCGTACAGTTCAAATCAAAAGGTCCGCGAGATAGATAAAATATGCCGATTCAGCACCATTTATGAGACACGTGTAGTAAATCTAATTAAAGATTAAAGTCGTGCGAGCCAATTTCACCTCAGAATTACTCCCGTTCCTGACGACAGCTAAGAATTTTCCGCCGGAAAACTGCAATCAGAAAATCGTTCGGGAAGAACCATTACGTAGTCTAAAAAACTAGAGCAGGGATCCGCGACTCACAGGTCCATAATCCTAGAGAGGAGACGCATGTCTCTCTCTGAGATGACCCCGATCGAGTGGCTGGTAAAAGGAATGGGCGGAGTATTGTCGGAGCGCCGTACTGATAGCTACAGGATGACTTGAAGCTGGAAAGGGAATCAAGGGAAGAAGATGGAACGTTTAAACTTGTCAGATAAGGGAACGGGAGAAGCAAATCTACCGGGATGAATTTTGAAGCTTTTGGATGAACAATTTAGCTGTGTTTTTATGATTTGCTTTCTATTTTCTTTTAGAGAATAAATTAATAAATTCCGTGTAAAACTTACTACTGTGAGGTATCGATTACCTCTCGCCTCCACTTAAAATTCACTTACTGTTATTTTATTTAAGTACTGATTTTAGTGATAGATTGCATGCTAGTTTACTTAATGCTATGCTCTTTGACTATCTTTGGTAGTCTTTCCGCGCCATTATACATGTTTTTTTTTGTTTTTATGTTTTTAATTCCTTGTAAATGTTCTTCTTCCTATTTTCTCAGATTATAGAAATAATTTTCTTTAGTTTAAAACTTTGTTATTACTATCAGTAGGTTTCGCAGGTTTTTGACAACCCCCTTCCTGTTGGTGTTTTCCTGCTGTGGAAATTTTTTCCTAAACTATTCACTTTGGTTTTTTTATCCATAAGTAGTTTCTTCCTCTACGTTTTTTAGTACTCTATCCTTTCCTTTTATGAAAATTAAATTGGTTAGATATAAGAGGAGACTTCATAATCTCAATCTATAAAGAAGTTTCTAATCTAATCTACACATGTTTAATGTGCCTATTATAATTAGAAAAATTACCATTTTTATTATTGGGAAATATTTAGTTACCAGGACAACTATTAATTCAGCATCAAAGTGTTTTCCCGAAATTCAACATTTTTCAGCTGAGTATTTCTTCCTTGCTGACTACAGGTTTATTTTTCCCCAAAGTTCAGACTTAGGTTTTTTTAAAACCACATAGTATTTCATTTCTTTTATTGATTTTTCTTTTTTGTATCTCCCAAAAGCTATCTCTTTCTTTAAAATATTCAATTAAAAAGAGTTGGCCGTAAGAAGGGACTAGGAAGCCCTAATCTCGCCTTTCACTAAAGAAATATTATTATTGTTATTATTATTATTACAGATGGTTATAAGCATGTTGACCTTAGGGCTCCCGGATAGCCCAAGTGGGCAACTCGACCTACTTCGTTGGAAGCGGTTCCTTGTTCGATTCCCGGTGGGGGCTTACGTGCGAAATGACCTCAGCTGTCGAAGCACTTTTAACAATAATACCACTAGCTTGTTGATCACTGTAAGTTCATGAAACATATAGTATTTCCTAATTTCTCAATTCTCTTGATATTAAATGTACATCTCATTTGGATTCGACAAATGGACGTATCATTGGAATTTCGAAAAAATTGTAAATATTAATGGAGAACGAAACTATAAACACTTACTATAATACTCGTCTTAATATAAGAAATGTGTTAGACCTTCGAGAATGGAGGCTTCGTTTCCCAAATGCGCGTAGGTAATACAAATCGGTAATCCGGAACTTCCAGATTGCGTCAAAAATCGGGTTCTGCCTACCGATATACGGCTTACGGAGTGTTTTCCAACCTCTAATTTATTAACGGTTACAATTGCTACAATTTTCTTTTCTTTCAAAGTTTTGGCTTTCGGAGATTACTCTTACCATTGCAGAATCGAAATGGAAAAGTGGTGTTTTTAAATAAACAATATGCGTATTGATTATACTTCTACGGCCATCGCAATGTAGAAGATACTCGAAGAGGAAGGATCAACACGTTAACAAAAGGAAGAGATAGCTTGAGGACCTCATCGCATAGACTTGCAATTAGTTTAACTGGGAGAGACTTTGAAAACTGACAATTGCTCTAAAGGCGTATCACAAATTACCTGGTCCCATTAATGACAATAATAACTTACAAAAAATATATAATATGCTCCAAAGCATGCAATAATGTTGATGAATTTTAGAATTTAATTAATCGGCCTTGACTTTGTAGTAGTTTACCGTACTGAAGATTAATGAAAATCAGACTTTTACCTTTACCACAGAATGTTTATTCTACGACCATGGTTTCGACCCTTTGCGTCATCATCAGGTACAAGAACTCCAAACTCCCGTCTTCTCTGTAATATATACACTCTCTTTCGAATTGTTCTTGTACTTGATGATGACCCAAGGGGTCGAGACCACAGCCGTAGAATAAGCATTCCGCGGTAAAGGTCTGATTTTCATTATTCTTCAGGGTGGACGAATTCTTCAAGAAAAATACATTGTTTGTGTTATATTTATCTTATGCTTAAAATTTTTTTTTGCTGTGATGTCTTCGTGTAAAATGAAATTATAAAAGCGCAATGTATTTTACGTATGTATGAAGTTGTGTGTGTGTTTACTGTATATGTCTCAATTACTTGTCCTACACATGTTTCAGTATTTGGACTAATAAATTTATGGTTACTGTGAGTCTCGTTATGCTATGATGAAAATGCTAATGTAATCTTCTTACAATATGAAACACCATACAAAATATCGATAGGATAAACAGGAAATTTTTGCTGCGATCTCTAGCGAGAGTAAAAAAAGGTAATAAAAGTAATACAGACATGCAAACTTCCGAGCAATTTTCATTAATTATGCTCATTAAATCATAGTTATTCCTGCATTCGATTAACATATATAAATACGGAAAACATTTCTCCATAACTTCCAATTCGAAACTTCTTACTCAGAGAACCGTATCTCTTTGCTCAAAGTTGAATAGATATTTGTCACGCAATTCTTTTCCTAATTATTCCAACCCAGCAGCGTAAATGTTCCAGTTAACTTAAGTAACCAGCCATATATAGAGCTGAGAGGTAAAGTTTGAAAAGTTAAACTTAAAATGAGTATGGTCTAGCGTGTCTTCGTGGAATTTCACGTTCATCTCAAAAGAAAGGACACTTTGTTCCTTTTCTGTGGAAGTTACAAAGTATCCTTTCTTTTAAGATGATTATTCTTTTCAATGTTAAAGCATCTTACCTTTGTACATGTATAGCTACTTAACTTTTAAATTTACTATAGTAAATTATATTGATGGTGTTGACTTTTGATGGGACCTGAAATTTAAATTACGAGAGCGTTTCCTTAATTGACCTCAAGCATGCGTTCCCCTTCGATTAAATTTCCACCAGAAAAAATATTTGGCACGGCTAGCAGAAGTTTTAAACTTAAGCGTATCATTTAGATACTGATTTCCGATTTTGTCTTAAATGGTTCTCCGTCGAAAACGTGTCTGAAGAGAGAAATGTTGCGATTGATCACCGAATTTTGAGATTTGAAATCTATATTTTGAGATTCTGCTACTTTAAAGTTTAAAGTCTTTGGAATAATATCAAGAATTATATTAAAAATGTTAGAAGTGGAGACGTGTTAACGCATTTAAGGTAGGTGTTACGTATGTTTTCGTTCAGAGAGTACCATCTTTAAAATAGACTGTGAACACTGATTTTGGCTCAAGGAAGATGCCTTACTTATTTCGAATTATTTACCTCGGACCAATTCATACTGATTATCGAAATGAAATAAGCAAAGATCGGCCAAAATCGAGCCTATATGAATTTAATGTTCATTTTACGAGGGAGAATTCCATCTAGAATTTGCTTTCAGCTTGTCACTTTATATTACCTATTCTTTGAAAAATTCGCTTCTCCTTCGTTCCTACTTGGGTTTCAACTCTGCTAAATGTTACATTTATCTCATTGTATCATAATCTAGGAAAGGGATTTAGACTTGCGATGGGTGATTTCAGATAGTCACAGAAAACAATTCTTCTAAAAATATCACAAAATCTTTAAAAATATTATTTCCCAACCATTGGGAGGCGTCCCTTATTTATTACTCTTACTTAAACAGACGAGTCTTTATCGTGGGACTCGAGCAGGTTGATGTCGTATTATTACATTCGTTTTGCTTTTTATTTTTCCAATATTTGCTTAGTTGCAAATAAATCTTCCAGTACTTTCCCTCCTATTCATCAACAAACGAAGTATTCGTAGAATATTTGTTTACATCAAGCAGTAACACATGCTGATACCCCATTGGAGGTACTTGGTTATCTTGAGGTCAAGAAAAGTGGGACTTGGGACCATAAATATCGAGAAACAGTTTTAAAATCAGCTTTTGAATATCCCTCTTCCGAAGACACTGGCCGACGTGGTTGCTCATTTATCCTGTAGAGGAGCTGCAGTCGAAGGAAAGGAAGATCTCATCTCTCTTCAAGCGGGAAGCGTAAAAAAATATAAGTTGCAGCCCTAGAAGAAGAATGGATGCATTCATTATTTATCTACCTTTATGATTATCCAACCAAACATCAGAAATAGGAAATTCTCTTTTAGATATGGAATGTTCGAGTGTTAAACTTGTCTTATTTGTGAATGAAACTGGAAAATTATAGATAAATCTCAAGGTTTTCGCTCAAGTATTCTTAGTTATTGTTAACTGCTATTTAATGCTGTTATCTCTGATTCCATTATCTAGAAATTCTGATATCATGTACGTTTGTAGAGCTTAGTACGTCAATCGTTATCCTTCATTTTGAGCCATACTTTAGATGAAAAGAGTCATGGGAGTTATATGTAATTGTATTTAGTGTTCGTTGTTTAATGAACATTCTCTAAATTTCCAAAGATTGATACTTAATTATTTCCAAGTTGCTTTGCTAGTTAAGTGGAACAAGATTGGCCCCATCATCCCGGTGGTTATGATCTGAACAGAATTAAGATCATGAATCATGATTTCTCAAATTAGGGTCCACAGTTAAAGAAATAGTTTTTACTTATGATCTCTATAGAAAATGACAATAAATTTTTTAAGGTTAAAACTAATTCTTCTCACCTTGTTAAATCAACTCCAGCAATGAGGTGGACGCATTTTAGCCGATCAAATGCCTGCTTGAATATAAGAGATCTTGCCAAGAAGAGTAATATTTTCTAAGAATTCGTTGCCATGAATTAATTTGACTTTAATTAAGATAAAATTGACCACCGATGGCAGAAACATTAAGCAAGGTAAAACACCACAACCATGAAAGCGCGAAATTATTTATTTATTTATTTATTATTCCTTCAGACTACTAATAGGCACCAGGCCAGGTGGTAGTCATTGTTGGGGGGGGAGATGAAAAATAAGGTACTACCTGGTGTTCACCCTAGTCGGGAGGAAAACCTCCCAAAAACTCCCGAAGGAGTAGTCTCCTGAAGGCAGTAGTATTCGCTCTTTACCTCTGATAAAGCTCTGAGGGCGAAATACGTATTGGGTTGAATCAGCCTATTTTTTTCATGGTTGTGGTGTTTTACTTTGCTTAATTGACTGATTAAAAAGTAATATCTACCATCAAAATATTCTTTAATGAAGCATAAAATGGAAATTGTAGCCAACCATCTACCATTTTTAACTTCTACGTCAACATACGTCAGATTTTTAAAGTAAAACATTAGCAATGTAATTAATCCAATGATTGCAACATTTTATATAAGTTATTTCTTTAATGATTATCGCAGCGTGTAAACGTTTAAAGTGTTCAGTTCTCATTGTTAATCTTTAAAAGAAATCTAAAATTTTATCTGTTAAATCAAGAATTTAAAAATATTAACGTAGTTAAATTTGAATGGTTTTATTTAATGTTTTAGTTTCATTTTAATGTTCACGAATGTAATTTTACATTTTGAAATGACCACATCAGCCAAATGCTACATTTTTAACATCTTTTTCACTAAAATCTTCACATTAGTCTTCTCAATATTTCCATTTCATCTTCTGCATTATTCTCTTCCAACACTCTTTCCGCGTCATGCGACGGAAAGCCTCCTTTTTCCTTCTGTAGATTCTTACAATCCACTTTTATGAGGCACATACATAATGGAGCGAAGCAGTCATTTATGTAATTGGCTCCGTTTCCAAGTAGATTACCAGAAATGAAGCAATTAAAACGGTCCTCCTTAATGCTTGAATACTTCTGAGTGAAAGAGAAAGTGCAACTAAAATGGACTTCCTACTTAAGTAAACCTCGGTTTCCACTCGAAAAACCGGCTGAACTGTTGAAACTCAATTTTAACCTTGAAATAAGAATGTTTAATACCATATATAGTACATATTTAACCTCAAATTTAGTGTTTTCAAATATTTTCCCCTCAGGACTCCATAGTATTCATAATGAAGGAAACTTAATATTCGGCGTGCTGGAATATGGAATAAGACAAGTAACACGAGATTAAAAGGTAGATACTATATGATCAAGAAGAAGACTGTTGTACTTTTTCCACAGTATAAAGTTTATTAGAAACAATTAAATAATAAAATGCATGACTAGTTTCAGCGATTGATCGCCATCATCAAGTTGATTGACTTGATGATGACGATCAATCGTTGAAACTAGTCGTGCATTTTATTATTTATTTGTTTCTAATAAACTTTATACTGTGGAAAAAGTACAACAGTCTTCTTCTTGATCATGACGTATTTCCACAAGACATCGCCAGCGACTGTGAATTTAGATACTATATGTTCGTCTAGGAATGCGAACCAAGCGGATGGGTGACCAAAGTAAACAAATTAACTCTTTTTCATTCAAACTTCGAGCTACTTCCCGAGCGATAATTTAAAATGTCTACTACACTTTCCGAATGATAATGAAATACCTTTGGAACCCTCAGTATTCCCCGGGCTGACTGATATTTGTAAAGACGAGAAGCCCGTGTTTTCATCGTGGTATGGTCGTAGATGCTGTTATAGAAACTTATATGTAGTACTTGTTCAATTCAGTCATCTAAATCCTCTAAAATTCGTATTTTATTGGGAGTAAATATCACGGCCTTTAATTGTTTATCCACTTTAGTAGGAGGCTTACGTTCTATTTTGCGTTAAAATTTTTACTTTCAGCGCATGTAATGATTTAAAAAAGGTTTGACTTCATAAATTTCAGATGTTCGTTACTTAAGAAATCATTCGACTTTACTAGGTTCTACTTAAGCAAGCGGTCGTAAGAGCTTCTTCAAATAAATACTATACTCATGGGCTCACGGATAGCCATATTGGTAGTGCTTTCGCCTTTAGTGGAAGCTGTCCCGAGTTCGATTCCCGGTAGCAGCCTATCGTACGTTGGAAATGACGTAACGTTTTTTAAAATGCTAATACAGTTAATTATTTTAAAAATCATCAGCTGCCTATGTGTGAAATGAATGTTTTTTTGATTTGAATGGATTTAAATGTAATTCCATAAGTTAATATTTTGACTATTCGAATGTGGTGAGTTATGACAAACCACAACATTTTGTAATATTTTATCAGATATTACACGATTGAAGACCATAGAAATTGTTTTTCAACAAAAAATCTGAGTTATCTTCCAAATGTCAGGCATTTGGATATCTTGAAGTAATTATTTCTAATTTATTCTCGTGAAAGAGTAAATCTGGATGAATGAAATCTTGTTGAAGTAATTCTAAATGGTCTGATATTGATTCTTGGGCCTATGGAAGAGCTTATTATCTGCATACGGATTGAAGAAAAAATAGAGTTTAATCATAAATACTCTAAATTCTACTATTTGTAACTTAACGCTATTCAGGGTCATACCTTTAATCGCAATAATTTTGTTATTTGTATTTATACATCGTGATGTTGAATACCATCAAATTAATTCCTCTACGGCAGATTATCAGTTTACGCAATGCGGTATATAGTTTTCTGTGGTAGATTCTCGGAATAGCAGTGAATTGTACAAGTGTGGAGTCAAGCGTTATGCAATTTTGAATAATAGAGAATTCCATCTTTATAAATATTCCAATGTTACAGGCAAAAACTTCACGAGATATGCACCAGTATAGTTTCCTCTCTGAAAATAACTCTCTCAATTCGTTTTATTGAGTTTTCATAAAATATAAGGGTATTTTACGTTCGTTAAGAAAATGCCGTTCGTGAATATTCAGTCCTATTTCGCAAGCGTCATAAGCATATTACCATGGTCATTTTTTACTTTCTTTTCTGCGATTTAGCTTCAAGCTCGACTCTCATCAACCCGAAACAATGAATGCTACTTGAGGTGAAAGAACGTTAATTAACATGTAGACTTTTTTGCGAGTTACCGTATATTGATGAAACATGCAGACGAGTGCATGCATGGCAGGCCTCTATAAACTTGCAAATGGAAACTATCTTAACTTAAAATATAAGGTTTTTGCATAAGTATTGGCGGGATCATTTTTCTGGATCTATATTTCATACAGTGTCTTGGATTTACATTTATTTTGCAGATGTTTTTTTTTATGAAATATAGGCAAATCGATGTTGAAATAATTGATTTATGTACTTCTCCAAGCTCCACTTCGAGGATTCTAGAGAATATAGTTATTATACTATTATATACCCACGATAACTTTATATAACATATGCGTGATAAAATGAAAAATCTGAATGGGAAACCAGAAAACTCTGAGTGCAAAATTTTATCGAAATTTTATTTTTTCGTGTTGTTTTCGGATAATCTAACTAATTAAACACAAACGCTTTATTCTCTATTCCTTCAAAAAATGTCTCGTATAAGCACTAACCGCTGCAAGTTTGTGGGCAGTATGCACGTAGCACAAAGGTGTCCAATCAAGGAGGCGCTAAGTCTCCATGAAAGATAATTACATACGTTATTCGTTACCTATTATTCATGTCACTTTGTGGATAACCATGTATTTTAGCTTATTTCTCACGTTTGATATTTTTCTGTTGTGCAAAAGGAATATTACATTTCATCTCATTCCATGTTACATTGGACTTTAAAACAATATATGTAATGTGTAGTATTGATGTATCAAATAATGTATTTTTATGGATATAAAAACCTAACCATGACTTTTAGGACAATGTTTTCAACGCAGAAATTTTATGTAATGACAAATTTATAACATTTTAATGTACAACTATTTAAGGTATTTAATCTCAATGTCGTTTTTTTCCCTACAGTAGGTTTTCGGAGTGGTTTTCCTCCCTTCATTGAGGGAATGCCAGGCAGCGATAACAATTATCATAAGTTACCATACCTTCCAGTGTCTCTACTTGGTCAGAAAGCCATATTGCAACGTATGAGTAAATAAATTAATTGAAATTTTTATCTCTAATCTCTAATACGATTTAATAGAAATAATAAAACCTATGTAAATATTCTATATATTTATTTTGTGATCCATCTAGTTTCCTAGGGGAAAAATTACCCCTTTTTTCTCTGGGTGTTACAGTATTATTTTTAAAATTTGCAGAAGTCAAATACATGGTTTGCCACAAGGCGATATAACGATCGACACACCCAACGATCCCTCATAGTAAATATTATTTAAAGTTATCGCTGCTAACGTGAAGTTGGCGCTCTTTTGTCGACAGGGTTTATTTAAATGCATAAGCTCCGACAGAAATCATTCGGAATCTCTTGCGGAAACTTTCAAACTCATTTTTTTTTCATTTCATTACGTAAAATGAAAAATGTCAAATAAGCCTCCATCGTGAATCATTCACGAAAGCTAAGGCAATTAATTCACCCGTCTCGTTCATGATCGCAAGTTTTTCGCACGCACACCCTGAAAAAAATTCCATTATCATCTCGTCAGAGTTGCTTCAGCGGCCGACTTGAAACGAATTCCCCCTCAATTAAGTCACTCATTAAAGGAAACTCATGAAACTCCCTTCAATGACGCGCATGAGCGTCCGTGAATTATTTAACGGCTTTTATTGCTCGTACGTAGTACTATGCGTCTTCACAAGGTCTTTACATCATTACGTCTCGTCAAGCACCCTCGCAGGATTCTTTTCTTTGCCTCCCTTCCCATCGCTAACGTCAGTATAACACCGACTCCATTCTGAGAGCGTCTGGGCCGTGGCCGCAATTGGAGTGGACATGCCCAATGGGGAGGCAGTGGAAGGAAGGAACATATTCCCTAAGTGTCCCCTCTTCCCCACAATCGTCCTCTCCCTCATTTAATTAAACAATGGTCGTGAGCCACGGGCCAATATCCTAAGGAGGAAGTGACGAAGACGTTCTTTAAAAGGACTTTCCGTCACGTGGTCTCGTCCGTCACGGCCGTGAGATGGCGTGAGTTAAGTAGCGAAGACGGAGGGTAGTCAATGGGCGAAGGGAGGGACGTGAGCGGACGCTCAAGGATCGGAGACAGTTCGGAGAAATTGCTCGGGGTATATATGGATCATATGAGTTGGCTGAGTCCCGAGGCTCATTAAAACCGTCACGTACTCGAACCCGTCTAAGACTCCTCAAATGAATTGCGAACGTCTTAAGGAGACCGGAGGTTTGTGAATCGGAATGTCGAACGATGGCCGAAACAAAAGATGCTCGAAGGAACCCTAAGAGAGGAAAATGGTATGAGCCAGAGCCTATGGGTGCAAGGGGTGCATCGCACCCGGGCGGCGACGTCTAAATGCGGCAACAGAAGCGGAGCCAACCATTTTTTATTATAACAACATTATTTGTTGTTTTCTGTGTGATACATACAAATTATCTAGGAGAGATTATGATATGAAATTTAAGATTGGCAAACATTTAGAGGAAAGAATAACGGATAACTCAAGACGATAAAGAAATATTTGTGCCGTGGATTTAATCGAAGAATTGGAATCAACAAAAGATTTTCTGGTACAAAGACTAAATCCTCTTCAGGTTTTGGAATATATATTTACAAGAAATTTATTCGTTCGACAACGTTGCAACTCTCTCCAAGTATTTACGAATTTATTCGGATTTAAAAAAAAATGTGATATCGACAGTTTAGTGGTATTTCAAGTTCTCTAATGCAGCAAAGTCGAAGCAATAATGATCCAAGATCACTTAGAAAATTGGCAACGTTTTCTCAACGGTAAGATACGAGGGCACGTAAGCAACTTCCCAGAAACGTATTTTCGGATAAATAACACTATTACTTTTCGTAGCATGTCATTTATTTTCCAATTGGTGAACACCTGCACAAGTGCTGTACTGGAAAATCGGAGTAAACCCCTCCTCGTCGAGTTGAGTATATTTGTTTTCTTTTGGGGTTCAGATAGGAAACTTTGAAAGAACATTCGGCGAAGAGTGAATGAAGTGGAAATTTCCTATAATCGCTACCAATATTGCTTACTCATTAAGGAGACTAATTGTCTTGCGGAAGCGATGAGGGAATAGTGGGTAGTTTGCGGGAATTGAATGCTATTACGATACGATATCCTTACGGAAAATTCCCTCGCGCTGAAATTGAACTAATCGCCACAGTTATTTTTCGTCCGAACATTTTTGGAATAAACTTACAAAGGATTGTATATATACCAAATCTTGAATCATCATGCTTAGAAATTTAATCATTGCTTCCAGAAACTCATCTGGTAAAGCAATTATTGGGTGCAGTGCTTTAGCTGATGGATTGCCGTATCTAGAAAAATCTTGCCTTGAAATGCTAGGTGGCAATTTCCTAACATCTATAAAAAACTGGGACATTTGGGCTATTTGGTTTCTTACATTCAATTACGACGAAAATTACGGATAAATTGTAAAATCTTCTCAATCAGTCTATTAAAAGATTAAATCAGCTTTTCAACGTCAAACACCGTGGTTGAAATAATTTGAAATGCATCACGCGACCCAAACGCGGTCTGATGGTTCTCATAGACGCTTCTTTGTTTCTTCTTTATTCCTGATGGTTTCACATTCGACCTTCCGTTGATAAACTACTCATTATCTTTTTTTAAATCGTTTGATGTCTATTTTCATTTCATTTCAAGCAAGTTTGTAAGAAGATAAAACGTTACCTCCTATAAGTATGTACATACATTTGAAGGCTATTGCAATGCGCGGAAAAGAAACTATCTTCGATCAAAACTCTAACAAAAGAGCGGGGAAACTTATGTTATCCATACTGGACACAATTTATTCAAGATCTGCTTCGTACATCTAAGATAAAATTCATTAATGAAGGCATACTTCTTTGGAAGTAGCTCTTCATTATGGAAAATGAAACTGTCATGTTAATACACGCGTTTAGGACGAGCGATTATTTCGATAAAAATCCACTCATCTTCATTATCCTCTGTCATTTTAACTTGACTGTAGTAATAGTATTGTTAAAAGTGCTTCGACGGCTGAGGCATTTCGCACGTAGGCCCCCACTGGGAGTCAAACCTAGTTAACTTGACCATATTTGTTTAACTAACTGGTTTCAGTTACTAAAAGGGAAGGAAGAGGAAAATGTTAAAGCGTAAGCAATGCCTGGTGTGAGGAATTGGGTCTTTCAAATTACATGAATGATGACAAAGCACCAAATACCTTCTCGGAACGAATCGCGTCATTCTTACTTTCTTTATCATTGGAAAATTCTTGTAATTTCCTGCTAAGAAATATCCTTTACCCTTCGTGACGCATGGTAAGGGGTTTTTCTCATCGGAAATTTTCAAGGAATATTTCGCGGAATTTGAAACGTAGAATTGGAAAAGGGTGAAAAGGATCCTTTAGGCAGAAAAATGTGTAAGAAGAATGCGGAGGTAATTAGGACGGAAGAAAGAAAATTATAAGAACATTGGGAATATTTGCTAATAAACTGGATAAAACATTGTAGAAAAAGAAAATGTTTATTTCTGAATGCAATTAAAGATGTTGAAAGGACGTAGGAGTTGCGTGAAATGGAAGGGAAATGGAAGAATGAGGGTGTCTCGGGTTCTTTATGCGTGTTTATGTAAATACATATGATTTACGATTCCATATTCATTAAGGTTTGATCTCTTCGTTCTATTTTTTCGTTGAAAGTACAAATTGCTCTTTTTAATCACATTTTTAACTTAGATAACTATAATATTTTATTGAATTGTAATTCGTGTGTACGTAAAAGCATGAATACAGTTCAAATTTGTTTCAGAGGGTACTCAGAACATCAGTTCTCTGTTTCCAGCTTTATTTTCCTCATGGTAAAGTTGAATTTTCCGTTATTCTATCCTAAAAGAAGCCAGGAGATGGTAAAATTATGGTTTTTCCCCAGAGAAAATAAACGGAGGCTTCAGACATGAGAATAGAAAAATAAATATTCTAGTAGACCAAGGAAAGGGCTTAAAAAATGTGACTGCGTTTGAGAGAATGGCGGAAATTTTATTTTTTCACCGTTGGCTGAAGAACGTTTTCCATACATTTGTTTTTACGACGCCGTATGAAATATGAAGTCCCTCGTGCAATCCTCTATAAAGTCAGAGTTTTAAATCTTTCCTCTAAAATATGTTAATAAAAGATTTTTTAACAACTCTTGGTAATATTAAGTATTTAAATAAGATTATAAGTATATCTACTTGAATATCACGTAATTGTATTGCATTTTCATGTAAAAGTTGAGCGACCAACTTTCTAATCAAAAAACTTTAGATGAGTCGGTTTCCATCGGAAAACTTTATGCGTAATTTGTGATGATGCAAAGTGAATGACTCTAAATCACGACTTTCGAAAAATTTTATGTGCATTCACGCGACTTTTTTTCCTCATATTTATCCAGCTGACATTTCACTCCCTCGAAATTTAAACAGTTCCGTGACAAATTGCCGGATGACCTAATTACTTGCAGAACGTGAGACTAATGCATAGAATAGGTGGGGACCGAAGCTTAGTTCATGTACTTTATTTCTGAAGAAAGCCGGGAAAAATATTCTTACGTAATGTTGGGAACGCGTAATATTTTCACATTTTCTAAGATGAGGTAACCAACAGTTGTAGACTTCAAGTCTGCACCTGAAAGATATTAGAGAAAATATGAAAGAATGATAAATAATATCAACAATCCATTTTACTTATAATATTTGTTCTATAATTTTTAGTTTTCTCATTGTAACATTTTTCCAATTTTATCCGTTCGCTAATTTTCCTAAAGAATATATTGCATATTATGTTACAAAAATAGTCAAAGAGTTTTCATAACAGTATGAGTTAATAAAAACTTGCCTAAAATAGTAAATTAATCATATTAGTCCCGCAATGGCGTTACTCATACTTTTTGAAGGAGGATACGACCTGAAAATCTCAGATAGGACCGGGACTCGAACCCGGGTCGATTTCAGGGATTTCGAAGGTCCATTTCACTTTGGGAATATTGCTATCCGCAGAACTTTGCGGGTAATTATATCCATTTCCTTGTGTCATGATTTAAAATTTTTGTGGGATAATTAACAATTTTTTCGATCGTTATTTCTGGAAAACCATTTAAGGCTAACATTATTTTCCTTTAAATAAACCATTTTCTTATAACGAACCAATCAGAATACGTTTCCTTGAAAATGTTATGAATCCCTTTGATTTAAGTGACTGATTCACTAGGTATTGATTTAAAACCGAAGTTCGAAGTTGCGAAATTCCATTTCCAATACCATCAAATTTGCCGAATCCCATTTCTTATCAACCGAAGCACGTTGAATATAAAGATAATAAATTTGCATGAATACAATGACCGATCGACAATTATAGTCCTCGCAAATTACTGGAATAGACCTCATTAACCGGACAAATCTCCGTGTACTTGTCCCAGGCGCTGATTGAAAGTGGCGGGGCGTGGGAAACGTGAGTTTTGAAAAGGTTTCGGATTCAAGGGAGTTGAATTATGGCATACCGTTTTGTGGGCATGGAGAGAAGGGAAGTATTCATGGACAGCTTCTTATACAATATTTCGGAAGACGTGTGGGAGAATGCTTCGAGAATCCCAGGGGCAAAAGTCGTAAATATGAGTAAATTTCGAAAGGAAAAGAGGAAATTGGAGTTGTGAAGGTTTATATACGTTGCAGATGGAGTCTCTCTCTCTCTCGGGGTCAGGGTCTTCATTTCGGAGTAAGGCACGAAGCGTAGCCGACTCTTCTAAAGTCGGGGTTTTCTTTTTATCGTTCGCGGAGCCTGAAAAAGGATGCCCCTTCGCGTGACAGTTACTGTACGTGTGGAACTCGGATACCTAAATCGTACCTTTCATCACACCGTCGCTCGGTATTTCGACTTTTCGGACGTGGGCTTGGCGAAATGTTTTGTCTTTTGGTTGAGTTATGCTAAACGAATCATGAATCGTTGCTGTTTAAAATATTAGTCTTGGTCAAAATCGAAGAAATATACCACTACTTACATTTTTTGCTTTTGTAGTGGAGAATCTTTTCCTATATTCTCTGGTTTCTTTAAAATTAGCCGGACCCGATATTGACAGCGTCTTTAAAATGGAAAAATTGCGAAATTTCCTTGCACAATGCAACTTTCACATAATTTTTAACTATATTTTCATATTTATGATGATGATATAACGTTACTTATTTACTATCTTACGGAAAATACAAAATCTTATATAAATAATTATCATAATATAATTATAAAGAAGCCTTAGTTAGAAAAACCCCAAGAGATAAAATTGTGGTATTTTCAACAACATCTGATCATTCTTACAATATGATATTCCATAAATCAATATGATCATATTACAATATGATATCTGATATTATGATATTACAATATGGTATTCTGTAAATAAGTATTAAAATCATACTTAAAAACGTATTTGACGCGAAAAAGATAACTAAATTTTAATTTACTAATCTAATGGAGAAAAAGTACCGCGAAAAATGTGGTCAGAGAATGGCTATATTTACCAGCTGAGCGGTTGAAAATAGAAGCGTAGTTATTCTTTAGTGAAGAAACTGTTGAATTCTCATATACATGTTACTCTATACTCACTGTTATAGTTATATAGGTACTAGATGCTCTATAGGTACTATTTATAGTTGGTTTTGGACTTTGTTTAGATGTATCATGTTGTGAAAATTGATATTTATGGAAAAATATTTATCGTTTCTTTACGCTTATAACATTCTTACTAACAACTTTACAAGCGAATGGAAGTAATTCTTAAAGGATAGTATTTTTATTAACATAACCTATTGTGATTAACAACTTTTTATTGGTGTTGAAAAAATAACCACTTTTCAAGGGAAACTGGTAAATTTAATCTCAAATAACTTTGCACAATAATACATAACTACATGTTTCGACGCATAAGCGTCATTTTCAAGTGTCAATTTTATGCGTCGAAGTATGTCGTGTGTCTGATGTAGTTATGTAGGTAGTATTGTGCAAAGTTATTTGAGATTAAATTTACCAGTTTTCCTTGAAAAGTGGTTATTTTTTCAACACCTGTCATGGAATACTACAAAGTAAATCGCCGCTCCGTCGAATTTATAACTTTTCATTGTTTTAAAGAAATCTCTTTTATTCCGTTAGTCATCATTTATTCTTTTACCATTTTTATCTTTATATTTTTAAAATGTGTATTCTAACGCAATTTCACTTTTTGTGAGATATCAGTAAAGTATTCCTGCATGGGAATGAATATTTTAAATCTTACTGGAGAACGACGATACGGTCGTTGAGGATGGGGTCCTTTGGATATAAATGATCCTCTTCCACTTCAAAACTTTCCATTCTGCTCTCCGTCCCAAGGAAGATTACGCTTTTGATTTAAAGGCCCACAAAAAATATGGAATGAAAGATCGACCTCTTGCATGCAAAGAAATTCGGTCAAGAATCGATTTATATACTCCGCAAAGTGCATATTTTTGGTTCTAACGCTTCAGGACATGCATTGTCTGAGGATGGGAGGAAGAACAAGTAGTCATTCACGATCTCGCAGACCGTGCGAACGTCACGAACATGAATTTAACACACGCGACCAGAGGGAAAGCATTGCTTAGGGATTCGGTGTGTTTTTTGAGAACCGGTGGCGGCGAGATGTAAGACGTGTCTGGAAGGGCGGTATTTTCATGATCGTGATGGCATAATTAGACGTAAAATTACCCTCAATGTCTTAGTGAAGATAAAATGGACACCGTGCTCAGGGAGAAGAGGCAGTGAATTGTAAAACTTAGAAATACTCGATAGGAAAATATAATTATTGGCAGGAGGAAGAGAAACACGTGAAACGTTTTCCTTAAATTTGGAGGATTAATACTTGTTGCTGAAGCTTTCAGTTCGCAGCAATGTGACGGGAATCCTAAATCTACCACTTTTCTCAGAATGACTAAGATTCTCGTTTTTCCTCGTCGATCGAGTGATATGGGAACCTTCACTAATTTTATTCGTTTATTCAGTAAATTTATTGCCTTCGCTACCCCACTCACAATCCCTCTCATTCTGATACTGGAAATGATTGATCTAACTTCGATTCGGTGAGTTAAGGACGTAAACGAAGCGGCAATGCACGCTGGGTATCCGTAGTCCACCAAAGTAACTTATTAGGAAATATATTTGATTAAAATTTCGATCTAACAACACATTCGTGACATTTAATGATAAATTGCAATTTTCCTATGTCTGGATGTCTATTCAGTTCCAGTTATCCAGTCTTATGGATATACTTTGAGAAATAAATAATGAATTGCTAGTAGCTGTTTAAATTCAATATCGATCACCTAAATAAATGCACAAAATTACAATAGACATGCAGTAATAATTAATTACAGCCCAAATCTTTATGTACCCGATTAATCCGAATATATTTATTTTATATATTGAATTAAAGAGGGAAAATTTAAGGATAGATAGTTGTACGCCTTGAAGATTCCTCCCCCATGATTTTTTAAAAAGAAAAACAATTAAAAAACTTTAATTAAGACACGATTTAGCATGTGATTGGATGGAGTATTAAGGACAAGAAAAAATTAAGAATAACCCAAGAATTTCTATCTTCTACGAAACTGCGTAATTCCAAGAGGGCTGGAATGAATGGATTATCGGAGATTATTTATGATCCCTTTGGTCAAAACTTTGGTCAGATTTATCGAAAGAGTTTACTTGAAAATATGTATGGAACAGAATGTAAATGAGGGTGAATCAAAGGAGGTGGGGTTCGATAGGTCAGATAGGGATTGCGTTCAAAGGAGCGGGAAAAAAGAAAACAGGAAGAGGTGAAGGGAAAGTAGGGGGAGGAAGGAAGGACAAAGGAGGAGAAAGATTGAAATGGGATTGGTGTTCAAAAGGCAAGGAAATAGATCGGGTAATTGATGATATCGTGTGAGTGGCGAGCCTTTTTCTTCTCAGATGATGGACTAAAAGGAGACAAAAGGGAATTGTGTCCTTGGAAGCGATGCGAGGGAAACAAGGCTTTGGATTAGCAGATGGAGAGTTCCGGAGGAAAGTAGAAGGGGCAGGATTAGAGGGGTGCTGTGGGCGGAGGGGGTGTGAGAAAACTTCTTCTTTCGACGCCTTTTATTGGCACCCAAACATTCCTTTTCTTCTTTTAGCTTCTTGTTTTGACCCTCCGATGAATCACGGTTTCGATTCATCCTTCACATTTCCATTTTATGGAGTTAACGCTAAGAAAACCCATTGTTTCGAGACATCGATTCTCTTGTTACTGCATTGTGTTATTTCAATACATTATATTCTTATAAATATAAATATATTATTNAAATTAATCTTTTTATCTCTTAATTCTTGTAAATTAAAAACATTGTATTCTTTGAAAAATAAAAATATTCTATTTATGTAATTTCCATTGGATCAATTGGAGGAGTAGTTATATCGTTTGTTTTTTTTAATTCTTCTGACTAAAAAGTAGAAACATGAGATTGCTGTAAAATATTATCTTAGGTTTTAAAATTGTAATTAATCTTTAAATCTTTAGTATCTTAATCTGCCTTCAATTCCAATTCTGTCCTTCCTCGTCGATATGATTCGCTTCTGCTCTTGTAATAATCCCTCTTTCTTCCATTTTTTGCGAAAATTTTAACATTTTGCTCTCGTATTTTTATTCTCGTCATATCCTTTTCCCTAGCCATTTATTCTTTTTAGAGGGCCTGGCTATTTATATTTTCCCTTTTCCAACTGTCACGCTATAAGTTAGCCTGTAAGATTAAATGTGAAAATAATCCGAAGCTATATAAAACTTTGGATTAAGAAACAAATTCAGGATACAATTAAACTGCACAATCTCACAATCATTGTCAGTATTTGACATTTCATTGTATTCCACTTGTATCTTAGCTACAAACAGTCAAGTAGGAATTGATTACATTTATATATCAGCGACTATAACAACACATGAGAAACTTATCTTGACTCCACTCATACCATCGGTCTGGTCATTGCCCTGAAGATTTATTTTGAGCTGCTATAGTGATAAATAACGTTAAAGTTGATTTTTTACGGTCATTATCTGTCGGCAGCAGAATATCTTCTATAGACTCACAAATATTTGGATTCCCTAACGAGCCAAAAGAAAACAGCCTCAACGCATCACTTCTCTTTATTTTCTTGAGCGATTCCAGCGAAAAGGAAATCTCAATCAGTTTTTAAGAGTTTTTTTAAAATTTGTATCCTTCAGAGTGGTATTCCTGTGGCTTTCCTAAACGCTTTTTCTCAAATCTGAGACGTTACATTCGCCAATATAATTCTTTCCTGTACATTTTGCTCTACTGGAGAGGCTTGCTACTTGAAATTCATGGATACGGTGAGAAATAATAAAAACCCATGGAAATGATACGAAGACGGTGGACGGATAGTCATTGATAGTGACTGTAAATTACAATTACCACTGTCCAATATCAGACAGATTGGCAATTTATTGGCGAGGTTACGCCCATGTGTGCCTCTCTTCCACTTAACCTCTTTTGTCATTATAATATCTACAAATGTTAGTTAAGAGGCGAAAACAAAGGGTACAACGTGGGAAAAAATCATTGCAACTGAAGGTTGACAAAGAAAAAAACCGCGTTGCGGGAAATCACTCACAAATATATTGATGCTTATTTAATTACCACATCCTAGGATTTAACTCCACGCAGACTGTATTTCGAACTTAACTTTCAACATTTTTTCGTCAATTGAGTAGAGTTTGAATTGTTAGCCATTTAAGAAACTCCCGTGTACACGATCGCTGTAAAGACTGAAATTTTCAATGCTTTCTCAGTGCTTCGCCGTTTTACTTTATCATAGCTCAATAGCAGCTTTATTAATAAAGCTGCGGCGTTAATTAGAACACTACTCGCTGTTTAATTTAGGAAACAACTTGCTTTTACAATGGTAACTTGACAGTTTCAAAATACCTCAGAATTGAACTTTCCAACGTCTACGGGAGGCCCGACGGGACGCAGGGAATCGTCACAGAATCCTCAACTTTGAATTCAATCGCCTTTCCCGAAACGAAGTCAAAGTTAAAAGCGCGTCAAAGAATCCCAACCAATCTCTGTCCACGAACGTTCTTTTACAGTTCGACTTACCGCTCTTTCTCTGCTACTTTTCTTTCTTCGGCTCCCTTCCTTCGACTCCCACCGCCGTGGAATTTATTTCTTCTTCTCCTGTGTGTAAACTCAACACTGACGCTTCCCATCCTGCGCTTATCTCCTCGCTCTCCTTACGTCACACTGGCGCCCCTTATTATTTTTCTAATCTCCACCCACGTATGCCGCACTTCCGCTCTCGTACCCTGTCATCTTCCCACCAAATGGCGTCTCCGACATTGCCCCACCTCGTCCCTGACTCGACGAGAAATGAATTAATCGTCATGTATCGCCGCGGCGGGATCTTTTCCCCACAATAGCGCGGTCGCATTCTTTTGTTGGCTTCTGAGATTACACGCGCTTACGTCCACAAGTATAACAATGCTCACCTAGGCGTACACGTGAGAACACGTCCACTTATGTATACAAAGTGTTCCTGAGGAAACACTTATGTGCGCAGGAATTGGTTCAAGGTTAAGCGTGATGTTAAACCGTCAAAACATTCGAATAAACCTAGTGTTTACAAACGTTGGCCTTAAGGTTTAATTTTAGGGCATGACGTGACGTTCTTGTTTGTTACCACGACTTTATATCCTTAAAACTCATTTCCATCTTCCAATACAGGAATTCTCGATATGCTTGTCAAAGAATATGAACAACGGAAAGCTCGTTGTGTTTAAGCGGTCATATGGTGTAACGGTTAGCACTCTGGACTCTGAATCCAGCGATCCGAGTTCAAATCTCGGTGGGACCTTGGTTTTTTTCGAATAAGCCTTTTATTACGATTATTGAAGGGAAGTTTATTCTTTTTAAATAAAAACCAGACCATGCCATTATAGCATAATGCATTTGATTTTTCCACTGTTCTGTTAAATGTTTAATCGTTTAGTTTTCTGTACATTAGTCAGACGTTCTTTTTTATGTCAGAATTTCTATGATGTAGAAAATATATGAACCCACACTAAATAAGTGTATCGCATGATATTTAACGTATACTTCCAGAGTGTTTGATATGTTGCTTCATTTGTTTTTGGATCTGATCTTGCGATCTGATGGCAGTTGTAAATTAACATTTTTAAAAGGGCGAGATTGAGAATCATTAGTTTCTTCTTAAATCTCACCTATTAGAGATAGAATGAAAGAGGTACTGGGAATTGAACTAAAGAAAAGCAATTAAATAAGGAATTATTATGTGTGTTTATTAAAAAAACCTAAGTCTGCATTTAGGAAAAATTTATAACCCCGCAGGAAAACACCCACGTGAAGGGTTACGTGGAAAACCTGCTAAACCTACTGACAGTAGCAATTAAAATTTAAAAGAAGAGGGAAAATAAGCAAAAGAAAAGTATCAGCAACAAAGCTGTAAAAAAAAAGACATAAAGGGATGCATAATTCTTAGAAATTTTCAGACAAAAACAGATGTTGGTTAATGATATCAGTATATGATGAATATTAGTATATGATCGGTAAGAATGTGCATTAATATATGATCGGTTTAGTAATTTAAGATTTTTCTGTATAAGGTTTTGAATCCATGACATAGTTCAGCGATTGAAATATAAAGATTCGAAACCTTAATGGTTTTCTTGATTTTTGCGGCGATAAGAAAATATCTATATATTTCATGGTGTGAGATTGATGTGAACGCGTTCCTGTGAATGGCGATAAGTATTAATTAAAGCTAATATCAGGCAAAAATTATTGCATAAATTCGAGATATAATAACGTGTGTTGATGTGCGTGGTAGGGAATGTTGGACCAAAACTGTACCTTCACGAGAATTCACCCATCCTTGAATTACCACAACTGCATGTCTAGAAGTTCTATCATGACTAGAAACTATTGCTCGCAGTAATTGGCCGCAATTACTCAAAGGATGAAGGTATAATGAAGTGATTGGATGTACTTAACGTACACATTAACTCTCCCAGCTGTAATTACAGATCATACTAAACAAATTGGCGCGAAATGGCTCCAACCTAAGTTTAGGAATGTTCATATCCTAATAAATAAAAAGAACCGCATCATATAACGAGTGGGTCTTCGCAAGTAACCTGGAATATTTATTCTATACTTTCTCGATTCTCTTACCTTCTGAAGCTTTGCATTAGTAAAGGGATTCTGTGGGAATAGGAGAAAATCATCTAAATCTGAGACCCAATTGAAAGGAAAGAACTGCACAGTGTAGCTCATCGAATATTACCCCATGATAAAACCGTTCAATAATTTTCCATATAATCGATATCGTCCTGTCTCCTCAGCTTTTCTTCGCACTATGTACCTTTCCGCAGTTTGATTAAGTTGCTTCTCATACACAACTACTACGACTTTCCATTCCTCTCGATGGTGCAGGTGGTGCTATCTCTCACTCCTAGAATTTCATCTATCTCACGTGTCCTGCGTCTCATCATTTATATGACCTATCTGCGGCGTTTCCTTGAGACATACGTTGCATTTTGGCGTATAAGCGGAAACTTTTAATTTTGAGCGATCAAAACGAGATTTATTAACCTAAAATACGATGTAGTTCATGCGAAATGTTGCCTTGAGCAGCGCGAGTACTTTTATAGCCCCGTCAGTCAATTTTTTTCTTACATAGCCATTCTTAATTTAAGAGATATTTTACGGTAACGTAATTAACATGCTTAACAAATATAGTTGCTTTTAAGGAATAACTTAACACCACAATATTTGCAAATAGTCGTATGTTGAAAATATAAGCTGAGTAAAAATAGCTACATGGTTATTTAAAATAATATTTAGGACACGAAAATGTTCCTTCAGAATATCGACATATTTTTTTCACTTTTTATAGTGTAATGTTCTTTATAGGAAGAGAAAAAAATCTCCATATAAGGAGTATTTCTGCAACATACTTCTTTTGTCACTGGAACGAAAGTACTTCGACACAAAAAATTCAATATAATTTAATAAAAGCAATATATTACGATTGTTATTATTATACCGCCTTCTTCGTATTTTTAATCGAATTTCATAAGCTATTTTCAGAAGCTTCGCAAAATTAATGATAGTGAGGAGGCCTCTCTATAAGATGACCTCTGCATAATTTCTTTAAAGAAGTGACCAGCAATATTTCCATTTTGTATCACATCGATATGGGTGAGTTAATATATTTCTTACTCGATAATGACATAAATGCCCCTGGGAGAAATGGACATGAAAAAGGACTGACAGGACCGAGGCTCGAATTTGGATCCCCCAAGTACCTGTCAGTTGCTCTATGTAATGAGCCTTCCGGCCAGAACATTTTGACATGCCCACGGTAGACCTACGAATTCGCCTCCCAATTTATAAAAGTAACCCTTCACATATTTTTTTCAAGTCTTGAGACTTTCGCTTTTTTTGTCAATTGATCTTGTCTTTTGAGTTTGGCTTTGGTACTCTAATGGTATTGGTTAATCATAAGAAAGATATTTATATTCTTTATGATAACAATAATAATTTTATAATCTTTCCGTAGAAATCATTTAGGATCCCTCCTGTGATTATCAATATTCATATTTCAAAGAACAATGAAATATACTTTCTGGAATATTCTGAATGCTATATGATTATCAATATTCATATTTCAAAGAACAATGAAATATACTTTCTGGAATATTCTGAATGCTATATGAAATTTATATTATGAATCTAGATCACTGTAGTACGTGATGAATTTAAATATGACCATGAAAGAAAAAGAAATTGCAGTTGTATTTATTTTCGTCCTTTAATTTGAATGACTACATTAACAGCACCTTGCTTGTAGTAGTTCATAGATCTTAGGTTCAACTCGAAATTAAGATTTATAGTATCAATTTAAATCCAGATGTATCTAAATCATAGAATTTTCTCTCTTGAAACATTACTGATAAACAGAGTACGGATCGTGAACAATTGGCTCACAAAATCCAATAGATCGTCAAAATTAAAAGCGTACACACATTCATTTAGAGCATCCGAGATCCTGCCAACGGCGACGTTTTGCCTTCACAATTTTATCGATAATTTATCACTCTCGTAAACGAAAAACACGTGTCAGACATATCAGAATAGAATCCTTCATTTTCTCTGAGTAAACTCTCGCAAAGTATTTGGGAAACGTGTCCTGTGGCCTTCATCAAACAAGCTCGGAAAAAAGAGGCTCGAGTCATTTATCAAAATCGCGATGGTTTCACATTCCCTTTCAATCTCGTATCCCCTCCGTCCCCTTCACTTCCATCCTCCCCACAATCCTCATCCCCACCAACTCCCCTTGTGGTCGTTCACACCAAAGAACACGCGAGCTTAAGTCCCTCTCCCCCATGTATTCCTTTGCACCATCCTCCATGCAGGCGCACACCCGCTAATTCCCACATCCGGGGTGTCTCCTCCTCCCCCACACCCTCTCCCCTCCCCCACCGGTACCCTTTCTCTCCACTCCCTGATCGCCTTATAAAGGTCCGTGTCCCCGCTCACACATTCGCATTAACGTCCTCCACACCGCGCCTTTCTCTTCACCCCGTGCATCTCCGTTGCATTTCGCCGATTCACCGGCCATTTCTCGCACTCTTCGCACAAGTTCAACTGTTCCCTAAATTTTCGCCATGGCTGACGTCAGCGGAAAGTTCAAGCTCGTGAGCAGCGACAACTTCGACGAGTTCATGAAGGCGCTCGGTGAGTCCCTCGATGATTTTTTTGGGTTCTTTTGTGTGCCGCTTCCGGCCGGGTCGGTGGCGGAAGGAGTGCGTCTTGTCGGCGGGAGTTTGGATTTGTGAAAGGGCTGACCCGACGGGTTCGATTCGCAGTGGAAGACGGTGACGTGGGATGAGAGATTGAAGCATCGCTCACGCGTGACCTAAGCATTGAAATAGTATCGAAATGGTTGGGATGGAATGTTGGGAGCGCCTAAAGGATATTCATTGGAGCAACATTTGTATGACGCAACGTAACTACGTGTTATAGAGGCTGTTGAAAGAGGATTAGGTCACTACAGTTTCTAGAAAAATATTAACGTGTTATATTTACTATATATTTATTTTACTTATTTCATTCGATCTTTCTCGAATTTACCGAGATTCAATATTTGTATCGTGATATCCATATTAATTTGAATATGTATTTCATTAGTACGGTTTATGATAGCTTCATTAAAACTTATGATACAGGAACCCCACCAGAACCCTATCTTCAACGATGCGAGTTGTAAACAGTGAAAATTTCTTTACTTTATTCGCCTTTTTACTGCGAATCATGATAAACGAACGTCTTCAACGAATAGCGGAATAATGTGATGATTTAGTTTCGTTCGTTGTTGCGTTTAGAAATTTCTCTCTTTTACATTAGATATACTCTTAAATGTATTTAATAAATTAGCAGTTTAGGTAAATATGTTTAATATGTTTCTCGATAACTAGTTTCTTCCTTACGAAGCTAGCCGTCGGGAAAATAAATTGTCAAAATTTTGTCATTACTTTGCTCTAATTCAAGCCTCATCCAAGCATCTTTAGTGAAACCGCGTGTATATTCTAAAATATCTGCCAATAATCTGATAGAAATGATGACAGTCAAAGGAGCATTTTATGCTAATAGTAATGCATCTAATTCGTCTTATATGCTCCGAGGAATGAATTTTTTATAGTAAAGAAAAATATTTTTTTGAATACGTCTCAAACTAAGAAAATTAAAAAGTAGTTTGCCAGTATTTATAGGGTCGTTCTTATTGAAATGTTGCTATTCCATAAAGCATAAAATACGAACATGTTAAGGATTTCCTTTTATTTTACAATAGTTCTGGTCTGACTTTGCGAGTTCCCATAGTGAGAAAGAAAAGAAAATGTCCTTCTTGAAGATTTTTCTTTATGGCCTTCATTCAACTAATTTATAAAATTCCTGAGGAAAGATTTTATCTTATTCATTGGAAGTTGGAAGAAAGTTTTGATCAAGAATTTCTGTATTTTAACGTTTATGTACATTTTTAAAAAGGATTTACAAATTATTAAATGCAACGCATTGAATGAATCCGGGAATACAAATTAAAGGGTCACGGACGTTTCCTAAATCACTTCCTTTAGGAATATTTCGCCTGGTAGAATTCCCAGATTGCGATAATAATAACTGTAATTTCGCCTTTTTCAGGGAAACTTAGATAAACAGCACAAAATACAAACATTTATAGCCTTGTCGAGATTCGAAACCGGGACCTCGATATCATCTGGCAAGCTTCATAACCACTTTACCTCTGAGGCCCACTCAGTTTGTGATCATATATCTGAAGAGCATAATCCATTATCTATATATAAGCTGTAAAAAGATTCTCGTTATTGAACAAAAATTTAGTTTATGGATCATTATCTGGCGAAAATTCGAGACGCAAAGAGATCGGGTTGTCTCCAATGGTCATGGGAGTAAGTTTTTGGTGGTCTAGCTCTCCAATTCCCTTCTATAGGCTGCGTGGGGACAGAATTTCTTGTTGGGATGGGAAGGCGTGGATTAAGAAGCCCGCTCGCTGCCTAAAATTCCCCACGCCGAATTAGTCATCCTTGAAATGAAATTTGAGAGCGCGTATTCCGAGAACCTTTTTTTCACGGTCTCTGAATATGATTTTGAAATCCCGAAATTCAGTTGAAAGGATTCTCTTCTCTTTACTCTTTAGTGCAATAGGGATGGTAAAGCTCCTAATTTCATTATTTTTCTGCTGCAGACGTTGCTTTTCATGGAGCTCAGAAAAATCATTTTGTCTTTTCACAATGTGTGTGTTTGTACGTATGAAGGCATCACCTGGGAAGTCGGATCTTATGCCTACGTTATCGTCCATCGAGTGAAAGATTACGGAAGAAGTAGTTTATCTTTTAGCTTCAAGTGCTTTCCAGGATTTCCGACTTTGAATGCGCGGATAAATGTTTGAATTTCTAAATTTTGATGAAACCTCGTAAATTTTTAATCCTCGGGAATGGAATGGAAAATGAAATATATTTACGTGACGTCACATAATGCTCGACTTATGTTTTACTGTTAGAATAGATATATTTCTCAATATATTCGTGGAAAATAATGCAAATGAATGACATTATTTATAGGAGTGACTTTAACCTTACTATGTATTTGACTTTTATGGCGTAATTTATTGATATTATTACAGTGGTACATTAGTTAACGACGGTAATCCGTTCCAAGATTGTCACCGTTAACCAAAACCGGTGTTATCAAAGGCGCGATTTTCTAGAACCATACTGCATGTCAAATATGCAGATAAAAATCATTGAAATGTCATTAAAATATGGTACATACGATTTATTCAATTATATTAACCCTGAAATTATAATAACCCTGAAAAGTCTTGCATGGCAATTAATTCTGTACATAAAATTAATGTAGTTGATGTTAGTTAGCGTAGTACTATACTGGATACATTGTAAGTATCTTAATGATGTATTTTAATTATAGTAGTTGATGTATTGTGTTGATATTGTAGATGGGTGGTAATTCATTTATGTTTTTATTCATTGACACTGTATTATATATGAATTTATTTTTGTATTGTGTTCATAGCATATAGTGGGCTTATATTGTGAAGCAGTTGTAATGTATTAAGTTGTACTTTATGAACGTCGCCACCAGACACAAGTCTATCTGCGACGGCTTTGTATATAATAATAATAATATTTATAACAAACGATTATCATTAATATAATGAATAGTCATAAAAGAAGTTTTTAATTGTAATCTTCACCAGAGGACGTCGTGAACCAGAGACTGCGTCGTTACCCGAGACATTTTTTGATCACAATCATACGTCGTTAACTTTGGCCATGGTTAAGCAAGGTACCACTGTACAATGTATATTTTTTCTCGGGATCGAACTTTCATAATTAGCATATGATCATGTTTATTTCAGAAAATTAATTTATAAAGAAATTACTTGGAAAATAAGAATAAAGGTTAGAATTCAGGAAAATTTTACGTAATATGTAATGTACTTTTTATTTTTATTAAATCAATTACGGATAAAAACTACTCTTATATAATCGTAGGTAAGGGGATTTTTTAATTTCCGCGATTCGTCCGTAAAGAGGGAATAAATTCAGCACATCCGTGTACTTCCGTGTGCATAACCGTAAGGATATTAGGTTATGTCGCAAACCTACTCTGTTTCATCTATTACATTCATGTCTTGTTGATAATTGTTTTCCTGCTGTTGAAAGAGACAAATATTAGCATTTAGTATGTTAGATAGCTATCGTTTTTATAATCATCATCCTCACTTTTTTAATTAATTCTGTTAAAAAATGTTTGTATGTTTAAGTTGGGGAGTTACGGGGGAAAGAGGACAATGTCATGAAACAGTTTCGGAATAACTTGCGTAAGAACGTCCACCTGGAAGGAGAGAGATCTGGGTTCGCTGTAACATATGACTTTTCTCTATCGATTATTACTTGGTTTATATACACTTTGCAAAATTATTTTCCGAGATCGCTTGAGTCTAAGTAGTCCAGAGAACTTTGGTGCCTAACTGGGAGATTTACTGATTTTAGAACGAAAAATCCGGAACAGTCGGAAATTTGCTGGGACATATCCGGGACAATGTTCAGTCATTGTTGTAGCTAAGGGTATTTAAATAATTTAATGGGCTCTTTCGTTTCGTCTCTCTGTTAATGCTAACATAAAATAGGTATTTAATATATTTATCGTTAGAATTTTTTAAATATTCTCGCGCCAAGCTCGAAGGCTGTCTGATCCAAATACATTGCAATTAATGTTTTTTCTACTGTTAGTTTTTTCCATGCTACTATTAATGTTCTGTCTACTCCTGTTTGGAGTAGATAGTTATCATATAACAGCAGGATGCAATATGTCCGTCGTACACAGACATACAAAGAAATGTTCATGCATGAATACATTTATTAGCTTTTATGTATTAATTTATCAATTTATTTATTAGTTATTAATAATTATTATATATCATAAAATCTCCCCTTTAAATGAAGAAAATGACTCACAGTGGCGTTAAACACTCTCAACAGAAAAGTATTTTTTGTAGAATTCCGAAATAATCGGGACATTCGAACGTCCCGAAATTATTTTACGGGACACTGGGATAGTTGGTTAAAATCCGGGACTAATCCCGGAAAACCGGAACGTCTGGATACCCTACTTGAGTAGATTAGGTGTCGAGGACAAAGTAATGGAGGGAAGCGATGTAGGAGGATCGCTGCGACGCAGAAGAATAGTGAGGAATTTGGAGTCATTAGTCGTCAGCGATTACATCCGTCTCTTCCGTAGAGCACTGCCTATCGCCCTGTCCTTCCATTGTCTAGCTCCCATTATAAAGCGAGCTCTTAACAGATTAGCGAAGTAAAAAGGAGATTCAACAGGACGACGCGATCCTAACGCGAGTGTGCGTGCATGGGCAGAATCGTTAATGCCACTATTGCGACGGAAAGAAATGTATGAGAAAGAACGCACGTCCGTTATGCTGTATCCTGCTTTCTTATATAACTATGAAGACATTCGGATCGATGCCGGTGACATAGGTGAATAGCTTATAGTTCGAAGAGCGAAAGCATTTGAAGAGCAAAAGCGGGTTCGGGGCTACTTTATCAATAACGAATCAACACAAAGATTGTTAGATATAGTCAGTTTTTTTGTGTCACGATCAACTCCTCAGCTTGGTGCGCATATATTACGTATTACGTATCAATTACGCATATTACGCATCAATCGCTGATATCTCATCACCACAGGATAAGAATCTTATTGAGCCGTGAAGGATACGCATAGTATTTCAAATTACGGATAAAAATCGATCTCGTTTGTACCAGTGTTTTCTTTAATTTTTGTTTAACTGTTAATATATTCTCATGAAACGAATGCATTTCAGTTTTTTGGTTCGTTCCTTTGCGGATAGATTGTCTCGAAGTTTTTATTTTTCGATGAATAAATTTTCACGATTCAAGTTTATATATATCGGGTTACTATTTATTTCTGTAACAGAATATATTCCTGCATCTCGATGCATTTACATGAAAACTTTGTAGATGAAGTCAGAATAAGCGTAGAAATGTAACTGAGATTGCCTAACTGATTATGTCAGAGATCCCTTTCATAACGCCATAAAAATCCGGGGTCACTCGGCATAAGTTACCGTTCAAAAACTTTTAAAATCCAAGTATTCAATGTTTTTAATTGCATTATTTACGGCAATTTCTAATATACCGCATTAAAAAAATGCAGTTATTCATTCACAGCCTCAAACGTGATTTTAATGTAAAGAATTGATCAATGTGTAACAGCTCGTCATTTGCCATCGACCTCCCAATCTGTTAGGAGGTCGATGCCGACCTACCAGGAGTTCGGTGCCGAAAATTTTAGAAGACCTTGTATTAGGATTTTTCTGGATGTATGAACTAAACAATGCCTAATTCAATATCATCGTCTGAAATTATTTAGGATAAATCGTTTGCCGACTTCGGTGGAGGAGTCCATGAACTGCAACGTCCAAGGCAGGTGGGTTCGAGAAATAAATACACAAAAAGAGTGGGGGCACGAATTAAATAGTTTATTTTTTAAATTTTAAGTTTTTGACGCGCTTCGCTTCCTTCAGCTGTTTTACCGTTATTTATTGCATGGCGCTGGTCATATGGATGGTAGAAAGATGCAAGCAGTCCAAAGAGAGAGGAAATAGCATGGCTTGAAAGGAATGGATTTTGATGAGGAAACGGTGGTCAGCATTAGGATTTATTTTTCTGTGGGGAAGTGAGTACTTGAGGGCTTCGGCCGCTGAAGGGCGTTGGCATAGCGGCGGAAATTGAAAAAGTCTCGAGATGAGATGGGTGACTGAAAGCAACTCTCGGCCCCTGGGAGAGCACTCCGTTTGAATGCGGTTTCCCGTCGGGAGGAGAACGACGTGGTACGGGTCTCGTGGGCCAATCCACTAGGCCTTGTTGCTTAATTCAACCAATTATCTTCGAGGATCGCCTGATTTGTCTGTCCAGCATTAGGTCTGCTGCGGGGGACTTTCGACAAAACGGGAGAAAAAGGAAAGATTTTTTCATCGGTTTACGGTTCAAATGGCCTGCAAATAATGAACGGAAGAAATGAAATAATGATTACTTATTATTCATCCGAGGGCAAGTCATCAACTGGGAATGTTTCGTAGAGTGTCAGTTTTGACAAGAATTTCCTGAGAAGCTGCTCCCAAACTGTCAGAGATTTGCCGAGAAATGATGTCCGTCGATTTGGCGTTTCGTTTTCCAAATGGATATTGCGAATTCTTGGGAAAAGTATTCCCGCGAAAAGTTATAGTTCTTAAGGGTAAGGGAAAATTGATTAGACCGTGAATTCCAAATTTTTCAATCTGCGTGTTTGAAATTGATACCGCCAATCAGAGTTGCAATTTTCCGTTGCATATATTTAATTACGTTTCTTTTACCTTATTTAATTTTTAACAAGTATTTAAAATGGAAAACAAGATAAATTCGTTCATTATCCTCCTTTCTATTTTCGCGTTATATATTTCTGATTTTATAAGTTTTATTATACATTTTAGATGATAACTCTTTTATGTTCAAGAGCATAGCTGGCAGTCTTAACATATTGTCTCACTGAACTATCAGTTCATTCTTTTTAAGGCACCAAACCTTGCTGTTACAAATCTTGAACGTTGATTTTACAAATGCTACTTTAGGGAAATATTTTTCTGAGAGATTTTTATGTCATCGTAATCATTGCTCCATTTATTTTTCCAGTTCTTCTCGAAAATATTGATGACGATATAACGCTTACGTAAGTAATCTACTTATGGATTCACGCTGGTTCATGTGCTACTGAATCAATTTTAACTGTAATCCAGAGTCTCAACTGCGTCATTTACGTTTCAAGCAGTTTCGCTCGCATTTTTGGTCATCTCAAATTTCATACATTTTTTCTCAACCAAACCTTTAATGTACATGGTGACCCCAATTAAAATTTAATTAATCTCTGGTAGGATAACTGAATTTACTAACAATCTTTTATTTGAGAAGTGATGCGATCCTTTTGCTTTGTCACGACTTTTTCGTGGACTCGAAGAACACGACTAATTACTCGAAGAAATGAATGTAGATATTCTTAGAAACAAATTAGTTAATGAAAGTAAAAGGCCTTCAAAAGTCTCCCAATGAAGGAGAGTCTTTTGATAATTCCGCATGACAGAGATTAATTACTTTGTGTTCTCCAGAGGAAAAGTCCCCCGAAAAGTCCCAAAAGTCTCCCTGTCTCCCGGAAGGGCTTCGAATGTATGTACTGAATGGAAAGAATATATTCCGAAATCAAAAGAAAATTTTAGGAAAACTTCCGCACGCTACCCACAGAAATGACAAACTCAAACTGTAGCCTACAGAGCGAAAGGTTCATATTTCGAGATCGCGGAAAATCTTCAAAAGGAAAACCATTCCGGAAACACAACCGCATCTTATGCACATCACCGTTGATCTTTCTCTCTATTTCTCTTTTCTTTATCTCTAAAAATTTCCTTCCCGAATTCCTACAAAGGCCTTTCTTCCTCCACACATCCTTCCACCATCCTGCGTAAACACGCGCTGAATAAAAATGCTCCCTATTCGGAATTCATGGCTTCGGAAACGATGCTATTCTTTTTCTCCAGTTCTGGAGGAGGGAGGCGTTATGGGAGAAGATAAGGATCGTATGGGGCAATTTCGGAGGTGGAACTGAAGTGCATTCCCAAGTTCACGGATTCCCACGTGAGATACTCTCTCGAGCGTCCTTGTTCTGGAAATATTTTCCGTGATATTGACCTCCTAACATTTTACACGATGTTTCTACACGGTTACGTTTCACTTCAATAAAAGGGTGTGGCCAGTGTTTGAGAACGAACAAATCTTTACGTGCACAATTTTATTCAAAAACACCATTTTTTTCGTGCCGTGTGGCTCCAGACACCGTAATTGTTTCCTCCGCTAAAACCGAAAAGTATACCTAGTAGGAAAGTTTTATGAAAAACACCATCTCGTTATTTATCAAAATTTCTAGAGATAAGGATTGGGAACTCGTGACTTAGTGGTAATGAGAACCGATTTCTATTATATATTATGTGATCTTACGACTATTGAAACAACCTCAAAAACATTCCAAATGCCCAAGTATAAACAGATGTGAAAAATAGCGACATGACTGGGACTCGAACCCAGGTATCCCACTTTCCGGGAAAGTATTCCAAATCTAGGTAATAGAATACCTGCCCGGAAAGTGGGAGACCGTGGTTCGAGTCCCAGTCATGTCGCTATTTTTCATATCTGTTTATCCTTGGGTTTTAAGACGCACACTTCTACGTGCAATATAAATTCCCTGTGCTTTTCCTTATTCGAAATGCCGTTTACGTCTAATTTTTCAGAAAACGTTCAGAGTAAAAAGGAATACCCTGCTCTTGGATGTTTACAACATTCAAGAAACAAGATGAAATCAAATTCCATGGTTTTATTTCATTAGAATTTGATTTTATAAATCATCTGAATCTATGATAAACTTAACTCAAACTATTGTACTGATCGCTTTGTAACATTCTTTTCCTACCGGTACAGACTCTCATCTAAGTATTTCGAGATATTCCGAATCCATAGTATTTGACGATAGGGAAATTTTGGGGTATTTTTTCAATTCTACAATAAAACCATGTTGGTGACATTGGAATATCTCTATCGGCAATTATTATTGCTCGGCTATGAATAGGAGTATGAATGTGATATGTACCAGTCATTAGAAGTCTCGCTATAGTTTTGCTTTATTCTTCCCAATAAATTTTATATATTCTCCGCGGGCCACTAGACTTATGTTCTGAAACATTATTTACGATAAAACTTTATTTGCATATCAATTGGCCCCAGATAATTCATAAAGCCCTCATATAATTTCTAGCGAATGCCCCAAAATGGTATAAACTCGTCCTCAAACGTGTGCTGCATGAACTTTATTCCGTTAAGGTCGCATGAAACGTAGCTCTCCTCTCCGCCGTCTGCTTTTAAATTGAGCTATGCATTGTATTAGGAATATTTTCTCCTCCAATAAGTTCGCCGGCGCATCCCTACGTACTTATGGAAATTGTTAACAAGAATTTAAATTATAAATTCGCTAACGTCTAGGACTGTAGGTAATGGTTCTAATGAAGAATGACGATGGCAGTGAATGCCTTAATGGATCATTTAATAAAAAAATCTTTACGCGTAGTCTGCCCATTCCGCATGTGCTCTTCATATTCCATGTGAGCTATTGGATAGCAATTGAGCAGGCATTTATTTCTCTGAACCCGGCGCGGAGGGGACACAGAGATGTGTCATTCAGGACAGGATGCCCCTCCGATGAAAGCTTTACGCTTCGGTATCTTTCCCGCTGCGTATTTTTATTAGAAGAGGTGATTGCCCTTGCATTTCAACTATGAGGGAAGTGGTCTATTAGATTACCGCTGATGATCTTCGGCGACACAGACATCCTCATAAATGCACTGGCGAAGAAGGATCAACGTAATTTACGAGTAAACTATAAAATATATGCCCTTCCGGGCGATTGAATGACATTCTGCCTTGAGAAGTTACTGATAAAAGAAATTGGTTGTTATCAAAAAGCAACAGTCTGAAATCTAGACCTCGCAAAATAAGAAATAAAGTAGTAGTGCCGTGTTTTGCTGTGTTATTCGACAGCTGAGGTGTTATCGCACGTAGGCTTCCACCGGGAATCGAACCCGGGACCGCTGTCACTGAAGTCGAACGTGTTGCCCACTTGGCGATCCGGGACCCCAATGATAAATAAAACATATTTCAGTCTTTGATATTTAGTTGAGATATTACATAAAAAACATTAGTTAATATCAATAACTGATTGCAATTCATGGTGTAAAGCGAGGATTGATTAAAGGTATTTCTCGGTAAGATACACGGAAAAAGAAGAAAGAAAAGCAAAAACTATGGGGACCAGGATCCTAGGCTCTATTATCGCTTCATTTATGTGTTATAATTCTATAGATAGATTTAATTCTACAATATATAATTCATAAAGGAAGAAACCCAAAAATATGGAGGGGAAGGAGGTTCAAAGAGGAACATTGGGAAAACATTGACATGACTCCTGGCATGACCAGAACCGGTGAAAGGGACAGGTACTGGTCCCACTCTTGTGGATATTTTTCACATCAGTTTCTCCCTGGGTTTATTGCCAAAAATATGTTAGGAAGAGAACAAAATAAAACTTCGGAAGCCATTTATTTTATATCTTTTTAGCTGTGCAGATATCGGTTGGTGATATTTTTCACTTAAAAAATGACAAAACATTGTTAACAGTGTTAACTAAGTTCTGTATATTATTCAATAAAAATGAAAAGTTAAAAGGAAGAGAGCATGTTAATATATGTCGATCGATGTAAATAAGTGTCTCGGTACAAAGGGCTGCAATATTTTATCAAAGAAAAGGATTATTCTTAGAGTAGGTGTAGTTTTATTTTCTTAGATACAAGATGAGATTTGCGAAAACAAGTAAGAAATTTTCCTCCACTAGTCTCATATGAATTTCTAGCGAAGTTATTAAGCATGGAAGAGATACTTGGAATACATGGAACATGGATACATGGAAACCTCACTTCATGCTCAACCATTAGATTTCCAAGAGGTACCTTGCTTGCTCACCGCGGCACAGCTGTAGCCTTAAGTGTCTACAGAGATGCAATAACATATCCTCTAAATGCTAAAATTTCGTTTAATTTCCTCCATCCTGATATGACCAAGGAAACCTTATAATTTTGATAAGTTCAGCATGATTCCGTATGATCTACACTTTATTAAATGTAAATATTTTGTCCTAGGACTGTGTTCTTGGGAACGTGGTACAATCAACAGAAAAGACTCTGTGGCAAATTTACGTTTACATTTAAACTCTCCAAGCCGCCGGTGGCGCGTGGCAGGGGGTGTAAAAACACAGATAATTCTATCTTACCCTAACTGCCATTAGCTTCTCTAACACTTCGCGGGAAAAACAACCAGAAGTAAATATCCGTCCTGGCAATCATTTACCTGAATCGCTTCTTAGTTTTCTCTCGAGAACAACCTCTCGGATGGTAGAATAACAAAAGAAGAAATGACAAAACATTTTGACAAAATATTTTGACAAGCAAATGAAATACAGCTTACTCACATGTGAAGGATAATATTTATAGTGTATATAAGAATAGCATGATGTATGAAAATAATGTAAATATATAAAAATAAACCATGTAATATATATAACCAATTTCATAAAGAGTTACAATAATATTTTTATGCAGAAATGATAACAATTTTAATTTGAATTGATATCGTAAATTGTTCTAGCTAATAACGTTGTCAGTAATGTAATTAACTCCTGACTTTTTATTAAGGAGTCCTGCTCTATTTTTAAACATAAGGGTCGTTTAATTTTCAGTTTTTAAATGTACTCTCTCTATGTGAAAAATTTCATATTTCTTTAAATAATAGAGAAGTAAACAAATGTAACCATTTATATATAGCCTTCAATTAGAGAACTTTTTAATAGTGCTCTTACGGTTATCATCTTTAACTCAGGATCGGAACAAAAATCCGTCACTTGAGCTTGAGGACATTTCCTGTAATATCTCCGTCGTTTGTAGAATTGTTTTCAGTTAAATTATTAAAGAATCTTGTCCTAAATGGCTGAAAACTTTACGCCACAATTAGAAATACATATAGAATATTTATTGCATATCAGTAAAACTGCGCGGAAAATAAATCTCTATTATTTTCGAACTAGTTTTTAGCTAACGCATGCGAAAACGCATAAATCGCCCAGCATTGAATGAAGAGAATAGCCAGCATGGGGCTATGGAGGTGAGTTTGAATAAATCATGGCAATAGCAGGGGATGACCGCGTTAGCTTAACCCTTTGAATGTGAAGCACATGGACGTGAATTCATTGTCGCAAAAACAGCTTTCGAGTGGGATTCCTTCCGTATTACCCCCTCAATTGGAAGCACGTAGGCTATTAAAGAACATTCGAGACACGTGGATTCGAAAAACTAACATCTGTCACTTAATAGAGCGGTGCGCGCATCTGGTTTCCGATGGCTACAACGCAGACGGACTCCCTTTATTACTTCAACCTTCTTTGAGGAGATGCAAGCTGTTGAGAAAATATTTTCACGCTTTTGCCGCCGAGGAAATGGCTATCGATCGTGAGTCAACATGAATTGTGAAATTCAACAAGTGTTGTTTTTATTTTACTCACGCAAACAATAGATTTGAAGTAAAATGATATACAATTATTTTTGACGTAATATGTTGTTATATTTCGAAACAATGACGAGAGTTAAATTTACTCGCAATTGATTAAGCAGGTGCAATAGCATCGAAATGAAGTCAAGAGGAAAAGTAAGTAAAGTTCATACCCCACTACAGGGAACAAAGTGTACAGGGGATAAAATTTTTTTTTGTTAATAAAGATCCACGTAAAGTTAATTTAAACGCGTTATAACAAATATTTTAACATATTATCATCTTTCAATACGTAACACGTCGATCGCTCATCGGATAAAGAAATATTAGGAACAACAAAAGCACATATGTGTCACAAATACCCTCATCGTCCTCTTCAAGATCTTTTATCGAAAATGTTGGTACCCTTGAATGATATTTGTTTTGATACAATCGTGTGTATTCCGTGCATTAAATCCCTCCATCTCGTACTGATCCCATCCTAAATTCTTTTTTAAGCAATATTTTTAACATAGTTAATGATATTTACTTATATCTATTCGCAAAACACAATATCCACCGTACTGGTTCCTCTCACTGCTCCCATTCTTCCAGACTCGTCTCTGTATAGTGTCGTAATGTCCCCACAACACCCATTCAAGGACGAAGACACCGCGACGTGGATTAACGTGTTTTATCGGAAATATCTGTGGCGGGCGACTCGGCGACCGACATATTATAGCGGCAGACGGTGCATTGCGATGTAATGAGTAATACTGAGCGAACGGCGGATAGAAAGTCATGCTATATCGAACTATGGTCAATGGGAATTCTTCATCGATTTCTAAATTCTTTTACGATCAAATAATTTGTCATGATTCTAAATAACGTCTTTAGTAGCTCTGCATTCCTATTAATTTAAACCCTCGTGAGGAGCTGGCGTAACTTCTTGAATAACAGTCTTCCCTACGATCCTAAAGGAATTATGCAATTCTTTTCTCTTAGGATTATTAATTGATCACCCACTAATTTCATTCATTAAATAAACTTTTATTGATTTAAATCATAATTATGATAATGTCTTTATGAGGCGGAATCTAATCTTACAAGACACCTCTTACAATCAATCCTAATATTATTGATACAAACTAAAATTCCATTAATAGGAATTGAACCCGGGACCTCGATTTTATATTTTGGTAGCTACTTTCGCCAATCTTAAATATCGGTATACAGTCTCAATCGCAATTTAACATCTATTTTTGCGTTTAATTACACATCATTTCGCACAAGGAAAGGGACGAGGATGGAATTGCATGCGTCGACCGCTTTCCGGGCGAATGACCATTGAGCTACCTTGCCAGAACATTTCTCCATGCAGTTTGGGAAACTTTTTCATTTATTATCTAACGATCTTGCATGGTTAATCCTCGCTTTTATAGACCATAGCAATATATGAGGCAGAAATTAAAGCTTAAATACGGAATTTGTAACCTTGCTTAAATGTGACTGCAAGCTTTAGTTTATCCAAATGGAACTTCAGATCCTGAATGTGGAGATGAATTTTTAGTTACTTATCCAGTGAGGATTATGCTTAAATTTTCATGGAAATACCGTTTCTTTTGGCTTTAATAAATGCGAGTTGAATTCGTTGAATGTACGTAATACTTGTAGGATAGCTGCCTCTCAGTGAAGCAGTTATGACACGTACTCAGGAGACGTCAAAGATCAGCTTCGACAGATCAAAACGACTTTATATTAATGCATCGCGTGATAGCAAATGAACCGTAAATGATACAAAGGAGCTTCCTCTCGCTGACGAATCCTCACAATTCTTTCGGAGGGATTTATCCATTGCAGAGGCCGTATCGATAGAAAGAGCTGGGATAGGAAGCCACCAAAACGTACTTAAGCAATTAGCTATCGACGGACTTCTGTGCGCTGAACATCAAGAGAGACTGCTTGTAAATTAGAAAACGAGATGTAGTGATAGCACCTGAACTCACGATCACCAGTTCTCACGCAAGAAGTTTTCATAACAAGAAGAAAAAGTTGGGAAAAGTTCGTAACTAGGGAAACAAGAAACAATCTCAAAGGAATGAGTATTCGAGTTAAATAAACATCGCGTGCACTTAAATAGAACGAAATAAATTCTTCATGAAGATTTTACTACTTATTCTCAATCTCTAAGTTGGCAGTTTATAGGAAATTCTCCTCTCAGAATAACGTTTCTTAAATATTCTTGTCTCAGAACCGCTTCATGCTCCCAAACATTTCCCTTAAAAACGTTTTTTATGAGTATAATATGCCAAATTTTCCTTAGCTTCTCGTGCAACTGCTTTTTGAAATTCGGGAAACAATAGAATAAACCCCTCCGGGATAAAATTTGACTTTGTTTATAACAACACTACTTCTTAAATAAACCAAAGATAGTCATATACAAGAGCGTTAAGGAACTATATGAAACACTCCTCTAAAACGAACGTAATTATATCATAAACGGTTCGGAAACTATCGAATTCATGACGAAAATGTATGTATCCTCTGGAAATAAAATTTACATCGCACATTATTATTGTCTACACTATGTGGAACTCAAGGGTCCCGGGGAAGAGTCCTCAAAGACTCTCCAGGGACCGCGAGCTTTGAAAAACAACCTCTAAGAATGAAGACGATAACTAAAGTCGTGTAACATGCAGCAATGCACATGATGAAAAATGAAATGATTATATTTTTCCTCATTGATCAGCTCACAACTTATCCCTCAGAACATTTTAGGCTATGTTTCACACGTTGAAAGGCAGCCCTAATAGAAGTGATATGTGTTTTAAAAACACTCGAATTCAACCGAAATAATATACAGAAGATAAAATAATGCCCAGTGTTATAATGTATACTTCAAATGGTTTTTAACTAGTTCACTTTAGGGCGAGTATTAAAATGTATTACTTACTAGAGTTAAATGAAAATTTTAGATAATCTACGTGGTAATCCATCGTATATATTAACGTTTTTAACATTAATCATTACTTTAACTCTAAAAAATATTATAATACTGGACCCTAAAGTGAGCTCCAAGTCTATTTTAAGTATACATTAAAATACTGGGCCTAAGTGTATTATGATATTGTTGTCCTGGAAACTTAAGACTTTAATTATGAATTATTTCGTGCTTCAGTCTCCTGAAGGTGACTCCAGAGGAAGGAGTCGAAACGTCGCCGTCGGTTCTAATCAAAGAAACAACCCGTTTGGACACCCGAGAAGCCCGTGCCATTTTCACCATTTAACCCCATGCAATTCTTAGATTTTCTTTTTTCAAAACGACCCATTTCAAATTATTTGCTCACTCTTTATCCAACCTTCACGCTAATCCCCCGGTATTCCACTCGAGTCATTCTCTTCCGTTTTCCCTTCGACCACATTTCCATCGCATTCGTTAAAACTCATTTTAATGGGTTGTAAAAATTTTGCGCATTTTTCTTCATCTTCAAGTTAGCTTGTCTATTCTTTCCTAAGTCCATTTTTTCAACGACCGTGCACAATTGCTCTTTTTGAATGTTATTTTACCTAACCATCTCCGTCGCTCGCGGTTTTGCTACGTGGAGGGTCGTATCCCTAAAGACTCATTCAAGTGCTGCTTCCTTTTTGCAGACGCATCCTCTTTGAGCATAAAAGGCCGTCTCTTCATCGTGAGCATCCAACCTTTCGAGTGATCTGTACGGAGGAATTTTCAAGCCATATCATTCGCCCCTCGAGCTCCCACAAAGTGCATCTTCGCCCTTGCATCTCCTCCACGCACGCCCACTCGTCACTCCCTCCCTCGAGCACCCTACACTGATTTCATTGAGATTTATGAGAGGGCGCCGCGCCGTGTGAAAACGCTGCACGTGGGAGATGATTGGGAAGGCAGAGGCTGGGCTCCGGAGCGAGCCGCTAACGCCTCTGGCGGCGAGACAGGGAAATTGAGCGATTGTTAACGGCGCTTTAAATCAATTTCTCTCAATAGAGAAAAAGGATAAATGGTGCATCAGTTAAGAGCACTCAGTATAGGCTTGGTAATGGTGGCTACACTGAGCCATAGATAGATAGTTCGATTACGTGCGTTAATGCACGGTCCTGTTATTTCGTACGTGAGCGACGCCGGACTGTCATGAGAAACTGCCCTTAAGAAGTGACTCCGGTCATATTAAGTAAATGTTGAAAGTAAAAGCATTGCAGGGGCGGGAAATTTTTTTTCTGCGGAGGCCTCACGCGAGACCATCCGGTTGAATTAACGTGTTGTCTACATTTGCCTAATCACCCTGACATCGAATATATGCGTAGGAAAAAGAACTTAACCGCTAATTAAGAAAATATACATTTCATTTTCACAGAAAAATGTTGTTTAAATTAATTAGTTAGTGTAATAAGTTAAGAAAAGGCAGCGGGCGGTCTGAAGGCCGTGGGTTCCTAATTTCTCCACTGCTGGTCGCCCTATAGCTATGTTGAGTTCAATCTTGATTTGTGCAAATTACGGTAGATTTTGTGAGTCCTTAGTTATTATTCCACAAGAAGCAAATATCGCTGCCACGAGTTGAAATTATAAAATTTTGAATGCTCAAATTCCTTTCTTTAACCCATTAAGGGCCGGGATTGCAAAAACGATCTTTATTTCAGAAATGTTGATTGGTCACATCTTCTACAGTCATTAGATGGGAAATTTATGAATATATGCCCAATCTTACTAATCTTAACATTATTAATTTAATTATAATAATAAGTTAATATCGTAATCTCAAAAAATGTACTATTCTTTATACCTGCTGATCATCAACCGCCGAAAATATCAATATTCGGTACAAGACGGATACTGACTGCGATCACGTGAGTCACAATGAGAAATTTTGTAGATTTCAGGCCCTCTAGCGTCAAAATTCGTAAACGTTTTGCATATATTTTATATTATAGTTAGGATACATCGTTGGGTAAAGGAATGATAACCTTGTCTTAGTTTTAAAACAAAATAAATATGCGTCTCCAGAAAAGGCACGTTGAACTTCAATGGGTTAAAATCGACCACCCGGTCAATTCCCTAGTTTTCGTCAGAATGTCACAAATATAGCAGTTTGTCAGCATTACCCCTAGAATGCTCACAATATTCTACAAGCTAGGATTATCTCGTGATCAGAGAATACCTTGCGAACCAACAAGTCTTAATTTCCGCACTCTTTCACATGCAGTCGTGAACTACCGTGTGGCCGGGTGCCGAACAGCCCAACCGAGTTCCCTCAAATGTTCGAGACCTCCTTTGACTCGGGACAAAAAGACCGACAACGGCCCGAACATCTTCCAACACGAACGTTTGACGCTTGACATTGGAAGCTCGTAGGTTCGAAGATCCGCTACACAGTTCTACGAACTATCAAACGTCCAACGTTGGAAGGTGTTCGTAGCATCGTGTGGCGCCGGCTTTGGCGTGCACTCTTCAACAAAGTGGTGCATGTCATCATGCTTTGATGACGCGTTCAAGTTCCATATGAATTACTGTCGGAATGAAAATAGTAGTGACCTGGACTTTGACGCGTTACCCATTGATGATCTGCCATAGTAATGAAACATATTATACATCGTTCGAAAGAGGATTTATTTGCCTTTAAAATTATATACATTAAGGGTCAATATCTTGCTTTATCTGAGTCGACGTAAACCAAATCAAAACACGGTAAATTCGCGCAAATCCATGACTCGGCCATCTTCACACCTTTAGTAGTCAGACGAGACAAGCAAGAACCATTAATAGTAGGAAAATATGATTGTTACTTCTTTAATAGAAACAAGAGACCCAAATTACATCCGTTTTGATAATTAGAATGATCACATACAAACGAGGAACACAAAAACTCATTCCCTACCCCGGAAAATCCCAGTTAGCCGGGACCTCAGTGATAAAAAGCAATACTGGAGTGTAGTGAGTAAACGAGCGAACAACGTGATCGATACGAATGCATGTATGATTTTTTAGAAGTGGACTTGGGAATCTGATTCCATTCTGGCAAATGTTATCTGCTCTGTACTCTTGGAATAACTGGTACTTTGATCTTATGCTTTGGCCCCTTGGATCCGTAATACACCGTTTTTCTGTTACCAAGTAACGTTCAACGGCACTACCTCACATTTTACCCAATCCACGAACTTCTTGCCATATCACATGTCTGTTTACAATATAATGGGTTCCCTTATCTAAATCACAAATCTCAGCCAGACATACAAATCGTGCTGCAACCGTGAAGTTAACGATAAAAAAATTTACGCTTCCACTACCTCCTTCCACGATTACATAACACCAACTCGCCTGTTTGCCTATCAGTTATAATGCAAACAAAGAGAAAGGGATATTTTTCCTCGATAATGATACGGTATTTCCAAAGATAAGGATGAAGTGGAATATAAACTGTCTCAAAGCAGCGATAACTGACTCACTGCCTCTTAATCACGTAGATTTGAACAAGAAGCTCTCCCGGAATCCGATAATCTGACTACTCACACTTGTTTGATTGATGACATGATACCATATTATAATCATTTCCTTCAATGGGTTGCTTACAGTACATTTTTATGAAGCAATATATATTCTTCAAGATATTCCCTCATTAATCAGCCAAGGCTGAGGGTATTTGGAGAAGGAACCGAGGAAGGGAGTCACTTGGCAATAGAGCCTGCTTCGAATGATTAATTGCTTTAGCAGCGCTCTCAAATCCTATACACGAAATTATAACGACTCCCATACTCAAATGGGGTTAATTCCTCGTCCAAATGGATAAGAGGTGTTTTCCCGTCAGGTTTAGAACCCAAAAGGTATGAATTCGCGTGAGATATTGAGTCGCATAATCATTTTAGGGACTGGAAATCTACGGCCAAGTGCCGGCAAATCTTATGAATAAAGTATAAAATTTGTTCGTGTGAATGTTTACCTAAAACTCGAAAACCAGAAGTTCCATAGATTTCAAATTTAAAAATTGATAAACTAAATGTCTCTCGTGCGCATATAATAGGCTACTTTTTATTTGCCTAAGTGACTGCAGTTTTACCTCAGACGAATGGATGCATTTCCATAAGGATTGCATGTTGTGCTTTTATCGCTTGCAGAGTATATTTCTTTTGCAAAATTAAATTAGAGAAATGATCGTGCGAAATCGAGAGAAGCATCAAAAGAAGGGAAATTGAATATACTCGTACATTCTCATTTGGTCGTGGAATGTTGCTTTCAATTCGAAATTGCAAGGATTGTGGTGAAATATACGAAGGTTTTGTGAAATTATGAGGTTTTAAACAACCTGTTCCCCTGACCACAGGGTCATTAGTTGAATCCGAGCTCATGTATTCTCCCATGAGAATAAACTGGAAAGTTACCCCCATTTAAAAGTAAGGGTAAGATTTAATAATAAACTATGTGTAGGGAAGGCAATTTAGCATTTTTCGTTCATTATGACAAACTCTGCGTCAACTTTTCGACCAATTGTGAGTGTTCTTCAACCAGCTCGATTGTGCATAATAGAAGGGGGATTGTTGATCGTAGTAGCTTTGTCACGATTAAAAAGAGAAAAAATAAGATATTCATCTATGCAGGGACAGACGCTATGGTTACTGCATGGATTTAAATTTATATTCTCTTTAATGAATTCTGTAGCTCGATTTTTGCATTTTTGTTCTCTACTCTCAGTTGAAATCCTTTGTTTGCATATTCCACATATGCATTTAAAAGTGATCGTTTGGTTAGTAGGACACCAGTATATTAGATTTATAAACAAAGTCTCCCGAATGGCTTGGAGAGATATTCTGCCGGGATAGCTCAACGGACAGAGCACCCGACCGGCAATTGGGAGACCCGGGTTCGATTCCTGGTCCCGTCAGACTTTTTCAACTCCCAAGGAAGTCTTTAGGATTTTTCCTGGGTGCGTATCATCTTGCGCAAAATCAGACTTACCCGTTCTCCTGCATTCATTCATACGTTCATCCTTACTTTTGGAGGAGTTAGAGAAAGTATGTACTCATTGAACGCCTGTAATATTCTTCAAAATTTATTTTCGATAAAAATGGTGCATTTCTTCTAAAAGTGATATGCAACAGATGTGTAGGAAAAAATGACGAAGAAACTTGGCCTTTTCAATGTTGAAAGCATCGATGTCGATAAAATTTGATAAAATTACTAGTTCAAAATTGTGATATTTGAGATTTATCGTCAAAAATGTTAATTTTAGGAAATTTATTTCCTCATTTTCTGTCAATATCTTCACAATAACGTTTTTAACCCATTTCATCAATGTGCAGCTGCTGAAAATTTAAATTTCATGTTAAGTTTTCTGCGATTCGCAGTTTTTCTTTACGAATGATTTTTTTATGGATCATTTCTACTAAACAGTGAGTCCTGCAAAGATTATCACAATCACTTTTCTCATCTGCTTAAAAAACGCAAGGAAGTTAATAATCGCAGTATTTCCCGACAGCCTAAACCTCTATATAGAGGTTGCTAAGAATTTAACTGTTTTAATATTGATTGTCTAAATGAGATGAGAACTCAAAGTTATGAAAATCGAATCAAGCGGAAAAATTGTTAAAAATACATTTTGTCTGTGATCGAAGCTAATTGCGTTACTTCATTTAGAATTCTAAGCCATTACTTGTTAAATAATAGCTAAGTTGCTTCGATTAACAAAATAAACTTTTTATGATTGATATATTTGATATTTTTATGGTTGTACGTACGAGGGTCATCCGGAAAGTAGTACCCGTTCGTGAAATAAAGACACAAAAGTAAATATTAACAAACATAAAAAATTTTATTTGAAAGAGGATACTTTAAACTACTTCTCAACATAATCTCCAAGCAAATTAAGGCATTTGTCAGAACGTGTGACAAGTTTCTGTATTCCTGCTGCATAGTCCTCCGCCGCCAGCTCATTGAGATACAGGGTCACTCCTTCTTTAAGTTCTTCATCGCTGTCAAATCTTTTCCCCGCCAAAAAGTCTTTAAGCTTTGTAAAGAGATGAAAATCTGAAGGGGCCAAGTCCGGGCTATACGGTGGATGGTCGAAAGTTTCCCATTTGAATTGCTGCAAAAGTCTTTGTGTTATCCCAGCTGCATGAGGCCTGGCATTGTCATGAACGAGAATGACACCAGTAGACAATAGACCTCGCCGCCGATTTTGTATTGCCCGCCGTAATTTCTTTAATGTTTCACAATACGCATTGGCATTAATAGTGTCTCCACGGGCCATAAAATCAATAAGCAATACACCTCGTCGATCCCAGAAAATGGTTGCCATGAGTTTCCTGGTGGACAGAACTGTCTTGAATTTTTTTGGTTTGTTTGGTGAATGAGCATGATGCCACTCCATTGACTGTCGTTTACTCTCAGGTGATGCATAACAAACCCATGTTTCGTCACCAGTAATTATGCGAGTCAAGAAAGAGTCTCCTTCATCAGAATAACGTCCCAAAAACGTCAGTGCTGCAGCCATACGCTTGGTTTTGTGCTCATCTGTAAGCATGCGAGGGACCCATCTTGCACAAATTTTTGCATAATGCAGATGGTCTTTAACAATTTCATGAACAATTGTTCGAGAAACATTGGGAAAATGCTCACAGATGTCATCAATTGTGACGCGCCGATCGTTCCTCACGAATTCGTCAACTGAGCTCACCAGTTGGTCTGTAATGACAGACGGTCTCCCCGAACGCTCATCGTCGTGTGTGTTCCCCCTCCCCATGTTGAACTTGCGACACCACCGCCGAACAGACGACTCGTCCATTACATTGTCTCCATACACCTCCTTTAATTGGCGATGAATATCACATGGGCGAACGTTTCTTGCATTGAGGAATTTAATCACTGCCCTCACTTCACAACTGGCGGCGTTCTCAATTTTTTTAAACATTGTAAACAATCACAGAAACAACACAGGCAATGCTAGCGTCACGCAACTTGGCTCAGAGAAGGCAGACAAGCCACTGAAGCTATCTGACCTTGTCCAGCGGCTACTCGCGTCGTCAGCACTTCATGCGGCACTAACGGGTACTACTTTCCGGATGACCCTCGTACCTTTGATCTTAAAAATTGTCAGTTTCAACAGAAAAAGATACCATTTCATCTCAGTGAGACGCAATCCGGTCTCGCAACATTTCGTACTGCATTTGTTTGACAGGGCTCATTGAACTCTTTCAAACTGTGTACTTCACATTTCCCTCGGAAATTATCTAATTTTGAGTGGTTGGCGGCGCCTGCCAAGCAATCTTATCTTGGTCAGGGCGTCGAAGATATTCGGGTACATCTTTCATCGGTGCAGCACTTCCTACCTCTCCCAAATCAAACAAGACCCTTCTGTTGGTTTCTGGAAGACTTCTTCCATATCTAAATGTATCGTATCGGCTGAAAACAAGTCGGTAGCTATGAAGGAGGGTAGGAATCGTTATAGTGATCTTCTGAGTGTAGAAACCATATTTAATTTTCCGGGGTCATGTAATTGGAGTAAAATAACACGGTAAAATTTGATACTTACTTTTATTGTATTGCATAGATCTTCGAAGCAGTGGCAAAAATAAATTAGAGAGATTATGCGAATAAACGAAGTGAAATTCCTTTAATGTGCTCCTGTTTACTCTTTTTAATGTAGATAATTTAGAAGTCAATTTTTGAAGCTCAAATATTTAAGTTGAGCGAATATACTGTAAGGATTGGATTGTGATCGCTCCCCTTCCACATTGCTGATTTATAAAAATGTGAAAATTCCCCAAGTAAACACATGATGAGATAGTTAGAAATTCAATTGTGTTTGTTTCGCTTGTATTTCTAACTGAAATTTCACTTTCCAATGACACCCCGTATTGCGGGGTCAAATTGTTAATGGAATTGTTATGCTATGATAATTCGAAATACCGGTCGCGGTGGCGGAGTGGTTAGCGTGCCAGCGCTCCAACCCTATTTTCCTGGGTTCAGGTCCCGGATAATCGGAATTTCCTAGTAAGGGAATGGTTACCTGCGATAGCCATTAATAATAATAATTAAAATAGATGGAATTGGGATTATCTTCCTGTTTCCATTAAAGAGGTTATTATTATTAAATCAAATTCCCCCCTTGGTTGATCAAGATTTGTATTCATGCCAATATGTAAGGCATGGATGAAACAACCATTTACGTTTATTTAAAAAGTGGATTCAATAAAAAAAAGCAGTACCGGTAATAAAAACCTACAAAATTATCATAATGACTCCCAGACTCCTGCATAAACTATTGCCCTCTGGAATCGATGGGCAATAGTGAATTATGTATAGTAATAGAATATCAAGTGAGTCATTCCCTTTCCTCGTTCCAAAAGGGCAAAGCTTTACTCATATCTTTCGCGTGATGGACATACAGAAGACAGTTCGAAAGCCTTTACGATTGCATAAGGTGATGCAAGTGCATGTTCAAGAGTCACGTGAATTAATCTGAGACGTCCACCTGCTACACTCTTATCTGATTTTCCTTATTTATGAGTCATGCAGTCTTAAATATTGCGAAGGCGCATCTGTAAGACCACTGCGGAACAGGATTCACCCGGTGGAAAGTAATGCGTATCGAAACACAAGGTTTGAGCATATTTCGTCTAGCTAATGGCGCGTGTCAGCCGTAATTTTTTAACGTGAGTACCTACTTTAATTAATTCGATCAAGAATTAGAAAAAATTAGCAGTATATGCTCACAAAATGTTAGTACTCATCTATTATTTTTTGCAGCCAGCAAAATATACTGGCAGGTGTAGGACCGGCTTCAGACAGTATGTGTGAGAACTTCCACTGGGCGAAACAGTCCAATGGACGTCAAGGCTAGGGTATTGGAAAAAGGATAGAAACTCCTATAAATGGGGAAATTCCAAATTTAAATAGATATCTTCAAGAAACATAATAATGACCAAATCCTAAATTAAGGCGATTTTAGTGAAGTACCTAAGATATCCACTAATACCGGCTCTAAATGTCATCATTCGATAGAATATCGGAGACGAAGATTGTAAGCCACGATTCCGGTCTTCATTTACAAATTCTCGTAACTATTATTAGCAAAAACGTTGTGTTGCATCGTTTTTGTATTTCTTTGATCTCGCAAATATTTCTAGGAGTCCATTTGCCTCGAACAGTTAGTGTTCTCCATGCCCTGCTGTAGGAACTGCTACGTTGCCCTAGGGCAGGGTATGGTCCGGATGAAATTTGCACGGTCACCGAGGGACCCATACCGTTCTTCACCCTTCATCTTCTCACGTCTGCTATTTTTCCTCCTTATTTCCTGTTACTTTTCTTTATAAGTAGAGGCATCCATACTTACTCACGGGTTAGAATTCTTTGAAACTTCCAGAATTAAGAGATGGGCCATTTCCATACGACCATGATATATATTGATATAAATTTAATTAAATAAGGCACTACGTGAATTCTCCCTAACGATATTACCTCTAAAGCCGCTATTGTCGATCTAAAGTTGCCGATAAATTAAACTTTCTACCGAAAGTAGTTAAAATTATTATTTTACGTAACTGTTTAAAATATTTAAATTGCAATTTTATACAGTATTAAGTTGAAAATGTTAAATTTAGATCTGATTATGACATTTTCCTTGAAGATTGGTTGGCATGATCGCGAACAATGAGGTTACATAGACATACTAGGGATTTGCACGGATACAGATTTTCAAAACCGCATCCGACGCGTACCCGTATCCAATCCGTATCCGCGAAAGATGGTAAATTATCCGCCCCGCAAGAATAACTTGTTCGAACCCACCCGCAACTTTTCATGCGGATATCTGCGCTTCTGGTCGGATAAATTGCGCATTTGGAGATCTCTAATCTATACTGAGAGCATCTTATAGTCAGGCTTAACAGTACACTGCACACACTTGAAAAGGCTTTTTAAGAATACGAAACTAACTCGGACTACGTGAAGAAATGAAAGAGAAAATGTCTGCCGTAACCGAGAATCGAATCCGGCTAGTGCTCTGTCTTCTAAGCTACCACGACAAAACGATCTCTCCTTCGATTTCTTAGGCTATGATCGGACTATGGCAGATCTTTTCTCTTTCATTTCTTCATCTAAATTCAAGCATGTGAACCATGCATTTATACCCGCTTATCTAACTCAGGCTAAACTTTAAGGCAACGCCCCAAAAAGGTTTCTTCTCGGTTTTACTCGCTTCTGAATTTAATAAGTCCTGGTTTCTTGCAATGAGAATATGGCAACCCTACTCATTGGAATAGCTTGCTGCAAGAAATGAGAATAGTTTTATGAACCAAATAAATACGTAAGTATATTAATATACAAACTCGTCCCGATTTCCTTCTAGATAAGCTATATTACGTTGGCATTATAGTCCATTCGCTAGATGTTTGCACTTTAGAGAGAGAAAGAATATCTTATCTCTTCGTATAGGGAGCCAATAGGACATGGCGATCTATCCCCCACACCCATCAAGGGCGTGGTAGAACTTTGCTGTGTTGCAACATTAGCATAAAAATATAAATTTTGTTCAAATCGTTTCAGTTTTGAGTGAAAGTAATGCCGGAAATAACACTGTGATTGATTTTAGGTTAATT
>KZ308160.1:2364269-2417356 GCA_000376725.2 Ladona fulva
CGGTTGTGTTATTAATTAACCTAAAATCAATCACAGTGTTATTTCCGGCATTACTTTCACTCAAAACTGAAACGATTTTAACAAAATTTATATTTTTATGCTAATGTTGCAACACAGCAAAGTTCTACCACGCCCTTGATGGGTGTGGGGGATAGATCTCCATGTCCTATTGGCTCCCTATACGAAGAGATAAGATATTCTTTCTCTCTCTAAAGTGCAAACATCTAGTGAATGGACTATAGTTTAATATAAGAAAATCAAGCTTTTCCACTTGTAATTTTCGTTAACTATTATCTTTAACGGCTCACATTTTTACGCGCCTCGCTTCATGTGAAGTGAGCGTGGGATCGCAGCAAAATTAGCCTTTCCTATCTCAGCCGCGCCAGATTACATCCTCTGCACCACTGTCCATGCAAATCATAGCTTGTCTTTTTGCGTAAGATAAAAAATCTCAGGATTCTTGCGGACAGAAGAACGCAGAGTCCTCTTTCTCTCATCGCCTTGCCTCAATATAATACTCTTTTATCTGCTTTCCACTGCTTTCAATCCCGCTACATCCTCTCCTCATCTTCCAAAGCGAAAGATAATTCCTCGTCGTACTCGGTACCTCGGCGGATCCCATTTGTTAAACTCGCTCTCCAAATGCCTGCAGCGGAACGCTTATCTGAAAGCGGAGCTGTGCACAGCGACTTCCTGTTGGCCGAATGTCCACCGAATAAAACGTTTTTTTTACGAGAGCGGTTTTCGTCGGAAATGTTCTGCCCACGCTTTCATTCCACGATCCCCCCTATGAAGCATCCCATTAGTTAGTATCGGCCTATCCATTTTCGTACGGTATTTTATTTTCTTTTAAATTTCTAGCTTCCTATTCCCGGTTTATCTTATCATTCTGGATGCTTGAGTGACCTATCGCCCGTAACTGTTCGATCGCCTATTTACTATGATTTTTAATTGAAAAGATGATTGATAAACGGAACTCGAGAGCAATCGGTGGTACTAAAACTGATTCAGTGACAGTCCGTATTTACGCAATAGGTGGGACCGACGAAAACACTTACGTCGAATTCGTGTAAGTCGGGATACGAATTTTATGTAAACACATTTAATGTTGTTTAACTGGGACAAAGGACTAAAAAAAGCACTGATGTGAAAGAAAAGTTATAAAGAGTGTACTATTTTAAACGCATTCATGCAAATGTTTACAAAAATTAAAGAGATACGTAAACGAATTCATTATTAGTTGCGTTGTTATTTCAATGTCGTGTAACCTAACAAACACAGTACATTGCGACGACTCAATGTCGTCTTTTTTCATGCAGATTTTAATCGTAGCAAGCTAATATTTTTCATATCCCTAGCTTTGTAGCTATTACGCGTTGTTCGTCGGAGTCTATGTTATCTAATATTTGTCAGCTTTATTCCTTTGACGGGAGAGCTTCCGTTAAGCTTGTAATTGCTATAGCCTTTTCTGAAGGATCTGGATCTTGAACTTCGGATCATTCAGTAACGCTTTGCTTACTCATCTCTATGCGCTCATAGATTGTCAGCTCCTAAGTGTGTGTATCCAACAACTCGTTGACACCTTACTCGTTCATCACCTTCGACCTCCAAATCTAGTTTCCTGTTTAGATGGACTACTTTTGACAAAACATCTGAGCGACATGATCACTTTCTGGAGTTGTTTTCGTCTCGTTTTTGTAAAAAGAATGGTCAAAGCTTCATTCGAGACAGGAAAATCCGCGTAACTCTGAGATCGTGTAAGTCAGGATAGCGTTATTCGGGGTATAACTGTGTATCATTGTAGTAGCAATTAATCTCGCTATTTTTCTGTGGAAACAAGTAAAATGAAGAAGGCATGCATCTAACTTAATTATTCTCGTAAGTAATGTAGGGAATCCGAGAAAATATTCATTCGTGTTCATGATGAAATAATGAAAATATTTAATTGCACATTTTTCCACCTTTTCCAGAAATGAAGTTTGTCGATATTCATTTTATCAAAGTTTTTTTTCGTAGTAGTACACGTGGTATCAATTTTTAGCTTTTTCTATGAGTTCTCCACGAGATTACGCCTATAAGTATCGTGGGTTTTTCTCCAAAAACCTTCAGTTGAGGAGTTTTTTCCCCACAACCCAAATCTTTGTAGTTTTATAAGTATCTATATTAAGTTTTATGCATTAGTTTATTTTAGCAATATTTTGTATACTGTAATTAGAATATTTCTTTTACCCTTATGTTTGAATTTTACCTTTATGTTTGAATTATTGTCGAGATTTCTTTTTTTTACATAGATTTAAGTTGATTTTTAGTTAATTATTTTAGTTATTAATCATTCTTCCAATTTCACTCCTACAATCCTTCATTCTTCTGCAAAAGGCTTCAATTTAGACACCATAGAGAAATTTCATATCCTTCATCACCTCCACCATTCACATTCGTTAGCCAATGAACATCTTTTTACAGATAATCCTTCAAACCTTTTAACTTGCCTTTTACCCTCATTACCACCTCCACCACCGGTCAACTTTTCTGCTGGACCTCCCCCTCCCCTACCCTCCAACTGATGGCTCCCACATGTCTCCCAAGACCCTTCCTCTTCCCCCCCCCTTTTTCCCTCTCCTTGATATGTGGTTCCTTATATTCCTATGTTTCTCTTCTTCCTTTGCATTCCTAAGCCTGAAGATGAACTGAAAGTTCGAAACCATTGGTTGCTAACCAAAATATATTTGTGGAAAGTACAAGTTGTTGTTATTATTTTATTTGTAATGGAATTCCACCATATCTCGCTAGAGAATATTCATTTTGTATTAATAGTAGTTATACATTGTAATATTCCCAGAGGTTAGGTGGAAGAGAGGCCATTTTGGCCTAACCTCGCCGTAAGAATAAATAATAATAATAATATAAGTATGAAATTTGCGATTACAGTTTACAGCGCTACTTCCCTCTAGAACAGAAGTATTTTTTCGAGAAAACCAAAAAAATCAATGGCGAAAGTATGATCATCGATTCAGTTACATAATATCTTTGTGTATATGCATTATTTATCGTCAGTGTGTGAGCATGGGAAATAGGTCGGATTTTAAGAACGGCTGAATCCCCTAAATTAACAATCATTCATTGGGATCCAACCTGGAGTTGCAGCAGCTTTTGGGATGCCGGACATATATTCAGAGTTCTTTCAACGTCCTGGCAGCACGATTGTTTCATAAGATGCTTTGCTATACGTTAAAATAGGATCTCTTAAATATAACTAGAGCATACCACAGCTCCATGGAAACATTCTTCTGGACGTATCCTAATAGGTCCCAGAGACTGCATTTAATCGTTTCAAATGAGCTCCTTCAAAGAGGGCTTAAAAGAGGCAGGGGTCACTTTTCTAGTATATTGATATGAAATTTTTTCTCTCAAAATATACTGATTAACCTTCAAATTTAAACTGATACTGATAAGTCATTGTTGACTTGAAGGACAACTCAGCCATCGTGAATGTCTACGAAATTGTGAATTATAAAATATTGAATTTGCATTTCAATCTATAGCATCAGTTAGGTAATGAAGGATATTGCATTGTGTGTTTTAATCCTAAAAGGATTTGCTCTGTTTAACCATCAATCAGCAGATTAGTGTTCAGAAATTTTGAAATCTTATAATTTGAGGTTACATAATAAAATTTTTGAAAGATAAAGTTGTCCAAAATGCAAAGGCTGCTTAAGTATATGTCGCCAACCGATTTCCCGAAATATCTTTGGTAAACCTATTTCATCTGAACTAGACATCAATAAAAACATACGCCTTAATTTTCTGAGGATATTATTATTCTCGTCATTGGCTTCACAAAGGCGTTTCATGCATATGATACCCAAAGTAAGACTTATTTCTGTTATATTCATAAGTTAATTTAAACTATAAGATATCTCCTACGTTAAAGTTAATGCTTTCGATGAATTTAACTATATGTGAGGTCGAATTATGTCTACGAATAGTATTCTTTCAGTGTTAAAGGGAATACGGTAGAGAGTATTTAACTCGGAAGACCTTCATTTCTTTATCACTATTATAGATTGGAGTCTTAAAGGATTAATTAGCAGATGCTGCAAATAAGTGTCGCAAGATAATCATCCTGCGCTAAACTTCGCACTCTGACTTGGGACTATTACTCCACTCGTTAAAATTAATATCTTATCATTTCTTAACAGCCTCTTAGAGACTTACGTGTTGTCTTTTAATTGAACAGTTGCATAACTGATGTTTCTTTTGTAGCTTTGTTAAATTATTCGAGAAGAACTTACTTTTATTAAGCACTAAATGTGAGATCTACTTTCTGGAAACAAGCGGTTGTTTCCTTTATACAGATTCTTCCTGAACTCCTGAACTATTTTCATGGACCCTTCTGGTGTTGGTAGTAACTTCCTAGGTTGTCGGCCCTAACTGAAGACGATTTACAATCTTATCTCGTATCTCATTGATCCTTTCTTCACGATGTACTTACCGATTATATCCATTTATCGATTTCACACCGATTTTTAAAGGTGCACTATAATAAACAACGTCCAAGGTTGCTGTCATTTCATAGATTTATCACTGTACGGCCTGCAGTATTTACCAAAGTATTACACCAATGAGCAATAGTATTAGACCAATGAGCAATATTATTACACCAATGAGCAAATATTAGACCAATGAGCAATAGTATTACACCAATGAGCAATAGTATTAGACCAATGAGCAATAGTATTACACCAATGAGCAATAGTATTAGACCAATGAGCAATATTATTACACCAATGAGCAATAGTATTAGACCAATGAGCAATAGTATTACACCAAAGATCCTAGATCAAAATACATTGAAAGGAATTTGCAGCTATTTTTTATCCGAACGCAAAATGAACTCTCGAATTTGGTGTTTTCTGACCGATGGGACACGTATCAGCTGGGACTTGCAAGCCTATTAGATGGGATGTGAGCTGGTTAATTTGTTTTTACTTCATTCAATAAATTATTTCATCTCTCTGACATTTTGATTCAGTCCAACTAAATTTTCCAATAATTTCAGTGTTATTCACCTGAATAGTATGCATTCCAATAATATTGAATTACATTAACTAGAAAAAGAAGCCCCACAAGCCTTGATGCTGCTTCTTGGAGGCAGAATGCGGGAGACCTTTGATAGAAGAAAAAAGCAGCCACAATTCTAAACCATGAGCTTGTTACTTTCTGGTGTAGTTGGAATTGAAGAAGAAACCTCGAGGTGAGGGAAAACTTTTTCTCACTTGCTCACGAATATCCCTAAAACAGATAAATCGAAGCATTTTATTTGATGTAAAGTTTTCTTTTCGTTACCCCAAGCAAATATTTCACTATGCCAAGAGCGTCCTTGCGATACATCGTTCTAGATGCTTTCTATCAATGTATAAAGCGTAGAATAACGGGGTGACGATAAATGGAGCAACTTCCCTTCCTTATGTGGGTTCATGCGTGCCCTTCACCGCGTTATTAATACGTTATTTCCTCCTCGACGGATGCAGATCCTTATGTGCCGCTACCCTTTCAGCATCCACCCTCGTCAACTGCAAAGAAGTGCATTCTGCCTAAAGGTCAATAAACCCTCTTCAGCGCGAACTCGAAATATGGTCGCCACTGCCATCTAGCGACGACGCCCCTGAGTTAGATTCAGACGCCGCAAGCTAGCCTCCAATGGGACCGCTTCTTTTAGGATCTGAGTTCGAATTTGATTAGTGAAGTTATTTCTGAATGTTTAGCGCAAAACTTTTGTGTAGAAAATCTACTAAGGGTAAGACATTTCTTTATCTTCTCTAATGAGAAAATTGATTATAAATAATTTTGTTACGGTAATAAAAATGCGATATTTTTTCCGAGTCAATTACAATTACTCGAACTCCTTAACACTTAATTCGATCCCTTGAATAACTAATTATCTCAAAGGATCAATTATTGATTCAGCGCTAAATCTTGATATGAGGTCAAAAGTAATAAAACCCAGTACGATTCAAGCTATGTCATCAGAATTTTGGCACTTGCTCTGCTTCTAGTTATTTGACTACTCATTTATCGATCGATATTTTGTTCTCAAGTTCGATATTCTGCCTGTAAATGCGATTCGGATCTTGCACTAAATTTTTCAAATCATAAGTTACGTTAATTTGAAATGGTGATTCCAACTGCGAGTCGATTACCCCTCGTAGAACGGAAAGGTATGTATTAAAATATTTTCCCACTTATACTCGTGATTTAATTCCGATTTCCTGAGTTAGCCTTTTTAAGAATTTTTAGTAAGTAACAAAGAAAACTCATTTATTTAAATTCAGTTTTCTTTTATTCTGCGAAATAATGCGTATTTACCCTATGAAATGACATCATATTACAATTCTGTACACGGATGGAAATATCTGTTTACCATTATATAATAATCTTCTCTAGGAGAAACGGGCATGAAAAAAGTCGGACAAGACCGGGGCTTGAACCCGGATCTTCCACTATTATATTCGTAGGCGCCAAGTTACCTATCGCCCTTTTCCTTATGATCTTCCCTTTTACCGTTAAGCGGGTTGAAATCTGAATAAACTGGTCTTCGATCAACAGTTAACTAATCATTCTGAGAATAGACTGTATTTTACTCGGCCTATTTTTGTAAAGCAATAAAATCACTGTAATGTTCCTAAAAATAACCCCAGCACTTCGATAAAATATAGTAGATGCGTTAGTAGCTACGTTATTTGATTATTACTTGTTTATAAAAGTATACAAGTATTTTTCATTCTATATTGATAAAGCAGCATGTTGTTTTTCCGGTGAATAAGTTAAAGAAGTCAATGAGATGTCCCTAATCTACCTACCAGCATTGTATGAAATAATCTGAATTTTCGACCTTCAAGATTTGTTTTATATTTACGAATATAACAACATTTAAAAGAAATAATTCGTTTATCCAGATATAGTAGATGAAGCATTTGGAAAGGAATGCTTTCGTAATTATTTCCCTCTTCTATTCGTTTAAAATTTTAGACTGACGAGAGCTATTCTGATCGGAAACCTGTTTTAGATTTGGATAGTCTTTAGAGAAGAAATCTTACTCGAGTAGTTGCCATGAAAAATTTAATGATACTTTATGATAATGTTAAGTCACCACGACTCGGCTCACTTCCCTCGAAAATATTTTGCCCATATAAAGCAATGTAATTCGCACTCTCGCAATCGAATTCTGGCCAAGGACCAATCCCGCAAAAATTCGCAAAACAATCCGTAATCAATTATTACGCTTCAATAACGTTAATTTGTAGCTATAAATGTATATTTACATAATCCATTCTAAGTTGGTGAAATCAGCGATTTCGAAAAATCCTTACTGGATCTTTTCGCCGAAGAATTTCCGCGACCTCGTCCAGTGACACTGACCGTGAAAGCGCACTATCGTGACATTGGAATTGACTCCATTCCCCGCACACAGTTCCACACACTATCGGACTTTGATCTGAAAGGAAGTCTTGAAAAAAAAGACAACTTTGGCCGAGGACAGTCGTATGCGCAGGTTGATTTCAGTTGCGATAAATCCGTTCGCACTTGAGAAACTGTATCTACCATCTAACGCTGTAATAACGATGGTCAATTGTTACCTTCCGAGCAAGACCCCCGACACTTTTTCTTCCCCGTTCCCTTAACGCTTTTTCCGATCTCTGCACATCTGCGGAGGAAGGAAGGCTGTTCCCAACCTCACTTTCCCCTTCGCAGTCCTCACGCTTCCGAACAATCGTATGCCAACATCGTCATCGCCGCGATCTTTCCGTTCGGATTGAAATCACGTCCGAAGGTCGACGTCCAAACCCAGTTGAACGGAGAACAACGACCGGTACCCGCACTGGGATGCATGATCGAGAGGACTGCATACTGAATCTTCTCCTGAGATATTTGGTGGAAATCCATACTGCATGCAGGAAAAGGATGGTAGTTGACACTTCTTCCGAAAATTAAATTTACACCAATCGTTATTCATCTTAGAAATAAATGCTTGAACGAATCGATTCGAGAATTCATTTTTTTTTCCGCGAGCGATACGCCAAAGTAATCGATTTACACGTTCACTGCGTACCTCCATTTCCAATGCATTTATCACTCCAACGGTGGAGAGATCCGCAGTGAACGTGTCAGGAAAATATAGCCACGCGCCGGAAGGCGGCTGGCAGGGTACTTTCGTAGACATGGACATCTTGAATACAGTGATACCAAGAAATTACGCGTTAACTGAGAATAGTGATTTTCGTTCCGGGATCCCATAGGTAAATCCAGCTTCCCGTTTCTTGGAAAATGCCAAAGGATATCCCGGGAAATCCCGGTATTTCCCTTCTAGTTAGTCAATTTCCCTTCTGAGCATCCCTCCCAAATCAGTAAACAGAAAGAGAATTCTCCTAAGCTGGCCTTATCATTGCCAATATATCGTACTTTCATCCCTTAGTGATGAAAGTGTGAATACTGTTTATTCTTTTTATTATTAATCAACTTATAATATATTCCTATTTGGCTCGTTATTAATATTTACGTTACAAAAGGTGTGCCTTTTATTCAGTTATAGTCGCATTTGGGGGACCTTCGGATAGTGATAAGGGTAAACGCATTCGACTTCGTTGAAAGCTATTCTAGGTTCGATTTCCGATGGTAGCTCACATGCGAAATGATCTTCGCTGTCGAAGCACTTTTAAAATTACTACTACTAATAGTAGCATTTGGATGGGAGAACTTGTCTAGTATTGCTTTAATTCGATAATATTTAAAATTTATTTCACGATTTTTTTCCAGAAATTTAAGGTTTACTCTGCAAGTGATATTATATTCTCTAAAATTAAAACTATTGACCTGTAGAGTTAGCAGACACATCCTCTAATAAATAATTTCACATATAATAAATGGACTCAAACATTTATTTGATTCCGGAAAATTTTTAGATACTCCTATTGACCGAACGAATGACTCAGACAATTTTAGGGAGGAAGAGGAACTCATTCATTATACATGTGTGTAGGCGGTATATAATCGATACGAGAAAGCGAGACCTCGCCGAATACTCTATCACTTACATCAGATAGTCTTCATGAATTTCATTCCAGAAGAATTTTACTGCAGTCAGCTTCTCTGGCGTGGAGGCACCTTTAGCTTTATGTGGTACTTCGCCACATATTTGCCTTTCCATAAATATTATAGCTTACAATATTCTAGCATTCAGATTTGTAGCGGATATGAAATCTTACCAACCCACATGAGGTCATGCCATTAGTTACGTGAAATTTATGTGTTCAGAAATCCCACTACAATCTTACTAGAATATTAAAATTATTGGATTAAGTAATTGTTTGCTATTTCTTTCGACCATCCGAAAATAAAATTTGATATCCGTGTTGCCAGGTCATGATATAACTTTCAAAACTACCGGAAATCTTCGAATGTATCCTACCTCTGCAGTTAGGGAATCGTTGAGGTAAAGACATTAAAAAATCCTCGTTCTTTAAGAAATAGATATGTAGTGATATTCATCAAAGTTTGAACTTCATTTGCAACGAAAATATGAAAAAATCACTACTCTGTTTGGGATGTAAACCACCCAATTTCATGCTCTTTCCGGGAGTGGTTGTTAGATTTTATACGTATAGTATTAATCGTGTCTTTATTTGGCCAACTATAGCCTCATGAGACCATTTTACAAGTCCTTGTAATTTACTTACAGAAAAAATCGTATCTGAATTGGGATTCGAACCCGGTATTTCAGTGTTAGTAGGCTACCATGCATAGATATTAATACCTTATTGCGAGTTTAGCAAATGTTTCTCTTTCATCTCTTCCTGTCCCCATAATGATTATTTATTATTCAAGGATTAAATGGAAAATCTGACATTCTATTCCCAAATTTCCCAATATACTCGTTTGTATTGCACGATAATTAAGAAGAGATATTTAGATGCTGTCATACGCACTCAACTAATCCCTTGGCACTTTATTCGTCTGAAAAAAACAGCGGTATAATATAACAAAACACTAGTGTAGTAATTCCTACCCGAAACCAGAACATTTCCTTTCAAAATACTATTGATTATTGATAGTTTATATTTGCAAGAGGGAGAATCACAAATAATTTAAAAATATTTCTGGAAAATTACTGATACGAGTCGCATTCTCAGTAACTCTCAGTAATGTTCACGTCTCATTGGTGTGCGAGGTACAGGCTGACATATTTATATACTTCTCTAAATTAATAAACCAGAGGTGTTGAAATAAGAAGAATTGAATTCTCACGTTCATTTTCATTACTTGGAAAACTTGAACATTTTCATTCTTTGGAAAACTTGCAAATATCTCCGGAAACTAGACTACGAAAGGTACGGATGAAAGCACTCGTTAAGTGACTCCAGCGATCCCCACAGCTGCAGAGCTCCAGTGGCGCAATTGGTTAGCGCACGGTACTTATACGACAGTGTCCGAGCTATGCCGGGGTTGTGAGTTCGAGCCTCACCTGGAGCATTTTTTATTTAACCTAAGGTTTTGCGATAAAGCTGGAATATTGATAATGACGTTTTGTGGGAGAAAAATAAGATGAAATAGTGTGGAAAGGAAGAGCTGTTGTACACAGTAAAAATATTTCAACGTATGTATTTGCTATTCAACTCCTTTCTTTTCCTTCATTTTTGACGAGGTACTTCTTGTAAGCTCACGCTAGAGTGAACTATTAAATAAAACAAGAACAAGAATTAACTTTTGATACGATCCCTGGTAACCATTTTCGTCCTAAAAATTGTATCTTTTTATGCAGCTTGCTCATTAACGTCTCAAATCCGATGCATACGTACAATATGGGGGATTTTTTGTAAGTATTGTACGAAAATTCTTTTTGAGGATTAATACAAAATCAAAATTTTTTGGAATTTAAATGGATTAAGATAGAATTCCGGTTTTCGTAATACATAGTAGGTATGAAAATGCACGAAATGGAGTGTTCATGTTCGTTTTATTTTAATTTTCTAAAGAAAGTAAATCAAAATGTTAATAAAAATGTCCCTATCACTTGCAGCTTAACTTTCTTAAACCCACTCTTTGGATGTTAATTTCTTGTAACAATAACAAGTTATACCATTATTAAATTGTATTGTCCCATATCCATTACGGTGTGAAACATAGGCGATTATCTTATATATTATCATCGGAAAATAGTTCAGTTTTTGCTATGCAAATACGAGTACATATCCTTCGAAACAAAAGAAAACCAATATAGCGAGGAGAAACACATTGTTCACATGTTTGAATTTAGAGAAAGAAATGAAAGAGAAAAGGTATATTGTAACCGGGACTAGCTCCTAGATCTCCAAATTGCCGGTCGGTTGCTCTAACTATCAAGCTAACCACGGCAGAATAATCCCAACTTCAATCTCTGAAGCTATGACGGGACACAATTTGCTTTTCATCTCTTTCTTTCAGATCTCAGAAGAATGGAACATTCTTCTATAATTTAGTTGTAACGCTGGGTCGATGTGAATGCAGATCGAGGGAAATGTTAATTCTAGTCGTGGTTCGCAAAAGTATCCGTCAGATAATCACACCTACGAACAAGCAACCAGTGACTGGTTTGAAAGAATTTCAGAAATGAAGTTTGCTCGAATGTTCGGAAAAATTCCTGGAATATGATAAATGGAAAATCGCGTGTGAATGTGCCGACCTGATTTAGTCTCCTGAGTTCTAGGAATCTTAATGAAAACAACAGTTGATTTATCAGCAGTTTGGGAATAAAAATCGCCGCACGTAGATGCGGAAAAGGAGACGGCTAGACACTTTCGAAACTATTTTCGGGATATTTGCGTGCTTCTATCGCGTGACATAAGAGAATAAGATTTGAAAAAACCCGTTCAATTCCAGGGTCTCTTACTTCGAGGAAAATCTCAAATAGTATTATTATTTTAAGCAATTTAAAGCAATGTAGGCCACGATCATGATAGTAATTCCGCTTAATCTTGCAGTTATTAAAACAGTAACCCTTGTGCTTAATTTGGAACTATCAACCCATCCGTTCTTTCACACCTCCCTATGTAATTCAAGAATCCGATATATGCTGTTAACTAAATCGACTGATTAAGACAGAGGTGGGGAATCGACGGTCTTTTAGAGCGTTGAAGGGCCCTTTTCTTCACCTTCTCAAAAAGATCAGTGTATTCAAATAATTTTTATCCTAGTCCAGTTAATGACGTTGAGCGAAAAAAATCGAGAATACCCTGAGTAGTTTACGTTGTAGCATCACAAGTTGAAAATATCACAATATCCCAAATTATCAGCCATTATTACTAACATTCATATGTATTGAAATGAAATTAAATTTTTAGTTAAATTCACCATTAAAAAATGAGATTAATTATAAATCATGTCCGTAAAACTGAAAGTTTTATTTGAGTTATTAACAAACCTTTCTTCCGTTGAAATTAAACAGTCTGTTGCATTGGTATGAGGTCTTTTTATAATTACAGCAAAGTAAGATTCGAGAAGGGCAATTTACCTCCAATTCCCTCATCACAACATGCATGCTCAGCAGCAATGAGATAATTGCTAACTGCTATCAAGTCGTCGATAAGAAATACAAATAGCGTTGCGGCGTATTTATTTGACGGGTAATCGCGGTAAATAATCTTCTGCGTAGCAGATTTTCTTCCGAGAAGAAAATAATCGAGCTTATTTATCCATGATTAAACTAAACTCTGCCGTGTACACGTTCTTATCTCGTCGGTAGTGAAGGTTCTCGAATCAGTAGAAAAAAATCACATGATTGATCACGATGTCTTGGTGCGACAGGTAAGGACTATATAATTGCGTGTTGGTAATTACCAGATTATGGTTATCTCGGTTGCGTTGGGCAATGGGCGCGTTAGAGGCTACTCCACCTTTTATACTTTGCTCTTCGAGTGATTTCTAATTGAGAAGTTAAGAGGAAGATAGAGTAAAATATCTCGGATTGATTACCATTCATATCTGTCGTGAATTAATTGGTTCATCCAATGAAAGTTTTTGTGTTTTCTATATGTTTGTAATTAGGCTTACCATAAGTCCCGTTTTGTCCGGGACTGTCCTGAAAATAACTTATGGTCCCGGTCAATCTTTTGTTGCTCCGATTTGAAGGAAAACTTGGAGAAATTTTTCAATATAATATACAAGGATTTCATTGATAGAAATCATTTAAACTCAAACTTTCGCTACGTACAGAGTGACGCACTTTGGGGTCTTAAAAGCACGTGAAGTTGACGCAGACTAAGTTTTAAGGCAAGGTTTCAGTTAGATCCTGATTTTGCTCTTTTGAGAATTTGATAATTCCATGTTTCCTACCATCAGAATATGTTTATCCAATTCATACGTATCTTTCCACCTCCAAAATAAAGCTACGGTCCCGCTGGTATTTTCCCGACCAGTCTTATTTGTAAAATGTTTCGATATTTCGTTATCTATTCCATTAAAATATCGCCTTGAGTTTTGTATGGATACCAAAATAAAACAGTATCAATGTAATAGATGTGAAAGTTTAAAAAAATATTCTTTAGTATGCAACGATGTAGCATCGTCGAATCGTAATCAGATAAATTGTTTATCCACATAAACAGAGCAGACTCATGATTTGATGAATTTATCGAGAATATTATCGATAAACAAAATATTTTAGGGTAAAGTTAATTTTACAATTTTGAATGTTATCTTTCCGTAGATGGAATAAATAACACTCGGTAGCGAATCTCGATTCCACGCCACGATTACAATTCCGTTATCACGATTTCGAACAATTTAAACCGTAATTGATGATTGAATACAATTTCAGTGCCATCAAAGTGAGTCTCATTCTTAAACCATGTAGCTACTGCTGCTTTCGGGAGTTTGCACAATGTTGGTAAATTTGTATGTAATTATTTGATTGCAATCTCATATAATAAGCAATTGAATGTAATAATTACATACGAAAGCTTTCTTCTGGTAATTTACTAATCTTTTTCATTATAGGGCACTATTCATATGAAGGCTTCGGTGTAAAAGCTTTTAATGAGCACTTTTGCGCAACGATAAACTTCATAACGAACAAATACATCTGTCCCTTATCATACTTCCCGTACGTAATTCATCATGAGAATTCGGATAAACGGTAGACATGCCTCACCATCCTCTGGTAATGCCCTCACGTGGATATTCCATTCCACGTGGATATTATGAGGAAAATCAATCATTCAGTATATTTTCATGGGGAATTTCACAATTTAGAGTGGCATACCAGGATACTTAATTATTGTATTTAATGCTTCAGGAAATAAATAGATGAAAGAAGATCTAAGCTTAGGCATTTGCACAATAATTTCACAGAAAGCACGTTCTTGAAAGACTTTGCAGATATTATGCACCCTCACTATTACATGAGCCGACCCACGAAAAAGCAGAGAAATAGAAGCTAGGACTTGTCGCGGCAAAATTTCACTTTTACGCGAACGATACGAGACAGTAAAAATAAGCGAAATAGACTCATGTTGCGTGCCATACTTCAAAAGACAGTATGTACACATATCCGAAAAATCCGCGGTAAAGCCACTAAAAAGCTCGGTTTTATAAAGTGCATTGTAGGTCAATGCGATGAAATGGTTAGAGAGCGATGTTACTTCACTTTGGTCAAACCCCATCTATATGCCGTGAGTATATGGGATCCAGCGGATGAATTGTGTACCCGCAAATTCGGGAAAGTGCAGCGCTAGGCGAAACGATTTGTTAATAAAACGGTACGATAAAAAAGCAAGCAAGCAAATGCTCTCAGTCGCATGTTGGAAATCCTTGAAACAAAGGAGATTAGCAGCTAGGCTGCGATTGCTTGATAAATTCAGAGGAAGTACGTTTGCGGAAGACGTAATCGGTACTATGCGACGCCGCTGCTATTTGGCCGATCTGACAATGAGCGTAAAATACGAGAAACAGATGCGAGGATAAATCGTTTTAGGGAATGATTCTCCCCGAGAACGTGCGCGGAAACAATAAAAACCACTGTAATATTGACTCCCACGCCGCCTTGCAGCCTTTCCAAGATAGCAATGAATCAGTTATTAAGATGGCCGTCCCGATGCTAGATATACATAATGGCCCTTAGCATGAATAAACGCGGGACCACAATCGCTAGCGGCACTATTTGAATTCAGATTAATATCACCTTACTAACGTAACCGATATTTGGTGGACCTGATTCATACGTCTATTCAATAGAATAAACAAAAAATGACTAAGCATAAAGAATGCTTGATGATTAGGAAGTATTATCGAAACCGGTCGCATGTGTTATTCTTTTCTGTTGACGTTGATGCACTCTTTCTTGTCTACTCCATAGAATAAATCATATTAAATTTCACAGGAATAACATTCACCTTTCCTCAATACTTCATATTAAAGATATTTCACGAGGTACATCTTAAGTATTCAGGTATGAAGGATGCCAAAGTAATGGAGTATCGAATATGTGATAGATAGAGGGAGAGCTAGCAAAAAATAATGCAAGGAGATGACCTGTGCGAATAGTTGCATGACGAGAGCAGAACTGGAAGTCTGACGGTTTTTCCAGATGAGAGAGAGAAGGGAGCTGAGCCCACATTCTGCTCCGCTTCTCCTGTTAGCCACTCTCTCTCTCCACACTTTACCTTCTCACCCTCCCATTGATGCCTACCCGCGACCTACCTTTGCTTACCCTCTTAGCATGCACACGTTTATTGCGTGTCCATCGCCTGGCTTATGCTCCCATGTTTGCTCTCTGTATCTCCTCATGTGTCGGTTTTCTATCTTTTCCTCGAACCTTTTTCACAGTTCACTGAAATTGCTACCTTGCTACTTCACGAGCGTATTCTTCGAACTGTTGTTATATTCTCTCGAGCTTAAATTTTAATGCGTTTGTAGCACACTGTGCCACGTGGCGGTACGTTTCTTGCTGTCTTGTGACATTCATGTAATTTTCTCATGCTCCATCGTTTCAGAGAATAACAATACATACTTTATTCTCAGATTTACTGGTAAGGACTTATCCCACTATCCAGACAGCATCTTCAGACTACAATGATGCTGTTTCCTATGTAATTACCATTGCTATTCGTGTCATTATTCGCATAAGTATTATATAGTGAGCAAATTTCGTCTTCCTCGGCTATGTTTTGAGGCTAGAGATTATTAGCAAATATCTTCATAATGTACAGCAATGGAAGAGACTGCGATTCTTATAATTAATCTAATTATATATATTTATAGAAATCCTCTCGCGCATTTAAAGCATAAGAAAGAGTAGCGTTGTTCAAAAATTGCCGCCAAGGTCTTAAGGTCTCATTCTTGCTCACCACGCCGCTCGTCTTAAGGCTTCTTACCTGTTTCTGAAATATGATAAACGGACAATGATCGCGTTGAGGATTTTCTTAAGAGTTTTCATAGGAATTCCTTAGTCGATCCTTCGTATGAGTGTATCCTTCCTACAAATGCACGAGTGACTAGTATCAAACCGTCCCCTGCAGACGCGAAAATTTCGGTTCTCAACCGCAACTCAATAATTTTCCGTTGCTAAACGGGTGCACTGATACTACCTTCTGATTCTGGCTCTGCACCCTTTGCTTGCCCATTCCGAGGACCTCTTGCGACATCCGGGCGTCAGTCGCCTATCATGAAACGAGCCGACCATCCACTTTCCGCTGTCGTCTCGACGAAACTCTCCTGCACATGGCGACGGTTTGAATCATGGGAAGGAATAATTCGAGCCAATCAAGGAGTGAATCCCTTTTGTATTCCAGAGTCTTTTGGCCCTGCCGCCAAATGCCCGCCACTTATTTAATTCCTCCTTCGTAGAACTATGAGAACTCGGAGAAGTTACATAGCGAAACGGTGTCCGAGTAGTGCGCCTGAGACGACCTCGAGGATAAATTGCAAACGTCTGCGTCTGCACAGGCGGAAGGAGTTAGTTAATGTGCGGGTATAGTTTTGGGAGTCACCAAAGGGACGAGGGCGTCCTTAGTGAGCTCCCTATTGTCCACAAAATGGTTTCCTTGAGACAACGTGGATGCATTCAGTTGTGAATCCATCCATCCGTTGTGACTGTCCATCGGATGGAAAATTGGGTGTTTCACACATTATCCTAAGCTAACAATTTTAAGGTGAATCACTAATTCCATATGGTTTTATTGGATTTTGGCAATAGGCTACGTTTTTCTTCTACTATTGTTATCATTGTTAGCGATTTGAAGGACTAAATCCTGTTTCTCCTGTCCCTCTAATATTTACCCTAAAACGATTCTGAATATTCTGCCCTCGAAGGTTTCAACTCGGAACTTGTTAGATAATACCATCATTAATTTTAGTCGAAACAACATCAAAAACGTCATCGCTAGTTTTAAAGTTCTATCAACAGCAACTAACTTTACCATCACTGGCTATTTCTATTTACCATAATTAACCAAACAGTCCTAAAACATAACTTAATTGGTAAGTTTTTACTCGGGATTAAAGCTTTCCTTAAGGGCACATATATCATCTCTCGTTATAATGCGGAGGATTTGCACCCTGACCAGAATAGAGAAATAAAGTAAACAAAATTTAGCTCCTAAAACTCTCTTTTGCAACTTGCATGCTATTTCGCAATTTTTATTTTTACCATCAGAAGCATTTTATTTGAGAAAAATTCATTAACCTGAGTGAGAGAAAAACGTATTAAAAGATTAAAGAATGCCACATATCGCCGCAACTCGCTGCAAGACACCCTTTTATGTTATTTCTTGTCCGACGAAACCATGCTGTGATATTGACGATCTTTAGTGCCCATCATGAAAAAAAAAACACTTCCACAAGAGATTCTTATTCGATCTATTTCAGTATTTGGAGTATCTTCAGGTGAATTTTTAGCATTTACCTTTACATACTACATATTTGTTTGAAATCGAATCCCGAAGATTTCTAACTTAAAAATTTCGCCCAACGTGGGGCTCGAACCCACGACCCTGAGATTAAGAGTCTCATGCTCTACCGACTGAGCTAGCCGGGCTGTTGTTCATTACGTCTAATTATTTTCTTCATGATGTGAATACTTGTCTTGCATGTACTAGAAGTATATTAAAGTTTTTAGGTATTACCGATAACTATAATTAAATTTTGATAGATTTAAATTAATTGAACAAATAATACATTTAACATATTATTATAAGTTTTGTACCAATATATTTCTGTATCTGGTTATTAATTGACTGTTTCGTTGAAAGATAATGTATCACTTTACTTCAAATCTCACAAACATTTCCATTGTAAAAATAGCATTTTGAACCTAATGTATACCACTTTTTCAATAACCGCTAAGAAATAACGAGATCCAAACAAACTCTCTCTATGTCTGATTGTTATCAGCGACTCATAGTGTCGCGTAAAGTACCATCAGCAATACTTTTCGCACCCTCCCATTGATGCCTACCCGCGACTTACCTTTGCTTACCCTCTTAACATGCACACGTTTATTGCGTGTCCATAGCCTGTCGTATGCTCCCATGTTTCCTCTCCTATGAAAAGGTTTCTCGATATCAAACATTGGTGCATATTAACACACATGTCCTCGAGTAAGATTGACCTGGCACTAATTACTTGGAAACCGCACGCACTTGACCCACACTTTCAATTGGTATTAACTGCGTTAGCCCAAGTACTATATCTACGATAGAAAAACTCATCTCTCAATTACAGGCTCGTTTTGGGCGCTTCCTCTACGCATTCTTACGCTGTCTTCCTGTCTCCGCTGAATTCTTCCCTCATTCCCCTACTTCCTTAGCATGTTCTTCCTCTTACGTTCACCTCTCTTCCTCTGCGATTCCTTTTCTACTTTTTCTTTCTTCTTGAGCGTCTCTTCTTTTCATTGTGTCACGTTCCTCTGAGACTTCCTAAGGGGTAATTTATTCCTAAGACGTAAGTTATGCAAGAGACTTCCGTACCTCTTTCATTTGCTCCTTAGTTGAAGGATAAACTAATAGTGGTGCACCGTTTATATCCGGCGTGGACGTTAGAGCTGTGAATTTAAGTTTCAGAATTAAGTCTTGGCAAGTTGACTCTGGAATTTGTTTTCGAATATTTTAAATCAGGAATGGTAATGTAAAAGAAATATTATTACCTTTTAATATGTTGGTGTATAAATTAAACTACCAGATATCAAGAACAAGTTTTAGAACCATCCCAAACGAAAAGTGTTCAATGTTCATTATTTCAGTTTATACTGAATTATTTTTAGACGTAGTTCGGTTCAATTTGCTTAGATAAGGGGAAAGCCCTCGTTTGTGATCGCAGGATTAGATATTGAACCGTTTCAGATTCAATTTGCCTTCTTACGAATGTCCAATGAGATCTGCTGATTCGTTAGATTTGATTGTTAGCAGCATTAGGCGCTTTCTAGACTAGATAAAGTTGCCGGAAAAGATTATGCCGTATATAGGACAATGACCTGTTATCTTTCCAATTTACTATTAAAATATGTTCCTTGAATATTTTTCTTTTATTTAAAGGTTTATTGCAATCAAAAAGGACATCTATAACCTGATAGGAATCACTAAAGGATAATCTAGGAAAATTTTACTCATTATCATTTGTATTTCTTTGGCTTTTCATAATTTTCATTACATGCAAACTTCTTTCCTAATGTATTAATTTATCTAACAACTATCGGGGCAGCATTGTCCACTTGATATAAAACATTCAACAAAGAGTATCGTAGAAATTTATTTTCCTCCTTTCCTTGTATAGGGTTCAAAGCTTGAGGTTTTGATACATTTTCCGTCACATCTTCACTTAGGTAAATCTAACTGTCGATAATCTGCTGATCTTGAATTTACGTCTCTTTTCTTCATTCGACTATTTTTTTCGTGGACATTTTTACTTGAAAGTTCCTTCTCTTTCGCAAAAAGATTCGATTCGGCCGTTTCACCTTCAGTGGAAAAAGCCAGTTGAAGTCATTTGGAAAACTATGACTGAGTGATCACTGATTCATGCGTGGATTGCTTCACTTCTGAGTTCATACCTTTCTGAATTCCAATATGCGCTTAATTTATGCTTCTTATGCTTGTTAATTGATGTCAGAACGATGGTTTTCCAACATCTCATCGGATGAAGTTGCTGAATAGCAAGTGAAGGGAGAACGAGAAAAAGACGATGGAGTGAATGTGTGTTTTGCACCAACTGGCTAATTGCAATATTTGTAAAACTATCATGGGAATATTCTAAGAATTTGCAGTGGCATTAGCGAGTCAATGAAGTAGCGTTAATATTTTACCTCTCAATTCCCACGCTTATGTCGAGGAAGTTAAGGAACATTATATTCATCCGGGTTTAGCGTCTCGCACATCTTTTTAAAGGATATAACCTTAGATACGTATACTAAATACTGAGATTTTTAGAAGGATACACTATCTTAAAATTCACCATGGAATATATAGTTGACGTTGTGGATGTTTATTTTTAATCTCCTTTATTGCTATTCGGTTATTGTCCCTTTCGCTGCGACAATCGACTAAAGTCAATTTGACGTTCGTAGTCATAAATCTAATACAAATACTTAGCGAAAGGGTTAGATTTAGTACTTCATTTCCACCAAAAAATAAACTAAGCTATACCTACTATAAAATAATATGCTATAAAACACTATAGAATATAATACTAGTTATACTAAATGCAGAAAATTACTTATCGTTAGGAACAAGGAAAAGATGTTCTTTTACCAACTACAGTATTTATCGCAAAACGACCATAGAGCCATCATCAGTTGAAAGATGTCCTACCTGATGAATCCTCTATGCTCCGTTTTCAATGGTCGTTTCCATTAAATATTGTGAGTGGTATAAAAAGGTCTTTTCCTAGTTCCTTCATGGAGTTTTACACAAAGTCACGACCCAAGCGGTTGATTCTGGCTCATTTTTCCTTCAGTAAAGGAAATATAGAAGAAACTAATTGATATGTATCTTCCTCCACACATATTCATATAATTTCTCTAATGGGAGATACATTTGCGGTTTAGCAGTTAATTTTCGCAATGGGTAGAAATAATTTGTCAACTTTCAGATGATTGTTAAGGACTTGAAGTAGAACAGTGGATGCAATGATAGGAGTGGGTTAATATGAAATGTCCTCGAATTATTTTCACTCCTCTCAATTTAGAGACTAATATCTAGTAGACTTGAAGATAATTGTGTAGTAGGCTATTATCTGTTTCAGCAAAGAAAATTAAGAGTCTACAGTAGCTATTGTTATGTACCTTATTACTATGAACAATAACTATGTGCAGTGTATGTATATCAGCTGATCTGGTTTATTGGCGTAAATTTTTTCCGGTGTTTGTTTTTAAAGAAATTTGAAAGGAGTAAAGGCCGTACATACAATAACCATAGGCGATTGAATTATATTTTTGCATAAATTGCGTACAAAATTAAAATATCTGTAAAATATATCTAAGTAGAAACTTAGAAATGTATTCCGTGTATTAGACGTAATAATCGTTGGTGCAGTTACAACGACACAACTGCTCGATGAATCATGATTTCAGCTTTTGGCAGATAAATATAGAAATTCGCATCTATGACAAAATTCCTGTCGACTTTTTTTAGAAAGATCCATCTGTTCTCAATGAAGGGAGACGTTGCTTACCGTAATATTGATATCAGGGTATATTATTTTTTTGTTAAGCGTAAAAGTAGTACCTGAAACAAGGTTCCTAACCCTCTATCTATAGAGAACGCATACCGGATCCCTGGAGAGGGTAAGTAATGCGCATGTTACGTTTGCTTCGCATCTCATCTCGCAAACGTAATGCGGAAGTCTAGTAATTAGCGATAACGAGTATCTTACAATTTCTTCCGTTCGGCACATTCCACATCCCACACGTCATTTAACTTCCATTAACGTTTCCATTCGCCCCCGTTTCTACTCCCTCATTCCATGACTCAACCGCTCAATGCTATCCTTTATAACACCACAACCGTCCCCCTTCTATCTTTATCTCCTCTTTCCCGATGGTCATCTTTGCTTTACTTCCATAGTCACTAGAATACTGTCATGAGGAATCCCCTCAGTGCTCCCTAAAGAATCTAACGTCGTTGTTGACGAATTCATAAAATCTCTTCAAAATTAACCTTATCTGTTACGAATTTTAATTTCTTTAGAGTTAACCTTAATATGATACATAGATAGATGGGTAGATAGACTTTTTATTGGCTAGGCCCAATGGAGCCTCTCTTCCTCCTAACCTCATATGTCGCTATGACATGAACAGATATTAATTAAAAAATAAAAAGAAATTGTAGAGTGAGGGAAAATATTCACTACTGAAGATTAACAAAAAACCCACGGAAAACACCCACAGAGAAGGGGGTGAAAAAAATAGCGAAAACGCAGAAGAAAAAATATTAAAAGTAATTTATAATGAAAATCTTTGCACTTCAAAAATGAAAACGAAAGCAAATTCAAAATACATATTGGAAAATAACTGAAATTACTAAGCTATACACACACCTTAACATTGCAAAAACATCAATACACCATTAAATTACAATAGCACATTAAAATAACAATAGAATATCTAGATTAATTAATAACTAAAGATGATAATTCTAACCAGAGGCCCTCGTTGAATAATCATTGTGAATGGACTACTTCCGTAAATTGTGTTTGCACGGAAAAATATTTGTCCCGACTTTAGTATGACAATGACTCAGAACTTTTTAATTCGTCGCACACAAATGGGCATCAAATCGATCGCATATTAATACTTCCTACTGAGCGAAAGATATACAGCTGAAAGAATTCTCAGATTGACGTTTTCTAAAATTTAGGAAGCTATAGTTACATTGTAATATGAACGTCCAATATAAAGTGCAGTTTTAAAGTGAACCATTTTATCGTGTTATCATCAGAAATGGTAATCATGTGTATAAAAAATCATCTCACGTATTCAACACTAAAGCACACATAATTATTAAGTATATCGGCCGTTAACTCCTATGGTCTTTCGGTGTGATTCTATTTCTGATTCGAACTCGAACCGAGGTAGACAACAGACGATACAACTCTACAGAAAATCATCAATTTGCTCATCGACGAGAACAATTATTTAGAATGACTTGCTTTTATCTTCCCCGTTGGGGAGTAATGGGCTGCTCTGGAGTGCTTTTGCAAGATGCATTAAGAATATCCGCTTCTCAAGGTATAACTGAGAAAATGTCTATAGTATCAGCCAAATCAATTATACCTCTTTCTGAATCGTCAATCGGGAGAACAACTTACAGCTACTGATCGAGGTTAGCGATGGGATAGCAAATACCCCATTTTTGCCTTCAGCAAATACGCGAAGAAAAGAATATACTGTAACATATCAACGTATTCAGAGTTGAAAATCGCATTTAGCGTTTAAAATTTGTTATATTTTCACTTTGTGGAATGGGATAAAACGGAAACAGCACGGAACCCACTAGACCGTCTATCGTCATGCACTGAATTTTATCTTGGTGTCATTTTAGATAAAGTTATTTACTTTTCTAATACAATAAAAAAGACGGAGGAAAATGGCTTTTACGTGAGGATAGTCACGAAAGAACGATTTACTCATGGGTAGTCTTTGGTGACACATGCTGAGTAATTTATGTCATTGTGTTTAGGTGAATTATTAGTCACGCTATCATATGCAAAGATGAAAGACATTTCGTCAAATATTTCAATTTTTCACTGGAAATAATTGACATTTCTTATCAGAGTAAGGCATTCATGGAAGATTTTCCCGTATTAGGTGCCATACTTCATGGAGTTTCAATATTCAAATTAAAAGTAATTATTTGTTTTGCAGTATTCTAAATTATACCGAACAGACCGACTCAGTTCTGAGTTGATGTTCATGGAGGTAATAGAGTCTATTAATACTCATTCGGGTTGATGGAGAGTTAGGACTTAAACAAAGACATTTATCAATCTGCATATTTGTTTTTAATCGAAATATGCATCTATACAAGAGAGCTTACCAATACTCAAGTTCAATTTTCTCATTTATTAAAGTACCACATTTGTAAATTAGTCGTTTGAGCGCCCGGATAGCTCAGTCGGTAGAGCATTAGGCTTTTAACCTAAGGGTCCAGGGTTCGAGTCACTGTTCGGGCGAAACTTTTTGAGCCGTATTTCTCAGTAGATATATTTCCTCCTATCATAGTATAGTACCTGGCTGAATTCAAGTGGCCTTTGCATACATGAGAAATAAATGAAATTCGTATTTGTGTTAAGATTTTTAAGAAGGCTGAAAATCGAGCATGATTTGTAGTATACCAGCATAACAGTTGTTGGACTGTCCTATAGCCTAATATTTAACATTTGGGGAATGTTGTAATGATTTTGTTCGATTTTTAAATTTCATAAGAGCGGACGAAGATAGAGTTGCTTCGGGTGGTTGGTATATTATGAATTGATATGCATATTCTCTTTATTTAAATATTTTTAGTATGTACGATTTTACTGAAACGGGTGCAATTATTAAGAATTGAGAAACCCAAGCAAGTAATTTAACATAGCTGTATTATATGACACAGCTGTATTTAATAGAGCAGAGTCATCTGTGTTTAAATTAACGGAATATGTTCTAATTGTGTTGCATAAATATTTGCTCGGTGGTTGGTTGTTGCTGTTACCTTCTGTCATAATTAAAATTACTTACTGGGGTAAGATAGTCTTGTTTGTTAGAGCAGTTTGTCAGAACGAAGGAAGGAATGATAGAGAAATACTTATAATAATAGGCAGGTGATAATGATAAGAATAATGATGGGCAGGTGGTGGTACGAGTTGACATTTTGCTTAGGAACCGTGAAGGAATGAAGCCTTTAGAAGGGTTCGGGGTAGCTAATCCTCGAATTGATAAACAGTGGTGATGAAGGCTTTTGAAGGCCTTACTTCGTACTTACTTATCTAATTCATACTTTACATGAATGGAATTAACAAAAGTGGGACATAAGTAGCGAGTAAAATCCCTAATAGTCAACTATTATCAAGTTAGTTGCAGCTCCAGCACCTAAACTCAACGTTAGAAGCAACGGAACATTTTCCAAAATTTTATACTCCGTTTTTCAGACCACTTCTGCATCACCGTTTTAGAATTCAAATTTAATGTAAGGAGCCTCGAAACCTCTCGGTCAAGAAACCTTTTCCCCGAAGTTACGACCTTTCACCGATTTTCCTTATCTTTTTAACGGCGGCATCTTAACCTCTCTCTTATCTGCCGCCCTTTTCTCTCTTTCCTTTTGTTTTACTCTGGTTCCCCTTCGTCACTTCTGCCCATAGCTATTTGTCTCTTTTGACTTCCACTACTGTCGTTCATCCGGTCATTACGGACAATGGATTTCAAGCGGTATCGGCAACAATGGATCTTGTTTTCCCTTCTTTCTCTTCCATTTACAAATATGATTCCGCCTTGGTTCAAATGCATGCGAATGAGAGATAGGAAGAATCGTGTGGAGGCGTCCGTTTGGGAAGTAAAATGACCCGATTGAATCAGGAAGGAAGGATCGTATTCTTTGTATATAATAGGGGTTACTAACCCATGGGTCCCGACCCAGATTTGTGGTCACGAAAGAAGTTGGACGGGTCGCAAGGAAGTGAGAAACGGTAATAATATAGTGTTGATGTAATAATGATGTATTACTGATTTAATATTGATATAATAAAGACATCATATTAATGTAATATTGATTTAATATTGACGTGATATTGATATTATGTTGATGTAATATTGATATCATGTTGGTGTAATATTAATTTAAATTAAGGGTAAACTATAAAGGTGATGAAAATCAGTAAAGAATACATTGCAGCAAAGTATCTTACCTAAATTTCTTCTGGTATAAACATGTAGGAAATCGTTTAGCTAACACTGTAACTGTAATCAAAAGTAGGATACAGTTATTTCACCCATTGTTCCTACTGAGAAGTATTCCGTCAATCTTTACTTTTAGGATAGGAAAGTTTTTTGGAACTTGTGGTTCTTTTGCCCAAAATTCACCGCGTGGTATTTTCAAGTCCATTTTATTCATCCAGATAACTTTTCAGTGAAGTGATCTTGATTAGGTTATGGTATTCGTTTTCTTCTTTGTTGATTTTATCACATTTTGCTAACGTATTTAACGTAAATGAAGATTATACCGTTTTTAAAATAAAATGGATCAAATAGAAAGTAAGTCTTGGGTAACCAGTCGGAATACGACACAGAGCCACACACATTAAGTAGTCAATTTATGCTTTTTGTAATCGATCAGTTGTTGATAGGAATCACTGACCAACTTAACTCCGAAATGTCTTACATTACCCATTATATTGAACGTTTTACCAATATTTATTCCAATCCGATTCATACTGCTGTAGATGAACTAATTATAATGTAATAATACTATTAATAAACGAGAAATAATATTATAATATCTGATATTGGCTAACTTCTCCGGTTGATTATCGAAAATATCTTCTTTGGATAAAAGAAGTCTAAGGCCCGGTATTATAATGTATACTTAAAATGGACTGTAACGAAAGTTCACTTTAGAACCCAATATTTCATTGTTATTTTCGAGTCAAAGTGAAGATTATTGTGCTTCTCCATGCTAATTCATCATACATGTAGAAGATTTACTATTATCTTCACTTTAACTCCAACAAAACGTTATAATACCAGGCCTTAAAGTGAACTTTAGTTAAAATCCATTTTAAGTATACATTATAATACCAAGCCTAATTCTTGTCTAAGTCTTACGTTGCCTTCAGATGAATGTATCTTTCTGTATCAGCCTACCATCCCTCTGTTTTCATTCCTTCACTCTTCAAATGAAGGAGGTATTTTCTGCTATCTTGTTTAAAGATTTGGTTTACCTCCTATCTACATTTAATCGTATTGTCATCAGTCCTGCCCTTGGAAGATTATCTTTACCTGAGGCCGCTTGCATTCTTTCAGTTATTACAAAACAACTTCCTTATGTAATTTCACTCGAAGCACGTTTTCATGGTCATTATATGTCGAGACATCTTGATAAGGCACACGGAGGTGCAGTTTGAACATTCACGCATATTACCCTTACTTCAGTTTCTGGGATTATGAGTCAATATGCCCACTCAGAAAAATGGAGTGAGTTAAATGGAGTGAGAAGAATGATTCAGGATTCGCTGGGAAATTAGGAATATAAGTTTCTCAATTTCTTATTCATAATTATTAAACATGAAGTGTTTCTCATTTTATCTATTAGTGATTTCTTCTCTGAATTTTTCCTTTCTATGGTTTCTTTTCCAAACCAATAAGAGCATTCCTCACCATTCGAATTATTGCTTTTAAATGCGCGAATTACTTCCAAATCTGTGTATGCATGTATCATTTCAGTTTGAAAAATTTACAAATTTCTTACTCTATAGGCAATGCTTTCCTCGGAATGAAAAACTGTGATACTTTGACATGTTTGAGAACAATTCATTGAGCAATATCATTTCTGATATAATTTTATCCATTACGCTCTTGCTGCAGAAAATTTTGTAACGGAATATTTTTGGCGTATTCCTCTTCCTGTAGCTGACTTGGGGTCCCTTTCTTCACAGACATTGTTTACTATAACTATATTAACTTGAAATAAATCCATTTCCTAACTTAGTAGCATTATATCAAGGATTCCCGTACAACGTTTGGTAAAAGATTTCGACCATGGAAGACAATTAAGTCGTTTTATGTATTCTCGGAAAGGTTTTATGCAAGAGTTAGAGGAGTATAGTTAATGAGGTAGATAAAATTGGAATAAAAATTATTTTGTTTGAATCCTGGAAGCATATCATCATAAATTTATTCACAGTAAATAATAAATCTAACTTTTTAACTCAGTTTCTCTGCGTCCTTCCTATTTTCTCTCCCTTCTCATGTCCAAATGAGTACCACAAGGGGCCTCAGGATAGCCATGTTAACTTGTTAAGCTCCGATGAAAGCTGCTCCGGGTTCGATTCCCAGTGGGGATTCACGTGCGAAATGACCTTAGCTGTTGAAGCAATTTTAAAATTACTACTACTATTGAGTACCCCAACTTACATACTCTGTGAAGATACTTCCCAGAAATTAGGATAAGCTATAATTTTTCTCGATTTCCAACGTTATATCAACCGGTGAGCTGCAGCACTTAATTTTGCCGCATCACACCTGTGCTGGTGCACCATTAGGAGGCTCTCTTTGAGCCGCCTAACTTGTGGAAGCTCAAAATTTTATAAAGCTGTGTTACGTTTATGATTGAAATTTTGAGAAAGATCATTAATAAATGGGAGTTGCTGATAACAACGTTAAAGATTCATTCCGCCTTTTGCGTATCCTTTACGTATTAGAAATTAGCAAGTGCATGATCAGTCGGAGATAACGAAGGGTGGCGAAGCACTGTCGCAGTCTGCCGTCTAATGTCCCAGACCAAAATTTCCCCATCTCGAACGTTTCTCAAGAAAAACTAACTTGATCCCGATGGATCCTAAACGTTAATTTCCTCCCCTATTAATTAATCAAATCCTATCCTCTGACTCGAACCTCTTCTCTGAATCCATCTCCCACGCCGTCACTGGCCACATCATCCTCCTCATACCTCCACACGCATTTTTTTCCCAAGTGCTCTTCTGCCCCCTTCGATCTCCTTCATTCAATCCTCTTTCTCTCAGAATCTCCTTTGTTCTCTTACATTCAAAGCGTTCATAAAACCCCCACGAAAATCCCCCTTTCTTCTGTGTGCTCCTTTTTCATCCCCTGTACCTCCAGCATACCGTTCCCTTCTCCACGCTTCTCTTTCCCCTTCCCTGGCGCAAACGGCGTCCTTTCCCCTCCGTCCCCTCACCTTCCGCCCTCCCCTCCGCCCGTCTATATATTCCTGCAACATTACGTCGGCGTCCTACTCAGCCGGTTACCACAGCCAGAGCAGCGTCGCCCGCGAAAAAACACCCGTCTCTTCTTCCGCCAAAAACTCTACCAGTCGCCATGGATTTCCTCAACAAGAAGTTCAAGATGGTCTCCAGTGAGAACTTCGACGAATACATGAAGGCTCTTGGTGAGTGCTTGGTGCACGCCGGTGGTTGCCGCCGCCGGTCTTTCCACCGGACGATCCCACTAGTTCGCGAAGCGCGGGTGTTTTATGTGGATTCTTAGCGAAAAGGTCCCCTTGGTTCGGTGCCTGTGCCCGTAGTTTATCGCGATTCTTTCTCGTGGCCTTCCGTTCGACGACCTCAGATTCAAGGGAGGCCGCGCAGTAGAGGCGCGGCGTGGTGTGCGCGTGGCCTTGGCAAAGACGCCGTGTGTGACTGTTGTACTCGCGGCTTCGAAAACTGGTGTCGTTCAATCGGTTTCTCAACATTTATCGTGGACGTAATGTGTTTTCCGCGGTCAAAAGTCTGTGTTTACGTTTAGATATCTGTATCGCGCTGAGTGGACTCTCGACTAAATGTTTTCGCCGGTCCTAAGGAAGTTTGCTTCCGAAGCGTGGAACTGGAGGATTCGGTAAAGATCGATATTAGAATTGCTGATATCTCGAAATTTCGACGTAATATGAGAGAGACTATAGTTATAGTCTATTGATATATTTCTGTTTAAACGTAATCTCGTATCCTCCGCACGATTTTAAATTCTTGCTTAATTCTCATGTGATACAATGTTGTCTTCGGGCACCAGGGAGATGTTTCGGGTCTACAAAAAAGGCTTATCTCGTTAATTCGTGACTCTCTCAGGATTGTCTGAAATATTTTCCGGTGAATTTTGCTAGCAGTCAGACCCGTTTTCCTTGTTCAAACTTCCTGTACTTTTATCGGTCTTATTTATCTCTATTTGTGCATGTTGGCTTCGCGCACAATCACCTCGCGGTTGAAATAGTATCTGTATCTCTTGATGTTCCGTGGCTTCTTAGTTTGACAGGATTGAAATGTCCGGTATCGCGGCTTGCATCCCATATTCCTGCTATCTTTATTATTCATCGCGTTTTCGCCCGATCGACAGGAAGAATGCTTCTATGGTAATGTTCCAGAAGGGGGCGTGTTGAGATGTGTAGACAGAAGCTAAGAATTCGGGATATGCTTTGCGAGGTTTTGAATTCAAAATATTCAATAATTTGGCTACATATTAATTGCACGTGAAAGTATTCTTTCCCTAAAGGCTTAATCTCCCCGTAATAGTGAAACAAGAATTATTTTAGGATAGTTTCTTAAGATTAAGATTGATCAAATAACTGCAGTTCTAAAATTTCTTTTCAGCATTTGATTGTCAATACTTGTTAAGCAGTTTCTTTGAAAAAGAGAATTTGTCAAATGCAACGGGCATTTATTGAGATTGACATCTTAAATATTTTCGGTGTAGTTAAAGAAACCCTTATTTACTACCCAGATTTCATTTCTCTAATGAAAAGCTCGATGGAAGGCTATTACGATATGAACCTAATTTGTTAGCTGCATATGAGATAGAAGCGGAACTTTCCTCTTTCTCAGGGCACGCTCAATTAAAATTCCACCTAGTCTTCTCATAGATAATTGAAATTCTTTCGATGATTCATCATGGAATTGCGCCACGAGTTGAGTGCGGTCATCCTCCGTTCGACCGGTTTCCTGGCATTTCGGAATCCAGTTCTAGTTCAGTTAGTTCAATCTATTTTTTTTTAAACTAGTCTCCTTCCAATGAAGGAGACGTCACTCCTCTTACTGGATCGGTCTTACATTTCTAACGCCCACTTCCCATAGGTTACCCATCCGACAATCCATCACTAGATTGGCATTAGGACGGTCCCAATGTACCGGCAATTATCAGGGGTCGCCCGGGTGAACGGGCAAGGTCAGATTCCTCCGGGGTCACTCGGGTGCTGCACCGGCGGACACCAGACGATGACTCTCCCCCCCCTGCTCTAATTTAAAAATTACGCTGCATTAGATAGTCTCCCCTCCCCCTTTCTTACCAGGATCTTCGGGACGTACCGCGGGGTCGTTGTACTTCGAACGTCGGCGTCTCTATCCAGAAGGGGGGTGACGTACTCCTTCCTCCCCCTTTGCAGAAGCTCTTCCGCTCTTCCCCCTGAATCACCCCACTTCGATCCCCTCCGACAGGACCCTTCAATTAGACTGTTAAATTCGCTCGCCGGCGCGAGGCATAAGTTTCCGTGGGAGAGTTTTCGACGCTGCGCAAAAGTTCGTGACGTCGATGACTCGAGCGGGAAATGTCTAGGAACCCTGCGGGGGAAGTTCCTCTTTTTGTGCCCACGGATTTATCCTGCCAATCTTATTTCTCACGGCGCGGAAGAGGTGATTTGCGCAATGGTTGAGCAGGAAATAAATCTTACGTTTGTGCTCTGACCTCGTGTATGGGGTGTGTAACTTGGGAAAATGCCCAAGTTTGTTAGTACCCAAATTTCTAAGACTAATTTCACGAGAGAACTCAAGGTTAACGGATTGGTAGTTTAGTAGCAGCGCGAAATTTTAGCCAATGCAAGGAATGGTATGCCGCAAAATTGTCGTAGTATTTAGTGCTTCAACAGCCGAGGTCATTTTGCATGTAGGCCTCCACCGGGACCGCTTTCACCGGTTACCCGCTTGGCTGTTCAGGAATCCCTCCCATTACTCCGCAGTCTCTATTGTTTGTAATTTTAAGATATAAATTTGCTAAATTAGAAGATTTGAATTTACGGTTCCGAAAATGTTATTTTGCGTTGCATTTTATTAAAGAATTTTTGAGTAATTTTACTAAATGGTCAAATATGCTAGGGAAAAATAGGGTATTGTGCACCGCGATGATATTTAAAATATGCTCCCGATATGGTGCTAGTGATGGTGAAAGTCAACATCCGTGAAGAATATAATCATCCGTAAACTTTTTATCACTTTGCTAAAGTGATGAAAGGTTTGCAGATTGCGATTGCCTATCTAACGCTGAGTTTTATTGGTGTATGAATCACGGAGTCCTAAGCAATAAATTCTTGGAAATGCTTCAAAAGTTGGCGTAATTCTATTTCAATGTCAACAGGCAGTTTTCGAAACTAATGTAAAACTTTCCATGATATTGATTTTGTCAACCTGTGACGTTATTCCCAGAGATTTTGACTCGTTGGTAAAGCCGTTACGTAATTGCACCCGCGATGCTTTTTTGGCACGGTCCAATTTCGGCGTTGTCGAACGACTTTCGGGATGTTTTCAGTCTCGTCGTAGTAGATTCGATGGAATGAGGAACCTCTTCCTTCCTGTCGGACTCGAAATTTGTATATGTCCGCTTACGAGAAGTTTCCTCTACTTCAATGCCACAAATTCCCCTCGAATGCCATCTCGAGTCCTATCTAACTGCCAAATGCGCCTTAATTTCCTCTACTTTCCTCACTCCACAATGCTGCAGAACACCTTTACGCTGGTGCACATCTGTCGTTTTTCAGCGTGAACCACTTACTTGAGGGGTAGGGGTTAATTTCGGCCATCAGCTATAATTTCTCTTATCGAAAGCAAAAGGTGCGCTATTTAAAAATAATATAAGCTCAGGCAAGAAGGCGGTCGCATCTCGAAAGATCGCGTGAGATTTTTTGTTTTTTCAAGTTTGCATTTCAATAAGCTTATCCTGTATACCGCCAATGAAATTCTCTTAATAAAATGATTTTTCCTTTGGTTTTATTCCGGGAATACAATTTCATCTGCAGTTTTTAAAGATTAAACTTTTATTCCTGTAACATTGACCCAATCTCCTTCATATTCAAATGTATTTATTACGTGCCAAGGTGTCAAAAGAGTTCTTTACAAAGATTATGCAATCATAAATTTTTTCGCCTTACCTTTTATCATATCAGGCTCTCGGAACGATATTTTTGATCTAAAATACTGTATGTAAAATCATGCCGAATTCAACGGTTTACTTCTCCGCTTAAACGTTTCATAAATATTTTTACTATTTAAGTCTTTCATTTAAAGTTGAAATCTTTACTGGCAATCGGTGGAAATAAGCAGATTCAACTTATAAAGAATACCATAGTTTATCTATTTCCTTTAAATATTATTTGAAACACAATTTATTATTGAAACGATGCATGAAACTGCTAATTAATAATCTGGAAATAACCTCTTAAGTTATTGCGTCAATCTACAAAGGCGAATGTCGAATTTTTTATTTTAGAGGAAAAACAAAAGATACGTAAAAACCAGAGTTACGTGAAGTTTTGAGAACCTTCTTGTTACATTGTCGCCTTGCTTTAAAAGTAACTTTAGCGAAAGTTGATAGATTTACGACGTGTCAGTCATATTCCATATCTCACGGAGTCCCTCCGCCCGGAAAGAAATTACCTGCAGTATGCTTTAGCTTTTATTTTGCGTAGCTTCGAAGTCACTTCCGGCGGAATTCGTATCATGCCAGGTGCTGCCCCTTCCGCCCCTCCACTCTCAATCTTTTCGCCCGAGGTCATTCCCATCCGTCGCTTAGGTATTCTAGGATCGTCGCTTTATTTGCATGGCGTCATTAAGTACACAGGTCTCTTTTTCTCGAGATGCCCCGGGAGTTATTACGAAAGAGCCAAAATGTTGTTTCGAGAGACCTAACCGAATCCTCACGGTGTCGTAACCTTGGGTATAAAGTTCCCACTTCATAAACACTTTGTGATGCAACCTTGGGTGTGAAAAATAACGGATTAACGTATTCACCTAGAATAAATCTTCATATGTTCAGTCGTTTTGCTCCCAATATTGTTTCGTGTGACACTATCTTATGTTTTAAACTATACTGTAGTGGTTAATGGGAAATGTAATTATTGACGAACGTTGAAGGTTGACCAGGCTTCACAGGATTTGTAACAAAATCGCATTTTGGATTAGGTAGATTACTGAATTGTGATTGAAGTATCTTTATAGATAGGAATTCTGCATGGTATTCCTGTGTATTGGAATTTATCATTTTTAATTTAAATATTAATAAAGCCTATCTTTTCATATACAATTAAAGTAATTAATATTTAATTTCTAAAATTATTGCGTCACTTGATTCCATATAATTTTGAGTGAATCTGCTGGTAAAAATAGTGTCGAAATGTAGATCGTGTATAGTATATTCATTTGAATTGTCAAAATTTTGTGCCCAAATTTCCGGAATATTTGTCACGGATGCAAGTCGTCAGATACTGCAAATGGTATAGCAAATGATAATGATACAGAAAATGCTGTCCAAGATTTTGCTGATCATCATTCTGAGTCGTGCGTAAGCTTTTATATTTTTCCTCTAGACATTACTTTAAAATATATTGAATTTATGTAATTGCATTTATCTCTAAATGAAGCTTCGAGATTATCCTTTGTTCTAGCGCAGAGTTTCCCAAAATTTCCCCCGACGGAACACTTTATCAATTCTATGATATCAGCGGAACACCTGGCTTACTTTTCCTGTCAGTAAATATTACATAGTAATAATAGATTTCATTAAAGAGTCAAGTGTTTATTGAAAACCCAATCTTCTCATAAAATCAAGAGCCCCTGATTTTTGAACATGTTATAACTTCATTCAAAACTGAAATTCATACAAGAATTAACATTCTTCACGTGTTTCCGCGGAGCACTTACAAACTCTTCGTGAAACACCAGTGTTCCGTGGAACACACTTTGGGAAACCCTGTTCTAGCGTAATCGCATCGGACATGCATTCGCTGCAAGTCTTAGCGATCGGAAGTATCTTCTTCGTCGATGTCTTAACCGTCCGTTCCTTCCATTCAATCCCTCTGTGTCTGCTGCAGTCCACGCATTTAATCAGTCACTCTCTCGGCTGGACTGAGCAACTCTCAAAAAATGCAACGGTCGTTGCATTGACGTCATTGGTTGGAAAGGGACTCCTTTTGTTCCGTCATTTGTTGCCGATAACCAGTTGGATGTTGACTGCTGCTCTTTTTCCCCACTAGATCCCCTTCCAATCGCTGACCATCGCCTTAACGTTTATTTGCGTTCATGACCTGCACAAGTGGTCCTTCATGACTCAGTCACCTCGTAACTTTCCTAGGTGGTATGAGATTTATACTGGAGCTTTGCTGTTATTGTGGTCAGGGCTATTCGAACATTGCTTCGCTGTAAGTTGTTGAGTATAATTTTTTTCGGTCTTACGATCTGGTAGAAGCAGATGCGTAAAAGTGAATGAAATGCGGCATCAGAACAATTATTCATGGGTAAGCTAGCATTTGAACGATGGACGTTATTCCGCGACGAAACGGGACAAATGACTTCCTGGCTCTTTTGTAGTTGGTGGTCGATAAATGATCTCTTAAGTGACAAATCGTCTTGCGGCACTCGTATCACAAGTATTTGAAATTGATAAGAAAAAAATTGTTTAAATATAATTGAAAAGACATATGATATTTGAAAGTAATTGGGTATTTTGCTTTTTGGAGCTTTCTCAGGACAACAGGAAGTTAGGACAAATTTCGGGAAACCGCGACGTCTGGACTTCTTAAATGTAGAATCCATAGTCTTTGATAAATCTATCTTTTGGTACAAGTTAATGAAAATTGTATCTTTCACTTAATTTGGTCTATCTTGTTCATGGCTAAGATAATATGAAAGCATCGGAGGTATGAAAGACGCTGAACAATGGCATTTTCTCCTTATGGAATGTTATGAAAATCGTTAGTTGTAGAATTTTGTGGTTCAATTACGTAGACTTTTTCTGCTTACAGCAATCTGACTCAATGAGGATTGCAAGGGCAAACTACCTCATTCCTCATCTTGCATAGTAAGCCTCATTTCTCTCATAGCTCTTAGTAGCTCAAAAGGGACTTCAAAGACATTTTGATATCTTTTTAAGATCTTGGATATTTCTGAGTCTCGGAACGTCTGCGTTATACTATGAAAATGTTACAATTTATTTTTACTCCTGCAGAGTCCATCCTCTTGGGTATATTCTCATTGAGCTGAGACTACAAACGGAAGACTGTCATTACGGAAACCCTAACCATTAATGACCCTTAGTAGCTTAGTTGCTATCGAATATTTCATTCACGTTAGGACTGGAATCGCGTATGCATCCTGATGAGACACGACGAAGAGCAGAACGGGGATAATCTTTCCCTCTTAGCTTTGCGTGCGACGCAATCAATTCTGCGGGGAAGATTTTCCGTATCGAATGTCCAGATTGTTCACCATCAGTTTTTCCTCCATGCTTCGACGAATTCAGTCTTCGCCTCCCACGCCCGATGTCGCTTTACCACTTTTCGAATCCCTTCCTCAGTTCCCATTCGCGAAACTCGCACGCACGTAAGGGATTTTCTAAGAAAGATTCGGCTTTTCGACATCACACGAGTATTTATTCCTGACGATATTAGAACTTTGAATCCTCAGCCGCAACCTTGTCCCGCCTTTCTTTCCTTTCACGTTATTTTACCTGCACGGTTTCCCATTTAAGAATGGAAGAACAGGAAAAGCAAGCGTCACCGAAGCGAAACCTGTTGGACCGTAGACGGGCTTTGCTTAAGTATTGTTTTACACCTCCGGCGAAGTTTACACAGTTGTGCGCCTGAATCTTATGAAGCCGGTAGTCCACGCGGCGTTGCGTCGCCGGCGGCGTTAGCTGCGTCGTAGACTTCATTTTGCCGATGTTGCTACGTACAATTTGAATGTTCTGACAGTTTTCTTCATTGTTATGTACCATTACGAAATCTTGGCCTTCGCGAAACTAAGTCAGGAATACCTTTTTAGTTCAGACATTCAGACGAGGGAATTTAAGGCAAATTTGTAACAATCGACAACGCGCAGATAGGGTTAGGGATACTTTACAGAACCAGTAAAACCAGGGTTACAAAACTAGCAACAAACTAAAAGAACTCGCTTACGTAGTAAATTCGGGTTGATATGGGATTTAGGCAAAAAATATCTAAAATCCGAGAAATATGACAGAACTAAAAGATTCGTCGTACATGACTTACAAATACGGTCGATTGTTAGCGCCCATTTGTTTTCACTTGATCTAACACTCGAATTGCAAATATTTTTTACAAGAAACCCACAAACAGTAAAAGGTCTTTAGAATGGATTGAAAGCTTCAACTATGTAACAAAGTAAGAAGTTAAAATATAAATAATTGAAGACATAAATGGAATAAATTATACAGCCGAAATTTAAAATATAATTAGTTGACAATATCAGTCATACTTCAGTTAACAATCGTACAGATGGATCTATGGGGAAAAAAGGATAGTACCCTGTTGGACAGATGTGGCAAACCGTAGATAAAAGATCGTAAAACATGGTATTTAATATTGTAAAAACATTTCTCCTTGTCTATTTGTGGACAGTAACTTTCATACAGAAGGTTTGATGTTTAATGTAAACTGTAATAGTATACTTCAATTTTTTTATGATCCTTCTGCAACGCTCCTTGGAGAGTTAACTATTACTGCTATCTCAGCTGCTGTATTCTCCCTTTCAACCTGGCTTTTTTTTTCCTTTTTGTTTAACCTCAATCCTCACCTGCCCTTTACGCATCGCCACGTGGTCAGTATGGAGCGTCAAAGGCTCGTGCGCTAGAATGTTCTTTGATTTTTTTCCCCCCCTCGCTACTTCTAAAGATGTTATCCGCCAATCGTCGTACCTTTATGACCTTACCCTTGAAAATGAACGGGGTTTTTACATGCAGCTGCCGTCAGCCATTGGCTATATTTTAATTCCGTTTATAGTTTATCCTGTGAAAATTTTTCACCTGGAGTCTAGATTTTAGGACTTTGCTGAGAAGTTTAATTTACAGTAAGAATTTTTTAAAGTTTCTCAGCTCTTTCAAAAATAATTCTTTACTCTGAAACTCAAAATAAACTGATTTACTGTCTACGTAAACGGGATAACGTGAAAAACTCGTTCATCAGCTGCGTTATGTATCTGCATTATGTCAAATCTTTCAGGTTTACCCTTCTGTTCTTTTGCATAATGTTCTTTCTCTGGTAGTTTTGGAGGATTGAAATTGCTCTACTCTAAGTAAATGATTTATTACTATACTTGTGTATTGCTTCGTGTCGTAGTTGCACGGTTTATTTGCAAGTAGAAATGCTTTATTTTCCTGTCTTTAATGCATCCCTATCTCAAACAGTATACAGGCTAGGTATATTCTATGAACTTGATGGGATCCTAGAGCTATGTAGGTTCTAATAGCGAAATTTACTCATTGAAGTTGGAGATCATTTTTGCGATATATTCTTGGTAATGATTTGCGGAGTTTCGCGGGGTTAATGGCATGCAAACGGGCCATGCACTCTAAGATTTCTCTCCAAACCTTCTTTGAAAAGGTCCATGACTCACAAGCCGTGAGCCGTGGGAATGCGTGAATAAAGTCGTTCATAAAAAGCAATCACTCATCGTCATAAATGGTAGATGATTCATGCTTAGTAGCAATTAAAGACGGACATTCTGAATAAGACTTCTACAAATCCACGAATATATTTGTCATACACAAGATGGGACAAGGTATTTCAAGAAAAGATCGTATTCTTTATTCCCGGTATGATTGTGAAAATTTCCGCTTGAGCTTATCCGTAGCGGAATTCTCGATGTAATTGCTACTCTACCGTTACACGTGGTTTCTCGATTAGCCTCACCAATCCCTCTTCCTGTTTTGTTTCCGGTCGCGCCATTCTTTGCGATCTCCACTTAGCTAATCTTCAACAGGTGTGATTTTCAGCATTCGTGTCACCCTCCATTTTGCAGTCTTAGTTCTCAGAAGCTACAGTCGAAGGTAAAGTTTCACATTTGCAATCTTATTCAGGCTTGATATGTTCCTTTACTCTGAATTGAAGCTCTAAATTAGAGATAGAATTCCTATCCCTCCACCAGGCTCATTCTTAGTCCAACACGTATGAAGTATTAAGGGTTTTGGCATCTAATTACTTCTCGAACAATGCTTACCCATCAGAAGTTTACTAGTGATTATTTTACTATCGTTTAGTGGTAATTCCAAACTTAATTTGTCCTATACTCGCTACTCAGTTTTTGCCGTTAACTTTTTGGTCCTTTTTCCCTGCTTTGATTTTGACCTTTCATCTTTAAAGTATGAAGCTCTTCTTTTGCTTTCGAAATGAACATGTGGATTGACAGCTGTGACGAAATACAGCGGAGTAGTTTTTATCGCCAGATTTTTTTGTGGCGCTCACAGTACAATTTTGTTGAGTCAAGATGGTTCTGACGTCTGTCAGTGATATGCTTGAAAAGGAGCACATGTATTTGTGCACATTGTTCGGATTCTCATTTAATTCATGTGAAGTTTTAATTTTCGCTCAGATGGAAGGTAAATCTCTCGAAATAACGGGTTTTGCCATAAAATATGCCCTAATTGGAGTGCAATGGCATTCAGAGATCGGTGGTCATAATCATTTATATCCTTCATATCCATTTAATACGATGAAATATGAGGAATATATTTTCAAGTAGAGAAGAAAAAGTCCGCGTGAAACGAGTGATTAGCATATTATCAGGAGGTTACGCTCATGAGCGTAGCTTCTTTTCGGTGGTGGGATGGCAAATTAACTGCTGGGAGAGAATCTATAAGGCTTCATTAACTTGCGATCGACAGCTTGAAAGGCCGAGTGAATTACATCGATCCGTTGGAGCCTGTCAGCCTGCTGCGTGTGACAGGTAACTTTCCATTTCGCTGGTTAATGGTCCATTCATGGTAAATTTGTAGTTACGAAACGTAATCGGCGATCTCGATGATCATGAAATCCAAATGGCAAGCACAAGAAACTGAGACATATTCTTCATAAAGAGATTTTAAATCTAAGGACCTTCTTAAGAAAAAGTTTAAATAAAATAGAGTAACCTTCAAAATTCCAGAATATTTTCTAAATTTGAGTTCAACCCTTAAAATGTACGCAGTTGATCAAAACTCTTTCGTTAAAATGTAAGAATGTTGAACGAATTATTCACTCGCACCTCTCCGCAGACAATTAGCATCAAGTTAAAGCTCTGCCAATACGGCGGTAAAAATGTTCTAGAATCCCCTAGGTTTCAATACTCGAAGGGGTATTTAGCGGAATGATTTCGCGTGAGTGTGTTCTCGTAGCTAGAGATGGAAGTCTCATTTTCTAAAAGAAATGTCACTTAGTAGTTCCTATTTTCTTCATATTTAAATGCGTATTTCCAGCAATAGTAGCACTTCATTAGATCTTCCGAATTGTAATCCTGTTTATTCAGAGGTCCGTTTTTGACCTTAAAATCAGAAAGGTACAAAAAGTTTTAAAATTCAGTTTAGAATACAAAATATTTATCAAAACCATATCTAGCATTTTCCTTTGAGACTGCGTCAATCATCTTAAATTTAAAATAATTATTAATTCTTAGAATTACTTCTAATGCATAACGAGATATTTCAATTTTCCTGCGTATTACGAAATTTTAAATCCTGTAGTCATTTCGGTAACTTAATTGGTGTCTTCTCTATCGTAATTCAATTCTTCGATCATATTTCGGAATATCTTCGGATAATCTTCGATATATATTTGCTCCTTTAGTTATTTTTGAATAACTTGGGAATGTCCTTCATTATCGTTAGATGCTATCCGGGACGTTAGAATTCGTGCGCGTTCACCCTCGGAGAATTACTTTCAACAGTGTGGTTCAAATTTTAAATTCAGATGCGGAGTAATTAATTTCGGCCATATTAAAAGCCGCTTGTTGAGCAGGTGCGTGGTTCTTTAGCGGAGACTTTCCACTGTCTGAGCACTGCATTATTAGACTTCAGTATTTTTCGAAACGCTCCAGAGTACGATAAATAAGAAATAAAAGATTTTATCGGCAAAAAATTTCGGTCAAAATTCATTTTTCTGAAATTTCATCGGTGCGACATTTCAAAACATGTCGTTGGATATTTCAGGTATGAGTTAGCTCTAAGAAACTCTGTTATATCAATTATAGGTGATATTATGGTCTTTCTGAGAAGCTTGGAAGATCTTGAAAAGTACGAAGCTTGGAAGATCTTGAAAAGTACGCGTGAAATTTCCTCATGAATGATTTTGTTACTAAATCAATTTTTTTTAATTTAGACCTGATTTTAAAATTGCACTGGGGTTCTTCCCTTTATTTAAATTCTGTCGGGGTTTACTATTGAGATTTCTCAACCCCTCCCTCTTTGTCAAAATGTCCCATGGAGCTTCATACAAAGTGGCACATCTTCAGACCCCCCACCCTCCTTGAAGTAACTTACATTCAAGATGACCACTTATTTATCAATCAATCTGTACCTCTAATATCCTGCGAGCCTACTTTTTCAAACGTCTGCATAATGAGGGCAAATGATTACGGTCGCGAAAAACGTAAGGATTAAATTTGTCAGAATCTCCTATTTCAGCTAGCTCTCCATGATAACAAACATTGACGTTGCGTGTTCTGTTGTAACGTATAAAAGTTGCTCTCATTCCTTGTTCATAAATTGGTTTCGTTGAACATTATTCAGTTCTGTAGTGCGCAACAATTTACTTCGGGAAATGGGGTCTTTCTTTAAATTTTAATCAGAATATTTGAGTCGGTCAGTTTTTACTGTCGACTGTTTAGTTTTCGCAATGATTGATTCCTATTTTACGCTTCTCCGAATCCTTAGGTTTTGAAGAACGAAGAAGTGGAAGGGAAAGAGATTAAAATTAGATAAGTTTGACAATCGTCGCTTTAAGATCGGAATATCCTAAAATATTGTCTTCTCTTCCTCGATGGTTGACAAATCGAATTCAATCTTCCGTCGCTGAGCTTGATGCTTCGCATTAGATCGTCAAAACACATCAAACGAATAGAATTAACTGGGTCGACGCTCAGATTAGTCACTAGTGATAATAACCCTGAACACATTTAATTTCCAAATTCTCTGTGATGGTTACCCCCCCCTCGTGCCACGCCCTGCAATATCTATAAAGATATATCCCCAAATCGTCTTTCCCGCCGCAAACAGGCGCCCTCCAGTGGAATTCTAACCGCCCACCCACGTCCCTTCCGCCCCTCCTATCCACCACGAGGTGGCGTGACGACTCGAGGCCCTATCCGAGAGCTCCTCTGGGCTCACACCACCTTCCTCCACCTGCCCCATCCTCCAGCGAGCAACACTCCACTATCCAGTCTGGAGTCTGCGTGTGATCGAAGCGGTGGCGTGACCGAAGAGGGCTGGGAAGTCTGCTTCGATGGTGGGGTGTCTCCCCGGGTCGATATGGACAGCGGTGGGCGTGGAGGGTCTCGATCCCACTTTCTCTTCGTGGAGGGGACATGGGTTGAAGTACCCCCGAAATGCTCTGTCCCCTGAGATATTTTTTCATCCAGTTTTTTCTCGGTGATACGGTGGGAAAATGTTGACAGGAGCTGGAAAGGTGCTGGTTTCGATTTAGTAGTATCAGTCGCTGTCAAATTTGATTTTTAAAACCTCAATGTCTATGCAACTACGCGGTTCACACAGAGTTTATTCTGCGGGATATCGACCTTTCATGACCGCATGATTATCCTATTTTTTCCTTGCATAGAGATCCCCTTTGTACTGCCGTATACGTCAGCAATCCCTCCGGGTTGAAATTAATTTACTTCTCAAATGCGTTAGTTATTTTCTCATCGTGTCCTTAGATAAGTCATCACTCTCAAGCTTTGATTTTGATGACTCTGTGTTTATCATTGCATAGGCTAATCTTACTTAAGAGGACAACTTTTTTGATTACACTTCAAATTTACGCTATTATCATTCTGCTCTCAGCTTTGTTTGGGTTCTTTCTGAAACGGAGAGACAGCAAAGGCAGCAAGCTTTTCCGGAATGTATGATTATTTTTGAAGTAGATAATAAGAGGTTTATTACAAAAAAACCATATCGTATTAGAAGGAAATGCCCAGGAAATTTAAACGAAAATTTCTCTAATACTATCTCTTCTAAAATCATGGTTTCGAATATTTGCCGTATACACTCGAAAATACGTTCTGAATAGCTCTATTATCAAAATCTTGACTTCGTTAGCGTTGTAACAAAGGTCTGATAAAATAACCTGATAATAGTTGAAAATTGGATAAGGGTGCCTTGAATCTTTTGAAGGAACCATAATTTTTCACTTCAAAATCGGTTAGTAATGGCGTTCTTTTTTCTGGTGTGGTGAATAGTCCCTTTCGATAGGATTTCGCATCATTTTAAATGTGAAATTTAATGTAAATGTTGGAATCAAAAATAAAGGTTTTACTCCATCCTGACTGTAGTCACTTGAAAGTCCCGAGGAGTCGTGAGAAATAGTGCATTCCAGCGACGACCTTGTGCTTTGCCTTCACTGGTATCCGTTTGAACACTTCCCAAGACTGCTGCAGTGAAGTTCAACACCGTACATATAGAAATAGTGGATGGAGGAATGGGCTGGAAAGCTAACTGCATAGGTCCTAAACAAGGGAAAAAAAATGTTCCATGAAAAGCAAAGAACCTGTCATAAGTAATGGGTCCCAACCTGTCTTGTTTAGAAATCTCTAAATATTTGTTTGCCAGCGCGAAGTGTTTCCTCGACCTCTTGGTTGGTGTTCCATGCTCGTGGACACGTTCCCAGTTCGTAGAAGGCGTTTCCCACGACTTCCTTGCGTATGGCTTCTCCGTCTGCCCCGTTTCACTTGTGGCATCTTTGCTTCCGGAACGTAATTCATCTTTGTTGCCCAAGGCAGATGACGCTCTTTGACTTTTTACGGTTTCCCGCCTTACGTTACGAGGCGGGCCTAAATGGCCGTCCTGTTAAATGAGTCATGTCGTTTACATACTTGCATCGGCTCTAATTTGGATTGGTCTTCTTACAGCCGTTGGGGGTAACAACCATTCATGATATTGGAATTTAATTAGCACGCATAATTCCCATAGTAAAGCCGTATAGTCGGATAGAATATGGAAAGTGACTATTTAGTCGGAAATGATTTTGTAAGTAAAGTACTCCATGAAAACATTAACTACTCCTTTTGTTGCTTCTGGTTATCGCTTTCGTTATCCTAATTACCTTTAGGAGCAAAGTCTGAGACATGTAGTCTTTTCTCTTGTACTTCCACGTTCACCATCGTATAAATAAAAGTAAAACTTATGAGCAATAAAATTCTTCCCGCTTGCTAGAGAGGTCTACAGAAGTCTGGAAGTGTCAACTCAATGAACGTAAACATTTGTTACCCTGATGCAACGTCGAAATATCCGTCCGACAGAGTTCCATGATAACTTTGTTTGGAAAGTTTAAGCTCGCTGATAAGGTCTTCAAATCCCATCTTCCGCGTAATTTGTTTAACGGAGAAGACAATAGACTCCATAGCGCCCATTATTCTGCTTTGTAGGTAATGGTAGTGCTAACGGCGCCGGATCAATTTAAACCCGCACAGCTCAAATGATACCGTCCCTTGCAAACCATTTCATCCAATATCCCGTTCCGTTGCGAATAAAAAAAATTCGATTTAGGTCTTACATTAAGAGATGTGCTGGCTCATCTCTTTCGTGGCCATCGACGAAGCGAAATAGGGCTGATCGTATAGCCAATTTAATCAGCTGTAGATATAGGTTAGTATTTTCCAATCATATGCGTTATATATAGCATCTGGATTTGTCCTAGTCTCTTTTGGTAGGACTCCTATTCTGATGTTAGAGGAAGTTTAAAAATAGAGTAATAATTGCTCGTCCTAAGGTCGTCTTTCACTTTCGTCCTGGCAGCGATTTCGATTGGCGAAGAAGTGCCCGGAATTGATATTTTAATAGATCGGATTTGTCTTAATTAAATCTTTAAATTATTAAACATGCTTCACTGGTAAAATATGTAATGTAACAAACTATTTATTACTGGAATTCATCAAGAGATCAAACAAATTATATTATCAAATCTCAGAAACGTTAAGTTGGATGTTTTAGAAATTCCTCTGGTCAAATGCCCTGAAAATCTTATTGTACAGTGAACAAAAATATTGAAAATATAAACTGTTTCGGTATTTCAAATAAATGAGATTTGTAGATGGTAAACCTTAAGTAGTAATTATTTATTAGCTCGGTAATGAACTTCTATTTGTCTAAACTGCCATTTTATTATAATTAACAGTTCCAAACCATTTGTTTGATTTCATTCGTTTGCGTTACTTCATAAATATAAAATGGTTCCCTATAACGATATCGGCTATTTAAATTTAGCGCAGAGCGAAGGAGCAATGAACGAATATTTTGAAGTATTCGCAGCAATGCTGCCAAAACGGTTCTAATTTTATCTGATTTGGTCTCGTCAAAGTTATTCTCTGATTCATTTTGATAGACCTTATTTACCAATACATTTTTATTCTCATGACATGGGAGTCCAAGGGAGTATGAGTAAAATCTTGTTTCCGCACAGTTGAGATATTCACCCGAAGAAATTTTAATATCCTTTTGCCAAAGTTTGATGTATTTGTTGCTGTCTTGGAAGAGTCCAGAAAATCTGTTAATCAGCCAACATTATGGGACTGCAGGCAGAAGGCCAATTTTGGAAAGTGTCGCTAGATGCACTCAGGAAATTAGCTAGCAAATATCTTAACTCGGAAAAAATCGCTAAAAATTAGTTAAATGCTTCAATTTGCCTCTCTAGACGGAACGCCAAGTCAAATAATACAAATTAAATGTAAAACATGAATATATTTTATCAACTGAATGTAAAGCTAATCTAATCATAAAGTCATACGTTTATGGTAGGTATGCATCATTGACAACGAGAAGCCGCTATTAACATAAAAAGATCTCTATAATAAGGGAAAGTCGCCAATTATAGCGGCAAAATCTCTCAATTGGAAACTCCAGGTGCCTTTGGCTTAAATTACTACTGATAACAAATGCTTGAACGGCCCCACAGGTACCTCATCCTCTCTAAGAAGCGAAACGTATCGTACCTGTCATCGCGTAGAATTTATTTGTAAAGGAAAGAGGGATCGGTTGTGACGGATTCTTATTTTAGGAAGGTTTAGTGCACTGCAAGGGTGTTGGCCCAAAGGCCAAGGGCGATTCATTTCAGTATCGTTGCCAGGGTGCATTGGCGTGAGCAATCCTCTGCATTTTATACGTAGAGCAACGCTGCGACATTTTGGCCTAGTCCTCGATGACGTAATCGGTTATTACTCGTGGTACATGTTTAACTCGCTTAGACTTTCTGGAATATCAAAGGAAATTATTGGGTTGGAATTAGTTTATGTATATATTCGTATAATTATTATTATTAAGCTGAAATTTTTACCCTTAGATTTTTTTCTACCACAAGTTTTCATTTATCTACTAGCTGACGCTAAATGTCAAATTTAATGTTGCAGAATGTTTTAAGACAAACGATAATTCACCAGACATCGAAAATGGTTATTTGGCAAACTTAAACAATTGGCACATTGATGTATCATCAGTTTATTTATCTTAAAAGAATGGAAATCCTTGAAACTAATAAGAATTACAATCACATTAAATATAAAAGTAATGTAAGTTTTCAATAACCAAATATAGGTTACATCGTACTCGTGTATTTCCACTGATTGAAATTTAATTGTAACGTCAAATTATTTTAATATAAATCTTGTTTTCAGTAAAATTTCCATTAATGTGAAAATAAGGTTATAAGGAATATTTAAAGATCTTTTGCTCTTGCTCCTCAGGTGTTGGCCTGGTGACTCGTAAGATGGGCAATGCTGTTACTCCAACGGTGGAGGTGACCGAGAAGGATGGAGTGTTCACGATTAAGACCACATCAACATTCAAGAACAGCGAGATTAACTTCAAGCTTGGAGAGGAATTTGATGAAGAGACGGTCGATGGCAGGAAAGTGAAGGTAAATGTTTATACTGGCCAAAGAATGTCAATTGAGTGGGTGGTTACTGGTACTTGCGATTTTGACAATCTAGATTGAGTTAACAAGATTATTGGGATTAATTAGGGACAGATTTATATATTTGGGTACGACATATTAAAAAAATCCAGGAATATGAATCTCTCTGCAAAATCTTTTCTGGAAATACACCTGGTTAAATTAAATTGATCAGCTGATGTCTTTCTTCAAAGAGGAAAGTTTACCTTTGCCTTAAACCTTGAACTAATTTCTGATTTTTTTTATTCTCACAAATTGAAATGTCTGTTCATAAATGATTAATTATGGAAGTATAGTTTTTGAGATTAGCCATTATTTTGACTCACTTGCCATTATTTGTTGCCAATTGAGCACACTGAGATTTAGTGAAGGATTGGAGGAAAGGTTTGTGTTAAGTTGGTTTATCAATAACATAAGTTTTTTTTAAGAAACAATATTAAGTTGGACTTTCTTCCTTGATAGTCTGTGGTGACCAAGGATGGCAACAAGCTCATCCATCTCCAGAAGGGTGAAAAGGAGACCACCATCATCAGAGAATTCAGTGGAGATGAAATGAAAGCTGTAAGTCTGTCAATCATAAAATTTTCTTAAGGGGGCTAAACTTTCTTGTAATTATTGATTAAATTAACAATGTATTTTGTAAATGTATCCTTTGTTGAGATGTGTTAAGCCATCTAGTTTCTCAGTCTCTATGATTTGAGCTGATTTAAATGGAATGCTGTTGAACATTAGTTAAAAAATGAAATATTGTACATGTACCTTAACATTTCTTCCTATGGTAGAAACCTCATGTTAAAGAAACTCCTGGGGAATTACTATATTTAAAGAACATGTTGATTAGGTTGATGTTCATTTAACATGAATGGCCAATTAGTTGGAACATCTTTTATTATAAATTTGTTGTTTTTGTTTGAATACACATCTTACAATTAAAAAGAGTAGCTTGATAGTATTTTATACATACCAAAGAATCAAGATTGTTATAGAATGTTTAAATCCAAGGTGTTTTTGTATTTGAGATATTCTATTCTATACTAATTATGATTTGAAATAGTGTCACATGGAATCCTTTATTTAAAAAACTTTTACCTATTAGTTTTACTAAAACATGAATTTCATTCTTGCAGATCCTGAAGGTGGATGATATCGTCTGCACCAGAGTCTACAAGTCTGAATAAGAATGTCATGCTGCCATCCCAATGCTTATTACCAACATCACCCTACACCAAAAGACTGTTGCCTTACCTTAAGTGAAGTCAAACTCAAGTTCCTGACTGAGAAAGTTGATCCGGAAAAATGAAAAATTGTTAGCCATCATATTCTTGTGGATAGTGAATATCCACAGTGTGGAAGAACTTTCGGCTCCTCAAATCTCTTCTTGTAGTTATGATTTAAAAGACTAAGGCACAATCCAAAGTGTACAGAATGGTAGTCCGTGCAACTGAGAATGCAAAATAATTTCAGCCATTTTTTTCACTGTGGTGAAGATTGTTATAAATTAGTGAAAATGGAAATCCATGAGTTGCATTTTCCCTTTGTGAGGGAATTGCTCTGAATTTATCAACTTGATGATTGCTTTTATATTAAAAGTTGCTGTGACACCAGTGGGTGATGCTTGAGAAGGAAAGGCTTGAAACACTTTATATAAAATTGTGGCTGTATACTTTCCCTGTAAAAAAACATGCTTCAGATTATTTTTGTATTGATACGTTTGGTTATTTGTAGTTGCATTTCAAGCTGTTTAGATTCCATTTTTGTTTGAATTTTCATTATTAAAGATTTCTCGCCCAAAGTAATGAATTTTCTTGTGTGTGATATTTTGTGATTGTGATATCCTACTTAAAAACCCAAATAGAAAATTCTCTGATTCAAATTAAGCTGTGAAAGTCTTTAAGTTGAATTTTTAGAATCTTAATAGGCTGCAGTTTTAGAATGTGCATAAGCTGAAGAAAGGGTAAAAGATTCCATAATGGATACTCTATTCTTATTACGGATTAGAGCATCGGTCGATTGAGATTTGCCTATGATCTACCATTGTTTTGGGTTGTTTAACATGGTAGTAACTTTAATGACTAACCAAATCTATAATCAAAATTGACGTGGTGCTTAATAGTTATACCATGAATCTTAAATTTAGTTAAATATCTTTTCATAAATTTTAAAATTAACTTGATCTTGTATTATTAAGTCTTAAATGTTAGGTCAATTAATTTTAAGAATGTAAAATATTTTCAGAAAATCTAGAAACCTTGGCTGAACACTAATACCAAACCTCAAAGTAAATTGGTGTAAAGAGGTAAGGATATGAATTGAAGTGAATTGGATTTAAGCCCCTTAACTTAGATATAGGTCAATACCAGATTGGTAATTACCTCAGTAGCCAATACCTGTGAGGTGGTATGCTGTTAAATTTGACTACTTCATGATATATTTAATAATTATTTGGTTCTTGTACATTTCTTAGAAACTTATTTGAAACTTAATGCAAAAGCTTTTCAAGGAAGCATGCAAAGATGTTTCAAAGATATGCATACTACAATCATTATAAGGAAATTTTAGTCTACATGAAAGGAATCGGCGAATTTAAGATGGTATACATTCATTTTTTGTTTCCTAATTTAGTGATGAAATGTGAAAGCATACTGAATATTAGGAATTGTGATTGATTCCAAAGTAATGTCTGAGGGCGAGGGATGATTCAGAGGCAGCTCACAGTTGAGGCAAGTTATCAACGATGATGCATCCCGAGCTGACTCTTGTATCCCTCACCCTCTGTTTTTGGGGGTGTCCTTCGAACCTCCCAAAAGGCACAGTTTAGATTCTGGGCCTTCAGCCCACCGTTGCCATAGTGTCCGCACCTTATCTGTGTTCCGGCCGATCTTCAATCGGTCGACCATGGTCTCTGTCGTTAGCCTCCCCTCACCACAGTTGTATATTTGGTAACTTAATAAATGTTTTCGGCCAGACCTGCAATTGATTCTTTCAATGTCATTACGACAGTAAGATAAATCTTTCTTTATCTAATAAATTCATTAATATTTTGTCTGATGCATGATAATAGGATGAATGAAAAATGAAAATACATCTGCTGGCATCAAATTTATTTTTAAGGTTACTCAATTTTCACACTCAAATCCCAAGTTAGGTGGAAGATGTGTTAAAAATAACCATAACTTTTCATGAATTGAATTCGTTTGAATGACCCCAGACATTGATGTTTCCAATAAAAAGCACAAAAATTTTCTGCAGAATTATAAAATATTTATTACAGTGCTGTCCTAAAGATATCAGGAATTGCAATTCTAGATTACAATTTGATAAACACTCCAGATTATTTCCTGTGTTCTATAACCAACATCTTTATAGAAATTAAGAAATGATCCTACCTCCTGATCATGCTTCCACGGAAGTGAAGCCGGTCATATTAATAAGTCTTGTGGAAAATACAAAGTTTCCTTAGTTTATTCATATGGCTTTCCACAAAGTCATGCCTTTGCACATTGATTCTTATATCTGTTAATATAAGAATTTGGTCTTTTTTTCTTTCAAGATGCTGTTGATGCAATTCTGCAACCTCAGCTTAAAATATATCCATTCTGTATAAGTCATGAGTTTAAAAAAACGACTTATTTTATCAATATTTGTGTCACCAAATATAGGTATTCATAGCTATTAATGGTATTCATAGCTATTAAGTTAACTCCAGCAATGTTTTGCTGTTAATACCATAATATAATTGATTGCTTTTTCAGCTACCAAAAATGAATGTACAATGCAGGTGATTTAAATGAACAGTAGATATTTACTGCTCCGCCTTATAGCAATATAGTTATAAAGTGAAAAAAATGATCGAAAAAGAACATCCAATGAGAAATTGTTTGTAAAGGTCACTCATAATCTAGTCTCAGGGATTTCTAGCTCCTGAGCTCTTTCACATGTCACTTTTTAGCTCAGATATGTATTTCATAGATACCTGATTACTAACAAACTAAATCCCTTTCCAGCAAGCCTCAATCTTACACTTGATTTAAAATGCATTTCTGAAGAATTATTTTTGTGAATTATATTCCTCAATGTATCTTGTATGAAAACTCTCAATGGGCATTTTCAAACTGAAGTTAATGTTGAACCATTTGTGCTACAAACAAATCATCATTTAAAATAATTTAATTTGTTTTTGCACTAGTCAGGTCATTGTATCTTAAAACTCTGGCCTGGCTAGAATATGTACAAGGTATTCCTTTACAGACTTTTTCATGAAAATTATAAGTTTGGAAGTGAACCAAATATCTCTTTTATTTCACATTAATTTCTTGCTGTTTTTTGAGTAATTATCAAATTTAATTCTTTAGCTTAAGTTAGCCCACTTACAATTGGGTGGGATTCAGTTTGATGAGAAGCAGTACGTTTTGTAAAGAATTGCTACGATAAAACAGTGAGCGTCACTCAGATGCTACAGGATGCAAAATGGGAATCATTGGAAGTTAGAAGAGTCCAACAAAGGATCAATTTACTGGATAAATTCAGAGAAAGCACGTTTAGAGATGATGTAGTGGATGTAATGCATTCACCATGCTACATAGGCCGTTCCGATAATGCGAATATCAGAGAAATAGATGCCAGAATGAATAATTCAAGAACTCATTCTTTCCATGAACGATACGCGAAAATAATTGATTAGGGAAATATAGTCATGGTGCATGCACCCCCTGCCACACGCCAAAAGGCGGCTTGCAGGGTAAAAATATAGACATAGACAAGCAGTCACTAGCTGATCTCATTGGGAGTCCTACTGCAGCAAGAGAGTCATTTTTTCAGGAAGACAGCCAAAATCAAAACTTATAAACTCACCAATAATCTTCATTGGCTGACCATATAGGCTATAGTTTAAGGATAGGTTAAGATAAAAACATCTTTCAAGGAATAACATGGTTTAAAGTGAGGTATACTAAAGTAACAAAGCTAAAATAGGTATGATACTTGTAGTAGGTAATTCAATGATGATGACTAAGTTACACTAAGTTTGGCTTGTATATAAATGGCTGACTAACTTCCTCTTTGAGATTGAATTCTCTGTTTTATCTTGCAGTTGCAGTTGTTTTGATTTATCATTGGCTATCATAGCGTTCAATGTTTGAATTGGAAGATTTGAATTCACATTCTCTTCAATTTAAGTTCATAAACAGATGCTTTTGAGTGGCTTCTTTATTGTAGAGACTTGCATTTCTCTCTTTTAGACATGACAAAACAGAATCGAGAGATAAAGAAATCACATTTTGAAGCTTTTATAAATACAGATTGTTTTAGTAATGGATGGATACCAATGATACCAGTAATTAATATCTTTATAAAATTGGCTATATTTTATACAATGGTTGCTATTACCTACTCAGATTATTCTAGAGAAACAAGTCTTACTGAATGCAGTCCTAAATCAGAAATATTATAACTAATTTTTTGCTCAAACTTTTTAACTTAATTTGCAGCTTCTTCAAACATTCCATGCTAAATAAATTGTAATGCAATCCTAACATAATTACTGGTAAATCCACATCCCTGGGCATGTTGATCACTCAAATGGCAACGTTTAACCTGTTAGTTGTTCCTATACCTATGCCTTTCTTGAGCAGCATGTATATGTAACAAAAAATTACATTCGTACATGTTGGTGACACTCTGCTCCTTCAGGGTAAGTATGCTACTGACCTCTTTTTATAACACTTCTCTATGCTTTCCTATTCTTGTATGGATATTCCTCTTCAGATCCACCAATGCATATTTTAAAATATTTCATTACTTATTTTCAACTCTACAGCTGCTTTTTCCCAGTATCACATTCACCACATTTAGCCATTATCTTCAAAGATACAGTCAATTCCGCTTAATTGGGCCACCGTTTTATTGGGGCAGCCGCTTATTTGGGCCAGATCTCGAGGAACGGAAACCAAACTATTGATGTAATACATAATTTAATCGCTTAATCGGGACAGTATTCCGCTTAATCGGGACAGTAACAGACGCTAACTTGCTGTCTGTCATCTATCGTCGCCCGTCGAAGAAGCGCGATTAAGTAAGCACAAGTAAGTACATGAGACAGGAACATTGTAAGGGCGCATAGGCGCCAACTAGACTTAGATTGATACCCTTTGAGCCTCCAGAGGCATAAGGCAACCAGTTATCAAGCTGCTTCCTTTGTGTTTTTCCCCTTTGAGTGGTGTAGCACACTTCCGTTTTATAGTCTACCTTTAC